>WNYF01000048.1:0-275114 GCA_021396225.1 Sporothrix inflata | reverse complement strand
AATAAAATTGTGTGTTTTTTTTAAAATTGTGTGGTAATTTTTTTTTTTTTTTTAAATTTATATTTTTTTTTTTTTTTTTTTTTTTCGCCCCCCCCCCCCCCCCCCCGAAGAATACAAGTCCTCAAGAAACCGTCCTTTTGTGCCTTTTCTATTGAAAATGGAAAGCATTCAGCCTCCATTCCCGTGAAAGTTGATGCAGACATCTGCCAACGGTCTGTCCTTCCTCTCCCAAGTAGTAATCTCTGGGATGTGAGTGGCTGTATTCTTATCGGACAGCACCATTCTTATCGTTCCACGGTGCTACCTTGCCCGCATAATTTTTTTGGATCAATCCCAGCCAAATTCTGGTAAGCTCGCTGCAAATATAGTGGCGACCCGCGCATAACCGCCCAAACTGACGTCCTGTCGCGACTCCATAAAGCTTATTTGGCAGAAAAAAACGATGATGCAACGCTTTTGATATCGACCACCTCCTCTCTCCTCCTCCTTCTTGCCGCCTCGACCTCCTACTCCTCTTCTGCCATCTCTACCGACCCAATGCTGTTCGCTCGTAGTTCTCGACACGCCCTGCGACGGCAGCCGTTGCAAAGCTCTGGCCTTCTCGGCCTGAGCTTGTCCTCGTCCTCTTCTTCCTCCACACCCGTCTCGCCCTCCAGATCTATACAGGCCCGCCGCTCCTTTGTGTCGGACGCCGACGTCGACAAAGCCCGGACGTACTGCGTAAACCAGCTGCGGTCCGGCGACTACGATGCCCACCTCGTGCGTCATTTCCTGCCTCGCGGCGTGCGCGATGCTTACCTGGCCTTGCGCACGCTCAACCTCGAGCTGGCGCGCCTGCCCGAGACCGTGTCCAACCCGACAATCGGCGCCATGCGCATGCAGTTCTGGAAGGACGCGGTGAACAACACGTTGGACGGGAAGCCGCCGCGCGAGCCGGTGTCGCTGCTGCTGTATGCGGCGTTGGCGGGGCTGGCCGCACGAGAAGGTGGTGCTGTGAGCAACGTGAGCTCGATCAAGTTCTGGCTGCAGCGGTTCATTTCGACGCGGCAGCAGTACATGGACAACCGGCCCTTTGCGAGCCTGGCGGCGCTCGAGGAGTACGCCGAGAGCACGTACGCGACGCTCATGTACGTGACGCTGGCGATGCTGCCGCTGCGGTCGATGCACGTTGATCATTTGGCGAGCCACATTGGCAAGGCCTGTGGCATTGCCGCCATTCTACGGGGGATTCCCGTGCTGGCTGCTCCGAAGCCGCCACCCTCCTCTGCTGCATCACGCTCCTTACCCCCCCGCAACCCTGTCCTCCTGCTGCCCCTCGACGTCCTGGCCGACGTGGGCGTGCGCGAAGAAGACGTCTACCGCCAAGGCCCTGCCGCGCCTGGCCTGCAAGAGGCCGTCTTTCGGGTGGCGACGCGGGCCAACGACCACCTGATCACGGCACGTGAGATGCTCAAGAACATCCGCGCCGGCCAGGACCCAGGCCACGACTACGAGCACGAAGGAGAGACGGGCCACACGTATGGGGAGGTGAAGGACGAAGAAAGTGGGCGGGACGAGCTTCGCGCGCTGCAGCGGGGGTTCAATGTGCTGCTTGAGGCCATCCCCGCGCAAGACTACCTGACGCGTTTGGAGGCTGCTGATTTCGACGCGTTTCGCGTCAAGAGCGGGTGGAAGCTGCCGTGGTCGCTGTACCGTGCACAGTCGACGCAGCAGATATGACGATACTGCATGGGCTACGATCTGCGGAGGTGGATGACCGACAAAAAAAAACAGAGACATACGAAGGCAAACGGAAGGCCTCGACTACGTCACAACGCGGCGAAGGGCGAGGACTTGGCGGACGTCAAGTGGAGAGCAGACTAAAACGATGTTGCTCATGGGGAGCATCAAGGGACAACGGACAATGGGGAAGGGGACTCAAAATCATGATACCATGGAAAAGCATTGTACGATATTCACGGAGACGGTCGAGGAAGGTTTTTCGACCGTGATGATAGGCTAGAATAATGACACACTCACGCAATCACACGCACTCGCCTCCAGACGCACTTGGACGAAAGAGGAAATCATGAGGTAGTTGAAAAAAAGGAAGGGGGACAAAACAAATAAAAAAGGCAGGAGCAACCAGGAAGAGCTCGAAGCGGAAGCAGCAACGTTCATTCACCGCTGCATTGCTCGCTGCCCAAAGTACAAACGAATTGCACACGTACGGCGTGGAAGACGAAGTACACATTGCAGTTTGCTCCCGCGTGTGCTCACTCTTCCTCTGTTTTTCAAAAGAGGAAGCCGCGATGGAGACCGAACGAGAGTACCTGCGAGCTCTTGAGGTCACACGGCCCGGCAAGGTGCCTAACGTACCTTCCTCACACTCTCCCAAATAGGCCTCATGACGATGCGGTAAGTGGCCTCTTTACCGTGACTGCCTCTTTCGTCGAGCTACGCCGTTGCTCCTTCCCTCTCTTCTGTTATTGTGTTGTTCCCCCTCCTTTGCACACGGTTGGCTGATTTGGCCGCCCTCCTTTGCAGTATTTCTGCCCCCTCTTTGTGAGCTTTTACATCAGCTCGCTCTCTCTTTTCTCTCTCTTCTTTTTCTTTTTTCTCGTCTTCTCCTCTCTCTCTTTTTTCTTCTCCAGTCACTCTTTTTTCTTCATCGTCACTCCTTCATTCATTCATCTAGCACAGCTTCTTCAAGCATCAACCAACGTTAGCTATCACCACCTCAAGCCATTTTGTCCCATATTTGACACCATTTCTCTCCTTTTTTTTCTTCTCTTCTAACCCTTTGCACAACGTGAACATGGCTTCGCAGCATCCCAACGAGCCCCTTGAGAAGACCGGCGACAACATTGTTGTTAACGGTGAAGACTATCTCCTTGTCACCAAGACCAAGGCTGCCGTTCGCGACAAGCTCACCGTCGACGACAGCGGCTGCATTGTCGATTCCAACAGCGGCAACAACGAGAATCACGTCCCTGAGAGCCAGCCCGCCCCTGTCTCATTTGTTTCTGCCATCCACCCTGTCAAGAGTAAGTGAGCTACATGGCTATACATCGTGACACAATTCCCACTTGAGACCCAGCTGAACATTTATCTTCTTCTCCCATAGGACAGAAGACTGGGTTTGAGGCCACTCCCGCCCACCCCGCCTCGTACGTTGGCATGCCCATGAAAATGACCGGCATCACCAGCGGCCCTCCCCCGCCCCCGCCTCCGACGCCTATTCTCAAGCAGCAGTCAACGTTCGCTGCCAGCAAGTCTGAGGCACCGGCCCAGACCCAAGCCACGCCGGCCCGCGCCAAGCCCCGTCGTGAGGAGACCTCGCCCACGACGCCGACCAAGAGCAGCGGCAGCGCTGGGTATGATCGCGGCCCTTCGTCGTCGCCGCACAGCAGCACCGGTGGGTCGCCTATGCACAATGAAGATTGGGAGTTCGTCATCGCGGGCAAGTCGCCTACCTCAACGGGCTAAGTTGGCTAAAGAATCACCTAGACGCGCGGTACCACAAGCAGCCCGTCGTGCTTCCCTGGCCCAAGGGCACGCTCTGGGACATGGACTCATCGTACAAGAACCAGCGGCAGGAGAAGGAGGGCCGGGAGGCGCACGAGGCCAAGGAGCCGAACCAGAATGCGGTGAACTGGGTGGGCAAAGTGGGCGAATAGAGCGACGCGTCGATCTCGTCGACCGCGATACTGACCCAGCTTTGCCATTTCATAGGATTCGGACAGAGGGGAGCCCGTGGTCGTCGTTGCCGCATGGGGGACGTGGTATTTGTGGTTATATTTTCGTCGCTCTTCTTTGTTGTGCCATTTCTGATTCTTTTCTTCCTGTCTTTCATGCCGTTTTCCCGACGTGGGTAGGTGGGCGGGTTTGGGATGCGGTTGTTTTTCTTTGCATTTTCTGTCTGTTCATGTTCCTTGCATTTCTGCCCAAGAGGCAACCATCTCCACTCTGATACGTTGATATCACCACTCCACTCTGCGTTCCCTGCTTCACATGCGCACTATACGCGAGGCATCAAAAGGGGGGCTTGCTTTCATTCTGTTTTTTTTTTTGTTTTCAGTTCTCGGTTTCTGCTTTCTGATTTCTACTGATACTTGATATCACATCTCCACCTTGACGTTTCCTGCTTCATATGCGCACTATGCGCGAGGCACAAAAAAGCGAAACTTGTTTTTCTGTTTTTAGTTTTCGGTTTCTGTCCAAAGGACAAGGGGATATACCCAAGGCTATAGGCCAACTCTCAACTCATTGTATGTTAGTTACGCACAATCGCAATGCAATGCAGGCACTTGTTATTACAAAGCCACGTTCTAAATGAAAGTGAAGAAGGTGAAGATAAATGTGGATGTATTGTTGCTACGGAAGAGCTTGGTGAACTAACGTGCCAGTAATCGTCGGGCAATATAGGTAGAAGAGGAAACATATCTCGGCTGGCGTGTCGATTTCAAAGAACTAAAAAGTCCTCCTTACACACTCGCCGTCGACGTCTGCTCGACGTTCTCGTTCTCGCCCTTCTTGAGGTCGCCGTCCGCACCGTGGACATTGCCCGTCGCCATCACATCGCCACCGTGCCCGCCAAAGGCCCGGTCGCCGTCAAAGATGACGGCAATCTCCTCAATCGTCAGGTTGCGCGTCTCGGGGAACTTGAAGTAGATGACCACCAACACCAGCGCAATCAGCGCCAGGTACACGCCGTAGTACTTCCAGGTGATGGCGTTAAACGCAATCGGGTTGACCCAGGTGTTGACGGCCATGCCGAGCGTCTGGAGGAAGACAAAAATGGCCTGGCCCTTGGTGCGCATCGAGAATGTCAGAATCTCGACGGGGTACGAGTACGACAGCGGTGTCCAGGCCATGTCGTAGAAGCCAAAGAACAGAAACAAAAACGGAATGACGGCGGTGCCGACGGCGTGCTGGCCGTGCTGCGCGTAGACCGCCGACAACGCCATGACGACCGAGAAACAGACGAGCATGCCGGCCGTGGACGTCAGCCAGAGCGGGCGGCGGCCGGCGCGGTCAATGGCGAGCGCGGCCGCGGTCGAGCACAGCAGGTTCCACGTCTGCAGGCCAACGTTGATGTCGAGCTGCTGGTTGCTGTCGGTGATGCCTAGAGTATCAAGAATGGGGCTGAGGTAGTACGAGACAATGCCGTTGCCGACCCAGTTTGTGCCGAGCGCGACGACCACGACAATAAACAGGCGGTGGCGATTGCCCTTGCCCTTGAGGTAGTCTGTGTATTTCGTCTGGGCATTGGCGTCCTCGCTGAGCAGGGCCTCCTGGATCTGGCGGTACTCAAAGGTCACCAGCGCGTCGTTGACGTCGCCGTTGGCGTGGTACTTGACGAGGATCGCGTGGGCCTCGGCGGACTTGCCGCGCTTCTCGAGCCAACGCGGGCTCTCGGGGCAGGTGAGGGTCAGCAGGATCGTCAAAATGGGGCCGACGACCTGCAGGAGGGCGGGGATGCGCCACGACTTCTCGCCGGCGAGCGTGTGGGTGCCACGGCAGACGGACGACGAGATGATGGCGGCAAAGTAGTAGATGCTCATATACATTCCGCTGATGCGGGAGCGGTAGCGGGGGTGGGCGATCTCCTGGAGCAGGGCGGGCGCGACGACGAGCGTGCCCTGGACGCCGATGCCCATGACGGCGCGACCACCGATGAACATGCCGGTGTTCTGGGCGAGGCCGATGATAAGGGCGCCGACAATGGCGAAACCGGAGCCGATCCAGACGGTGAGGCGCTTGCCGTAGTGGTGGGCAAAGATGTCGGCAATCCAGCAGACGATGAGGCCGGGCAGGAAGCCGGACGAGTTCATGAGGCCGAGGATGTTACTCGAGGGGTGGTGGAAGTACTCCTGCCAGGCGTTGATGCTCTGTAGACTGTTCATCAAACTACCGTCGTCTGGGGTGTGTTAGTGTGCGGCCGTGATGAAAACGAATAAGGGCCGTGTTGACTGACATCCGTTGAAGAACAGCGTGCCGCAGAGGCCGACACAGTGCATCATGTTCCATCGCAGGCCTGGCTTGTTAGTGGGTGTTTGAGGCTTAGTGAAGAGACAGGAGAACAGAAAAACATACAAGGATCGCGCCACCACGACGACTTGGTGTTGTTGGGGATGGCCGTATAGTGCGCCTCGTCCTGGTTGACGACGGCTCCGACGGCGCCTCCCATTTTGATGAAGGGTTTTGGGGTTTTGATGAAAAGAAGGAGAGAAAATAGAAAAAAGGAAGGAAAAAGGGGAGTGTAGATGTCAAGAGTGTAGACACGTAGAGAGATGGTTCATCTGAGGGAGTGAAGAGATGAAGAGTTGAGAGATATAAGACAAGAAAAAAGAATGACGATCTTCATGGGATGCTCGCGTCTCTTATATCTTGATGAGGCATACGCGTTTTGGAATATGATCCCCGGGTATTCCCCAGTTTTTGCCTGTGTGCGTGCGTATGGAGTATTGTTTCTCGGCACGTTCGCTTCTGGGGATGCATGCTAGAGTATAGTCGGAACAAGCAGGGCTGTGTCTAAGTGCAACACCCAGATCCTACGAGACACAGAGCCTGGGGAGATAGGGTTGGGCTTGTCCTCCCCGTATGCACCCCGCAACCCGGCAGAGAACCTGGGGGAGGGGGGCGAGGATGCGTGTGTCGTTGCAATGTCGTCGCGTGGCTTGTCTTGTGGAGAACTGGAAAGAATAAGAAAAGAGTAAGAAATTGGAAACCGGAAAAGAGAATAAAAATAATA
The DNA here is from genome assembly GCA_021396225.1 of Sporothrix inflata. Taxonomy (NCBI): domain Eukaryota; kingdom Fungi; phylum Ascomycota; class Sordariomycetes; order Ophiostomatales; family Ophiostomataceae; genus Sporothrix; species Sporothrix inflata. The sequence goes on along the minus strand of WNYF01000048.1, from coordinate 268,378 downwards.
GACAAACAAAATAGACCGATTCCACAACAGGAGGGCGGCCGGACAAGGGCCTGGCTTGGCTTTAGGCGGGCTGGGCAAAAGAAAAAAAATACGGAGAAGCGAGTAGTGTGGACTGGTAGTGTGGACGAGCCGGGGATGGGACGCTAACCCGGTAGCCGCTTTATTGGATATTCGTCTCTTGTTCGGGGTGTGGAAGAAATGGCCATCATGAGTCCCCTTGTTTCTATCTCCAAATCTTGGCAGCCTGCCATTGCTTGTCTAGTGGCCGCTGACGGGGAGGTGTGTATCCGGGGTTGTAGTAGGAGGAGCGTCGAGTACGACGTTGCGGCATGTCATGGAGCAGCTGGGGTTGAAGGATAGTTTTTTGCCTGCGTGTTCGGAGGTCGACAGTGACTCGAGAAGGTGAGACTTTACAGGGGAAAGGACAGTCAGTGACATGGTATGAAAACAGAGAGGATGCCTGCTTCCTGTCAGTTGCACCGAGGCAGAAGAGCATTCTTGGAGACGATCGCCAAGCAACAGAATCAGAAAAAGACGAACAGGCTCTGCTCCCCCAGAAGTGACAATGATGCGCCCCAGACATCCTCCAGTTCTCCATCAGACTAGCGGCTGGTATTTCATGTTGGCTTTCTGTTTTCGACGTCTAGCGCCGGCGGGGATGGCGGAGCGGCGGGGACAGCGGAGGAGTGGAGTCGGGACGAGGAAATACGACTGACACGGGAATGACAGGGGGCACTAGGGCCGGTCTTTGTTTGACAGGGCGGCAGGCGGCAGGCGGATGGGAGATGGGGATGGCGGAAGGCGGGAGGCGGGCGGTGGAGGGCGGGCTGTTGTGAAGAAAGAAAATGTGCTCGAGGCATGGAATCGAGGGTCGAGACTAGGCCGGGCGAGGATCACAAACGAATAGACCACAGGGACATATTCAAGTATGGACCATATTGCCACCGGGGATATAGGTTGCGTTCATTTGTGCCGTCGTTCTTGTTTGCTTTCATCGAGCTGTATGTTGCTGTCTGAGCGTGTTTCTAACCTTCCACCAGCCGGGCCTCCTCCGTCTTCAACTCCGCCCTTTGCCTCCGAACCCCCCCCTCCCCCCCCCACCCCCGGATCTGACAGCCTACACGGGGTCTGCCCAGGCACGAAATCAAGCCATAATATAGTATGTGTGGGATTGGGCATTGTTGAAGCTTGGCCGATCTCCGCGGGCGATGGAGGCGTCTGGGGCGGCTGTCGGACTTCGGTTTCGGTCGTTCATAGGATGGGGAAAGGCGGAGGGCTGTGATGGCACATCATTCGTGTTAGCTTATCTGTGTATTTGCTTTTTATAATATGAGAAATCGTAAGAAGAATGACACCAAGAGCAATACCAGTACAGGCAACAAAGACCAAAGGCATTCGTATTATCACCAACAACGACCTCAATAGCGAGAAACACTGTTGAAATCATGGCTCCCAAGACGCTTTCCATCTTCACCCTGGAGGGGAAGAACTGCATTGGTATGTTGTGGTGCCCGTGTAAGAAAAACATGTCGAAAAGAAGCTAACACAACGCAGTGACCGGGTATGTTTCGTGAGGTGATGCTCCGATATGTTGACGACGACTGACAACAACAGTGGCGCCGGAGGACTTGGCCGTGAGGTCATGTCGGCATTTGCCCTGTCCGGGGCCAATTGGTAGGTTCTGCACTTTGCTCCATTTGCTTTCCTCCTACGCATCTGACGACCAGCGCCTGTGTCGACCTCAACCTCGAGGCCTGCGAGGCTGCCATTGCCGACGTGCGTTCGCATGTCAAGGAGGAGGGCGGCTTCGAGACCGCACCTAAGGCCTTCCGGGCGTACGCCTGCAACGCGGCCAACGAGACCGACGTCGAGGCCACGGTGGCACGCATCACGCACGATTTTGGCGGCCGCATCGACGTGCTCGTGACGTGCGCAGGCATCTGTGTGGACCGCGGCGCCGAGGACGTGGACCTGGCGACGTGGCGGAAGGTGCTGGCCGTCAATCTGGACGGGACGTACCTGTTTGCGAGAGCCGTCGGCAAGACGATATTGAGTGCAGGCACTTCTGGGAGCATGGTATTTGTGTCCAGCGCGGCCGCGGCACACCCGCCCCGCCCGCAAGCCCAAGCGTCGTACAACGCGTCTAAGGCGGCGGTCAACGCGCTGGCGGTGTCGTTGGCGACGGAGTGGTCGGCACGGGGGATCCGGGTCAACAGCTTCAGTCCCGGGTTCATGGTGACGCCGCTGATGGCGAGCCAGACGGGGAAAGCGAGCCACGACGAGCCGCTGACGGCGCGGCAGCAGGAGTGGCTGACACAGATCCCACTGGGGCGCTTTGCGAACCCCAAGGAGCACCGGGGCACGTTGGTGTGGATGGCCAGCGACGCCAGCAGCTACCTGACGGGTGCCAACATTGTGAGTATACCTCGAAGATCGTTGACGGTACTGAATCCTGCTAACTGGTTAGGTGTCCGACGGCGGTTGGGTTCACTGGTAGATGCAATGGCAGATGTCCAAGACATATATATTCCGAAATAGAGAGCCAAGACAAAGATGCAAAAGATGCAAAACCAAGAACACTGTAAATTATAAAGTACATGATGGACGTGATGATCACCTCCGGTTGATGGCCGACAGACGCAGCTTCTGGCGCGCGACCTGCACAAACCAGACAATCATCTCGGCGCTCGAGTCGGGCGAGGCCCATGGCTTGACGGCGGCGGCGACCTGGCCCAGCAGCTCGGCGGCGTCGGGGACGAGCGGCTGCAGGGCGGGGGTGAGTGCGGCGAGGCAGACGATGAGGGTGTGGGCCAGCAGCGCGTGGATGAGCAGCCAGGTGTAGGGCGTGCGCTGGCCCAGAATGTGACTAGAGACAACAATGATGCTGCGCGAGCTATCGAGGCACACCTTGCAGTACTCGAGGACGTGGGGCGGCACGGCCTCGCTGGAAGGCGGCGTCATGGCCACATAAATGACGGACGGCCGGCCGATAATGTGCATGGCAGACCAGTAGCGAAGACGCAGCCAGCCGTCGCGCAGGTCGCAGGGGGCGCGGATGTCGAGGTCCGGGCGAATCTCGTCGGGCAGCGAGGCGTACCAGGTCTTGAGCTGGCGGATGAGCTCGGTGCAAACGCTGTCGAAGCGGGCCTCGGCGACGCGGGGGAGGTAGAGGGGGGCGGATGCAGGCTGCTGGGAGGTGGTCGACGATGGTGAGGTGGGCGAGGGTGCAGCGGCATCCGCGGTTGTTGTGGTGGAGGTGCTTAAGACGGTCGAGTACAACGTGCTGTGGATGCGGTTGAGCAGGCGGCGGATGGAGCAGACGGCGAGGAACTGCAGGGCATCGCGGCCGGAGGAGATGCTGAGGCTGGGGAACTGCAGCTTGTCGACGACGAGCTCGATGCCCGTGCGGGGGACATGGAACTCAGCCAGGGTGTCGCTAGAGACGGGTTAGTGAATAATTGACAGTGAAAGTGAACAACCATGACGGCGGGCATGAACGCACCTCTCAAAAATAAAGCAAGCCCAGTACAGCCGGGTGGACGTCGTGGCCGTGTCGTCGTGCGGCCTTCGCTCGCGGGAGCTCGCCACAGAGTACTGCAGGTTGATGGACGTCAGGTGCACCATGCGCCAGGCCTGCAGCGGCAGGTTCATATACTGCAGGTAGAGGGCGCCGTGCACCAAGGCGAGAGGTAGGATGTGGTCAGCTTCGTAGCAAAATCCCCACTCGGCCGTGGCGATGCGGTAGGCGGGCGCAAAGTAGTCGATGCCGCGCAGTTCGTCCATAGGGCCGCTGCTGTTCGTGCTGTCCGTGTCACTGCCTTCGCGGTCAAGCAGAGCCATCTTGCCCAGGGCAAAGAGCATGAGGCACAGCGCGCTGGCCGGGTCGGCGCGCAGCCCCTGCTCGAGCACGGTCTGGTAGAGCGGCACGAACATGTCACGGTCGAGCACGGGGAAGACGGGGTAGACGTAGGCGAAAAAGGCGTCAACCAGCGCGTCCGTCTCGGCGGCGTGGAGAGTGGGGACCGAGGGCGAGGGAGACAGGGCTGCTGCTGCCACGCCAGGTGCAGCTTCCTGGCAAACATGGGCATGCACGGCGTTAGCCCTCGATGACTCGAGTTGCAGGAAAAAGTTGGGAGGATAGTAGCCCAACAGATTCTTGATCTGGGGCAGGGACAGTAAGTTGCCGGTGGTGGTCCAGTGGCCGACGGGGATGATGAGCGAGACGTCGTGGGCGTCCTGCGCGTCGTCCATGCCGGGGATGTGGTGGTGAGCGATGTCGGCGCCGGGAAGTGGTCTGGGGGAGGCAGTCATCGTTCCTGTCGATGTTGCCGCGGCCGCTGCCGTGGCGGAGCCTGCCCCATTCCAGCTCGCCATGAACTCGGCCTGCTGCTGGACCTGGGCCTCGAGCTTGGCGATGCGGCTCAGCAGCGGCTGCAGGTCGGCGTCGGAGGCCGGCCGGGAAGTGGCCCGTCTGACGGTCAGTACCCTCACTCGTCTGGTTGACTATACTGCAGGGGCCGTGACCTACATATCATTGGGGGCATCGGGGTACTCGCAGGGCACGCCGCTCTCGGCGCACAGGCTGCACACGGGTGTCTTTGCATCACAGCGGCGTTTCCTGGGATGTTAGAGGAGGAAGAGAGAATTAATGAGAAACAGGAGAAGGGAGAAGGGAGATCATACCTATGGCGGCAGTAGTTGCAGGCGACGGCGGCGCGTTTTCTCATGTAGGCCATGGCGGACGGCCGCATGCATCATGGCTGGGACCTGCAAGGGAGACGCAATGCCCGGATGTGGTGATAATGGCGGTGGATGTTGGTTGTTGGTGCGGGATGCAGGGTTGCTTTGGGGACAACAAAAGAAAAGAGAAAATACGCTGGCAGAACTCTGGGGTAGTGGGGGAAAGAGCACGGCGACAAGCAGGCGCGATGGCGGCTGGCTATAGGCAGGTTAGCACACGTGATAGCGCTATGTGGCGAGTTTGTAGCGTTGGTATTGACCATCGCCGTCTTCTTTCATTCTTCTTTCACGACGCATTGGGAAGCGCATTCGGGTGGTCGTCCACACATTCCGGTTCCGGGAAGTTACAGACGCGTTGGGGACGCAGTGGCATTAGTTTACAAATGTGGTTTTTTCTTGCGAGGAAATGGTATTGACGCAGCAATCGGTTTCTTGTGAAAATAAACAAAACACGTCAAAACCAGAATTTATTTTGCCAAAGCAAACAAATCACAATAAAAGCAAATAAAAAAGCCGGGACAAAATCGTTTCAAAAAACTTCATTTAGATCTACACTAACAATGCAAGCAGTCTATAGGTCTCGTCTCGTCTGTCGTTCCGAACATACTCGACCCGTCCTCCCTTGTCCTCGATCCCCCCCCTTCTCCTAATGGGAATGCCCATTGCAGCTCTTGACAATGTGGCCGGCGGCGGCGCTCCGCTGCTTCGGTTTTGTGTACGTGGTGCGCTCCTGCGGCTGGATGAACCACGAGAGGTCGCCGCCTTGCATCTCGCGCAGCGTGCGGCCGTCGCCCAGGTACTGGAAGCGGTTGCCGCTGCGATACGTGAAATCAAAGTCCTCCCAGCGCGGGACGGCAATGGACTCGACAAAGTGTGGACCGGAGCCGGGCCAGGGGCCCCAGACCTTCCCGTCGACGGTGCCGTTCTTGTACCAGGAGCGGCAGCCGGACGTCCAGACCAGGTCTTTCACGATATCGTCCTTGTGGGCCTGGAAGTCGTCGACGGCGGCCTGCTTGACGGTGATGGACTTGATGTCCTCGGTCATGAGGCGCTCGGCGGCCGAGAAGGCGTACCGCAGATAGGCCTCGATGCAGGGAATAAAGGTGCCGTGGGCGGCCGGGCAGTTGGGCCCCGTGGTCATAAAGTAGTTGGGGCACTGCGGCGCAGCGACGCCCAGATACGAGGTGGGACCGGCGTTCTCGGCCTTCCAGAGCTCGTTGAGGACGGTGCCCTGGAGGCCGGTGAGCTTGAAGGGTGGGAGGAAGGAGGTGTTGAAGCCGGTGGCGCACACGAGCACGTCCAGTGCGAGCGAGGTGCCGTCCTGCAGGACGACGCCCATGGGCTCGACGCGCGCGACGCCCTGCGTGTGGACGGACGCGTTGTCGGCACAGAGGGCCTCGAGGTAGCCGTCGCCGGGTGTGAAGCGGCGGCATCCCAGAGCGAACTCGGGCACGAGGCGCGGGATGAGCTCGGGCTTCGTGGCGAGGCGCGCGCGCATCTGGCTCTTGATTTTTGCCAGCATTTCTTTCTGGGCGTCCGAGTCTTTGTAGATCACCTCGAAGCCGGTGTTGAGAATGTGCGTGGCCTTTTTGCGCATGGCCAGGAACGCTGCCGGGTCGGTGGCCCACTGCTGCTGCTGCTCTTCCGAATACACCGTGTCGCGGCCCTTGGGCGCCATCTCCAGGGCCAGCTCGGGCGTCACAAAGGTCGGCGAGCGGTGGAAGGTGTGCATGTGCTTGGCGACGGCCTGCACCTGCGGCACGAGCTGGATGCCCGAGGAGCCCGTGCCGACGACACCCACGACTTTGCCGGCGAGGTCGGCCGACGTGTCGTAGTTGGCCGAGTGCAGCAGCTGGCCCTGGAACGTGTCGAGGCCGGGGAAGTCGGGCCACTTCCACGAGTTGAGCACGCCCGAGGCGTTGACCACCACTTCGGCCGTGTCCGTCACCTTGGTGCCGCTGGCCAGATCTTTGACAACAATGTCGTACTTGCCCGCCACATCGTCCCACGTCGCACTCTCCACCTGGTGCGCCAGCTTCACGTAGTCGGCCACGCCGTACGCCTCGGCGCGGTCGGTAAAGTAGTCGTACAGCTCGGGCGCGCCTACGTAGACGCGCGAGAAGAACGGGTTGCCGTCCCACGAGAACGTGTACGAGTGCGAGGGCACGTCGCACGAGCAGCCCGGGTAGCGGTTCTCGTACCACGTGCCGCCGATCGACGTGTTCTTCTCGTAGATAACCAGCTCAATGGGCAGCTCCTGGCCGGGCACCTGGAAGCGCTCCTTGAACATGTGCACGGCGGCGATGCCCGAGACGCCGCAACCGATGACGGCGATGCGCAGCGGCCGGGGCTTGCGCAGGTAGGCACGGGAGTAGCTGTAGGGGGTCACGGTGTGGCCGTTGGTCCCGTTGACACCGCTTGTACCGTTCGTATAGCCATTTGCGCCGTTCGTGCCGTTGGCTGTCATTGTGAGGATGATGCTGGGTTGTTGATCTTGGTCTTGATCTTGATCGATGCTGAACACGGACAAGTTTAGAGGACATCGCAACACGACGCGTCAAAACTATAAGTAGTTTGCCAAACTGGGGACAAACACACCGATCGAATGATTTCTGACTCCGTTCGTCTTGTTCGTCTTATTCTGTAGCGAAGTCCGCGGAGGTCGAGTCGATGAGAGTAGAGAACGGAAGAACCTCGGACAGAACGAAAGAGAAACGACGACAACGACGACGACAAAGACGAACGAGAGACCGAAAGATACCCCATGGAGTCCCATCGGGGACATAGGAAAGCATCCTAGCGCCATGTTTACTGACCATGTGCCCATGCTCATGTCGAGGCATCGAGGGGGCGCGTCAAGAAAAGGCCTGTATATCTGGGTATGTACGATGTACGTTCTTTTCCGCCAACCGCCAGCCGCCCGCCAGCCGCCATCCCCGCCATCCGCGCCCAATCGCAGCGCCTGGCAGCCAGCGTCCAGGCCCCAACGGGCCCTCGCCAACGGACCCACCGACACCAGCCCATTGCCTATTTCGCTACTAACACGGTACTTTGGGTTGGAGACTGCGTTGGAGACCGCCCTTGGCCCTTGCGATTCCCGGACTACCTCCACGCTTGCGGACGATGGCGTCAAGGGGAAGGAGGGACAACGCTTTCCCCTTTCCCACCACCCACCACCCCGCTGTGTTCCCTCGCTCTCGGCACCATGGACGCGTTGCGTGCTACGACGGCTGTGACCTTCTCCGCACGTTGTCGTAAGTCCAGCTGTATATGAGAGGAGTCGTGTTGACGACCAGCGTTGACTGTCAATTCACACCACAACGACCACCACCTACACCTCCACCATGGCCGAACTCGACGAGATCCTTGCCCGGTACACCCACCCGGACACCGGTAGCCTGCACGGCGCCGCGTTTGTCGCCGTCGACCGCCACGGCCAGGACCTGTACCGCGGCGCCTTTGGCCGGACCAAGGTCGAGCCGGCGGCGGCCGACGCAAAACCGTTGACGTTGGACACCGTGACGTGGATCGCCAGCCAGAGCAAGCTGACAACGTCCGTGGCCGTCCTGCAGGCCGTCGAGCAGGGCCTCATCGGCCTCGACGACGATGTTCGCGAGGTCGTGCCCGCCCTGCGCGACATCCAGGTCTTGACCGGCTTCGACGACAAGGACCAGCCCCTCTTGGAAGACTTGGAAGGACCCCTGACGCTGCGCCAGCTCATCTCCCACACGTCCGGCTTCGCCTACGGCGCGCGTCACCCGCTGCTTGTGAAATACTCCCAGTGGGCCGGCCGCACCGCGCACATGTTTGACGGCACCATGGACGGCCTGAACCACCCGCTCGTGTTCCAGCCAGGCACCTCGTGGGTGTACGGCTCGGGCCTCGACTGGGCCGGCCAAGTGATTGAAAAGCTGACGGGCGACACGTTGGACGCCTTCCAGCAAAAAAACATCTGGCAGCCCCTGGGCGCCGCCAGCACGACGTTCTTCCCGGCCGCGCGGGGGCTAACGGCCGGCGACATCATGGAGACCGGCCTGCGCACCCCCGGACAGGGCACGAAGCAAGGCCTCACACCCGGCCCCTCGCCGTGGAAGTTTGACTGCCATGACGCACTCGGCGGCGCGGGGCTCTACTCGACCGCCAACGACTACATCCGGCTGCTGGCCGCTCTGGTCAGTGGAGGTGCGCCTCTCCTGTCACCCGCGTCGCTCGACGAGATGTTCCGCCCGCAGGTCGGCGCCGCTTCTGACGCCGCCATGCGCGCCTTCATTACCGGCACCAACGGCGCCACCAACTCCAAGGCCTGGCTGTGGACGGCCGCACCCGAGGCGCACTGGGCCGACTACATGGAGGTGCGGCAGTGCCTGTGCGGGCTGGTCAACAGCGAGGATGTTTTTGGCGCGGAAGGAGCGCGCCGCCGGAGTAAGGGCACCGTCAACTGGGACGGCCTGCCAAACCTGCTGTGGTTTGTCGACCGCGCGAGCGGCGTGGCCGCCACTTTCTTTACGCAGATCATGCCGATGGACGACGCCGAGGCGCGCAAGCTGTGCACCGAGCTGGAGGAGGCCTTGTACCGGCTGGTGGAGGCGAAGGAGAAGGAGAAAAAGTAGATTTAGATTTTGAAAAAATAGCATCTTCCTGACTACTCGGCCCACCGCTTGATCGTTCGGACACGATTGGCAACTGCCTGTTGGGACACCCCTGCCCGCGGAGCAAACAGGTCAAAGCCGTGCGTGCAGCCTGGATATACGTGCAGTTCTACACTGACACTGGCTCTCAGTGCTCGGTTAGAAAGCTTCATGGTCTCGTCGCGGAACAGGTCGAGTGCGCCCACATCCATGTACATTGGCGGCAGATGGCTCAGGTCCTCGTCTGTCATACGCGCAGGAGCTGCCGTAGCAGGCACGTTCTCTCTCTTCGTTGTTCTTAAGAGAGCCGACCACCCTGTCATGTTGTCCACGGCCGTCCAGCTGACCACCCCTTCCAGGTGCACATCCGCTTGAATGGTCCGGTCATCGAGCATCGGCGCCAGTAGGATGAGCATGGAAGGACGGAGTGCACATTGGAGTTCCCGTGCCCGTAGCGACGTTGCTACAGCTAATCCTCCACCCGCGCTGTCGCCCATGAGCGCCACACGATTGACCGCAACGCCGAGCTCTGTTGCATGTGCTACCAGCCAGGCGAGCCCCGCACAGCAGTCGTCCACGGGTGTCGGGTAGGGATGCTCGGGCGCTAGGCGGTAGTCGACAGCGAGAAAGGGAACGCCTGTCTGCACTGCGTACCGTGCAACGATCGAGTTGTAGATGTCGACGCTGCCCAGAATCATGCCACCGCCGTGGATGTAGTAAACAAGAGCCTTGGGGTTCTGATCGGGACTCGGCTTGTCGGCATGTGGCCGGTAGAGTCGCAAACGAATTTTGTGTCCGTCGGCCGCCGTGGCGTAGTAGTCGGTTGCCGTGACGCCATCCGGCATGGGCCCAGCGAGAGCGCGAATGCCCTCGCCAACTGTGGCGCGCCGTGTCGCAACATCGCCGAGTGCTGGGGGCGGTGGTGGTTCGAGGCCGTCAGTGAGGGCAGCTAGAGCTGCTGCAAGTTCGGGGTCCAACTCGAGAGGCATGACTGCGAGATAAGTGAGGAAAACCAAACAAGAAACAAGTTAGAAATCAAAGGGAAGTATCCAATATATGATTTAATAATCCAGAGAGACACGAGCCTGTCTAGCTGACTCGCTTACCCGCAGCCGAAGTGCGGTCAGCGATACCGAGTCAGTCTACCGCGACAGTCACCACCACGGTTAGTACGCGTGTAGAGCGTCAAACCCAGCCGCCACGAGACTCTCGCCGTCGTCTACGGCATCGCCCGCGCCCGTCCAGTAGAAAAGTCCGCCCAGTCCGGCCCGCCGCACGAACGCTGCTTTGGCCCGCACCGTGGCCGGCACGTCCATGCTCACAAACGAGGTGCCACTTTTGCCTTCTCGCCGAGGCACGACGGCCCATGCCGCCGCTCGTCCTGTGTTGACCTGCAGCACGCCCTGCTGCTTCCACTCGGCGGGGACGTCCCGGTAGTCGATTTCGACCTCTTCTTTGTCGTCACCACCCTCTTCGGTCTCGTCGTTCTGGAAAGCATCGCCTTCGCCACGGGCACCGAGAAAGACACGTGCATACGCAGGAATCCCCAGCAATATTCGCTGCGGCGGCACTCCGCGGTCCAACAAATACTGCACGCCAGTCTGAGCCGACGGCGTGTGTGGCGACGACGAAAATAGCTGTGCATGGTGTCCGGCTTTCTCGCTCCAAGGGCCGGTAAAGTCGTAGCACATCAGGTTGATGTGGTTAACAAGAGCGGCCACGCCGCACAAGTCGAGCCGGCCCAGAACGGACGGATCAACGGGCAGCGCCGTCGCTAGCAGGTACCGCGGGGCGGGTAGCACGGCGCGGCAGGTTTGTAGGAGGCGGAGGAAGTCTCGGCCTTCCTCGGGGGTCTTTGGGTGTTCCCAGTCGACTACTGATGAGCATCAGGCCGATGAATAGAGAGGGAACTTGGAGTACCTACTGTCAATCCCGTCAAACGAGTACTTGTGCATCCAGTCCCGCGCCGCGTGCGCAAACGCCGCGCGGCCGTGTTCGGTGGACACCACCTGGGCGAACGCGGCACTCCCCGCTCCGCCGCCAATCGACAGGATCGTGCGCAGGTGGCGGTTGTCACGCTTGACGCGGGCGAGCGCGTCCAGACAGCCGTGTTCGGCGTCGACGTCGATCTGCGCGTCGGCGTACTCGTCGAGGAAGCCGAGGGAGCCGTCATGTTGGGGGCTACGCTCAGGTTAACCGACTTTCTAGAGAAACACACCACCCCCGGGACCTACATGGCAAACGCATAAAAGATGGTTGAGATCTTGTCGAGGCGCAGGCTGGACGGCGGAATGTCCTTGTACACGCGCCACGACGGGTAGTAGACGGCGTTGACGAGGGGCGGCGGGCGGTCCATTCTGAGGGCGGGGTGTTGACTGTTGTCTGAAGAGATGGGAAGAAGATGAAAGGTTGAACAGATTTTGTGAAACGGTGTGCCGTGCCGTGTGAGGAAGGTGCTTCGTGGTCCCGCCGCTGGCGGAGACTTGTCACACGTGACTCTTAATTGTGGGAGTTGCCGTCATGCATGGCGACAACATAGACCTTGAAAGAGTCGACGAAAAGGCGAGGTAAAGAGGAATTTGGAATTAAGGTGCTGGGTAGGGCTGGCATAGCCACGATGTACTTGTAGTCTTGGCCGTTGATTTAGACTATATTTTCAGCCGCAAATATGGGGTAGGTGAAGGTGCATCCTACGAGGCGTATTTGAAAATAGAATAAATCAGATCGTAGATACATTGAAGAGAACACTAAAGGAAAATAAAAATAAAGGAATAATAGCCTACCCGACTTCGCAGTGGCAAGATCTGAACTCACAAAGATCTGGGAAAGAGAGGGTCCCCTGGCCCTGGGAACGGCCTCCCGTCTGCTTACGCACACCCAAACGGTCGGGCACCATCGTGGGGAAGCGAGAAGAACACTATGTGGGACGGTCCGGTGTTATGTAGGGCAGGGCAGAGGAACAAAGGGGGCCAGAGGCAGTCTAGATGGAGATGGCCTGAGATGGCACTGAGAGGGGACACCTCTCCGAACATTATGGTGTGTGGGAATGTTGCCACAGGCACCGGACACAAGACATGAGACGCCAGATCATGGGGCACACGAGAAACCTCACATCTTGCCCAATGGCGGCATCTCACACCATACTTCAACCGTCTTGGGGGCAAGACCTTGGCAAGGCAGCAGCATAAATGTGGACGGGGCCCACTGCCCGCCCTCACCCATTCCCTCCTCTTCAGCCCTATACCATGGTGTGGCCTGTCCGCCCCTCGGTGCTGGACGCCGATTGGTACCACGTCGCCAGCGCCTAAGCTCGTACGTACATACAGCTACGGGGGCCAAGAGGCCAAGAAGGCCAAGCTTAGGAGACCTGGTGGAGGGTGGGAGGCGGCGGCTGAGGGAGAGGGTGGCACCGTCTATCAAATCGGACAATGCGTTTGGGGCGAAAACTCCGGTCCAGTGTGAGAGGGCACGGTGTGTACGGTGGTGTGCGTGTGAGTGTGTGTAGTCAGTGAATGTGGTGAGTATGAGCGCGCGCCTAAGGGGAGTACATTCGAGTACATCAGGAGACTTTGGAATATTTTGTGTGCCTGATTGTGGTTGATGCTGGCTCTATATATAACCACGGGAGAGACCCGGAAGGAACACAATAGACGCGAGGAGAACGGGCTCGGCATCATCCGGGATACTCGTCGACGGGCATCGCATACGCAGTGGGGGAGAAAGAGGAGGCTGTACGAATCAACATGGCTCCCAATAAGAGGCGGAAGACCTTGCTGGTATCGACTGTACGATGGAGGTGACTTTGTTCCATAGAAGGGTAGATAGACGGACATCAATATGCCCGTCAAAGGGCAATCATGGGATGTGTCCATGATGGGTATGATATTAAGTGCCATATCGTGGGCAACTACATTATTGAATGCTGTGAATATTCAAATCGTTGAATGATGTTGATATATGTCGTGAGGAAGGCATACACGTACGATCGTCACCATCTATTCGGGCATATAGGGAGATATGTCCACCAGACCTTCAATATAAAATGACATTGACCTTGGACCAACAGCACATAATTTATTTCGAGAACCACTGCCCAGCTCACCGAACCCCAAGTTAACGGGTATGACGACGTTGGGACACATCGAGAAGTATCTTTCCCAATCGGGCAACGCCCTGCGATACCCACCGGCTGTCCCCGGTATGAGCCGTTTTAGGTGGTTCCCCGGAGCAGACGGATGGTCCAGGTGATGGGCTCCATGGGCTAGGTGTATGGAGCTCGTCCAGGTGACAGGTCAAGCCGGGACTTTTCGTAGTGGGAGGCGTGGAATGAATGGAAGAAAAGAATGGAGAAAAGGGGACGAAAAGAAGAAACGAAAGGCAATCCGGATGTCCACCGCGGACGCCCCTGTTGGAAGCGCTGTGGTTAGGCGCGAGAGCGAGCACTCGTAGGGCGAAAGAGCGCGCTCTGGTCCGGAAGGCGCCGGAAATACAAGCCGCAGAGATTGGCCGGTAGGCTATCGCCGAATATCCGGCGGAGGCGAGTTTGGGAAGTTTCTCACAAAAAAGGCACGCTTCCAGCAGGAACAAACGGTCCAAAACAAAACGGTCAGGAGAACAACAGAAATGCCCACAAATTAGAGGCAACAACAAGGACAGGGAATAGGCGTAGCAAAGTCGACAAAACGAACAAACAACACACCCCTCCTCTATGTACGTACGTCCCCCCGCCTCCGAAATTAGACGAGGTAACTTGAAGACTGCACATCGCCGGCGGTCGGCGGCTGTTAGTGCGGGATGGTCCCTGTTCTGTTTCGTCTCATGATGTCTGTGAGCATCACGTTATCCTACAAGTGCAGTCGTATTTTTCGAATGGGTTGGGTTGGGTGCAGGATTTCAGGTTTGACCGTTTGTCGTTTATGGATTCTTTCGTTATTGCTGTTGGCCGACAGCCATTGGCCGTCTGTGTGTGGTGGCTGCACGTTTTGGTCGACGTGCAGGTGTCATTCTGATGTATTTTCGAGGGTTCCATCTTTTGTTCTTTGTCTTGTCTTGGCAAAGAGCGGTTTTGCACGTCTGACGGGGGTCCGATGCCGAAATTGAAGAAATGAAGCGTTCGCTCCATTTTTCTGAAAAGTTGATGATCAATCAAGAAATCGAAGGGATTGGAAATAAGACTGGATGACACTACCGCACAAGGATGCAAGGAAGGCGTGTTGGGAAGGACATGAAAGGAAGGAGGCTGTCAGAAATTAAGAAAATAAGAAAGTCGACAGTCAGAAAGTAGGAAAGTCGAAAAAAAAACGAGAAACGAGAAACGAGAAGCGAGAAACGAGAAAGCCATGCTTGCTCATCACACCAACTTCCCACGCCGTATGACTCTTCGAGTGTCCTCGTCTCCTCTTTTTGCAATAGAAACAGGACTCTGACAAAGTATTAAAGTCTTGGCATGTTGTATCATCGATGGCATCGTCGTCTCCATACCCCATCCCGGCCATCCTTTCGCCGTTAGCCGCAGCCGATTCCGGCGGGATGTGCAGGCCGGGTGTACACTCCACGAGAGGAGGGGACAAGGGTGTACGTTTGGTCGTTTTGGTCCATTTGGTCCAACGCCCACTGTCGCCGGGAGTTGCTGTTCATTAGTTCACTAGCGCAAGTCAAGGGTGGTCATAAGAGGGGACAATGTCCCGTAAGAAACGTCAGAATAAGCTCAAGAGGCAAAGGAGAGACGACTAACAGGACGATGTGGCCGGTGGAGACTAGAAAAACGCGCGAAAAGCCGGGCCACGGGGACTACGACGTACAAGTACAAGTACAGAGTGTGCTTCATGCGGTGAAAGAGAGACAGCGTGCGGGCATGGACGACGCGCGAGAGAGACAAGGGGTCGGGTCAAATACCGGTGGTAAGCCCGTAAGTCCGCAAGCCCGTGTGTGGTGGTTTGTCTTTGGTGTGGGACACCGAAAGGCGCCAAAAGGAAGCGGAGACCGGCACGCAAGGGAAGGCGCCAGAAGAGAAGGGTGTGGGTCGTATTGGGGAGCAGACAGCAGTCGAGGTTCGGGGTGTAGAGCTACTCCGTAGAGGGGCTCGAGAAGACTGTTTGATTTTATTAGGTGGGTTCTCGGCGCGACATCGCGCGGGCCGACAGCACGAACGACGAAAGACGAGCGAGCCGGTCTGGGGCCACGGGCCAGAACTGGCGACGACGGACGATGATGGGCATGATGGACATGATGGACATAGATAATGGTCTCGTAAGAGGGGCAGGGGCCGCAAAAAGAGGGTGGCCACATGCAACCTTCAAATTGCCTGTCCTCACCGCTCCCCGCACGCTGCCGGATGTTCTATTTCCTTCACGTACTTTGTTATATTACACCTGGGAGTTGAGGAAGGGTACAACTCCGGCGACGGCGTGCGTGCAACCCGTGCAGATTGCTCGTTCTTGTTATGGATGGCCGGCTGGATGATCTTCGGGTGTTTTGGCGGTGGTTGGCTGCAGGACGGTGTCGGAGGACCAGCGGCCAGCGGGAGGGGTCATGCTTGCCAGTTCGTCCGTAAATACGGGGTTGCTCGCAGCCCGTCTTCATGGGTGGTCTTGCTTTGATCATCTGGCCGTCGAGTCCGAGTGTTGTCTCTTGTCTCTTCTGTCTTTCTCGGCCTTCCTTCCGTCGCCATTCGGAATGACGTCATTTATGTATGGCGAGCTGAGAGGAAGTAACCATGTCCTCCGTTGACAGGGCATGAAGCAAAGAAAGAGCGGAAGGAATAGGCAAAGAACATACGTCGTAAGTCATGGTTTATTAATTCGCTTTCTTCGCCAAGAAGCAATAAAATGCAGTTCGGGACGCCATGGGAACAATGGGAGTCAGTCGGAGGAGCCTGCTGGGACGTGGAAGTGGAAGTGGAAAAGGAAGTGCAGGGTGGCATGCTTTTCGAGAGCGCTAGCGAGAGAAAGAATTAGCTACCCGCACCCACCACCCCGGAAGCGTCGGGACAAGGAGCGATCAAGCGGCAGGCGACAAGCGATGGGAAGGAGCGACCAGCGACGAGCGACAAAGCGAGAGAGGGAGAGCTAACCGTGGGCAAAACGGAGACATAATTTTCTTGCAAGTTTATCGTATGCCGTACGTCGTACCCAGAAGAATATGGATGACGCTTTATGGCCACAGAATGCACACAGAATGCACACAGAATGCAGCGCACCTTCTGTACTCCGCATGACGTGTACTTGTAGAGCTGGGCAAAGGTCGCCGGCATGTTTTGTATTCTCCGGTTCTGTTTCCACGTGCAAAAAAAAACACGACATGACAAAACATGGAGAGAAACGAGACTGCAAAGCCACAATAAAAGTACGATTCGCGTAATCATACGAAAAAGAAAAGAAGGCAGACACGGAGAGATGACAGAACAAAAGAAGGGGAACGACAAGTACATCGTGGGAACGGAGTATTCGACGGACGTCTGACGGAATGCGATTCCGACGATGGCCAAACGATACCACACGCAGCACGCAGATGGCAGATGACACACCAGGATACATGCGAGTACATGTTTCTATGCAAAAGGTACTTGCTCCCGTGGCGGTGACCTGCCACCATGGAATTGTCCCCATCGAACGAGTGGACGAACATCAATGTCCGGAGTTTTCCCTTAATTTTGTGCGTCCCTCAGCTGCCTTTGAGTCTCTCGAAAGGACACCACAGGCGACCCCAAAACAGATAAAACTTTATTTTCCCATGCATGGCAGCCCCCCACTCGCTCGAGCCACCTGCACAGATCCTCGAGGCACCCTAGGGGGTGGCGACAACGGCACTGCGACTAACACGCAGTCAACCGATCAACACGCCCCTGGCTGTTTCCTAGCTCCGTTTTGCATGTTTTGTCTGTTTGTCTGGCTCGTCTGTTCTTCTTTATGACCTTCTCTTTCATTCATTCATGTTTTAACGCCTCCCGCCTGTCCCTACTGCCCCTTCTGCCCCTGTCCGTTGCCTCTTCGTCCGTTGCGTCCGTTCAACGACGTATGTTGTACCTCGTACCTCTCGCGCGGTCGCTCTCTCGGCTTGGCAGCCTTTCTGGTCTCCTGTATTTCCTTTCTTCTGGCCATTCCTGACTTTCCCGCGGCCCTGATTGCCTTTGTTACCAATTGCCCCCGTCCCCTTTCCCATCCCCTCAACTTGACCGCCTCGCCTGCCTGTTTAGCACATGGTTCCTTGCGCATGACTGCTAGTTTCTCATCCTTTCTTGCTCTGTCAGCAGGTGACTGTGCTCCGTACGCGTTGGTCCCTCTTACTCTTACTCGTACTCGTCTTCCTCGTTCTTCACTTGACCAGGAGTTTTCAGTTTGCTCCGATGCTGCCGGCCTCGTAACATATAGCACTGTATTCCAAAGTTCTCATGGCCAGATCAGTAAGTGAACGTTGATGATTCCCATTGTCTTCGTTTCTCTGTGTCTATTGACAGTCGTTCTTGTCTCTGAGCCCCGTCACTGTAGTTTGCTCTATTTCACCATCTCTGCCGGATTCCACGATTTATTCGAGCCTTCCACACCCCAAAGCCCCTAGAACGTTCCCTGAACATTCCCCAAAACGACCCAAAACGGGCCTAACAAAACCAGTACCCACTTCCGACTAACACGGATTTTGGGGGCACTTTGGACCCTGCTGTCTTGGCGTGCCGTCACTTTTTTTTTTTTTTTTTGCTTTGGGCTGTTCGTAGTCTCGCGTTGATCCTCGCCCATTGGCGCGCCTGTACTCCGTACCTTTCTGCCTTCTACCCTTCCTTCCTGCCTTTTCCAGCTCCTGCCGTACGGCAGCTTGCATGTGGCTCATAGTTTCCCCTCTCGGAAGTAGACGTGGAGACTAGCCAAGGGGAAGGCCGGAGAGGTAAGGAGCGATGGGCCATGGGCGAGGTCGAGGTCGAACAAGGAGAGGAAGCTCTTCCGGTTTTTGTCTTTAAATGACCGATGACCTCCGCTCCTTCTGTCTTTCTCGAACCCGGCCTCCATCTTCACTTCCTTCTTCTTCTTTCCTCTTCAAGCTTCCCCTTCTACTCTCTCCTACATACAAGCATCACACTACAGCTTGCACACACATCACACCACACCACGTATCCTCCCCAAGTTACCACCCACACAACATATTTACCACACACACAAACTGTGGCCAACAGCATGAGCGCCGCCGTCATCACCGAGGCCCCGTCCGCCGCGCCGGCGCGGACCGAGGGCCTACTCGCCAACGACCGCTCGAGCACCTCGAGCGCCCAGAGCAGCGACACGCTCTACGATGCCGCCGAGGCCAAGCACCTCGAGCCGGCCGCGCACAAGCTGCGGAAACAGTTCTTTAGTCTCCACCACCACAGCCCGCACAGCAGCCGCAACAGCAGCAAGGAAAGCGTCGCCGTCGTCGAGGAGCGCTCCGCGTCCACCAAGCGTGCCACCACCTTTGTGCGCTCCTTCAAGTACCTCAACAACCTCACGCCCCAGCAGGTCGACGATTTCATGGCCTCGTACGTCATCTACAACCTCGACTGGGAGGACGAGGCGGCCATGGTCGCCGCGCTGGGGCCGGACTACAAGCAGAAAGTCGGCGACTCGCTGCGCGCCTACTACGGTGTCATGAACCACCTGTGCGCGCTGGGTTCCGTCGAAAAGATGTACATTCCGCCCCTGATGGACAAGCACGTGTCGGTCCTTGACAACCAGCTGCTCTACGAAGAGTCCATTGCGCGCGACCTCGGCCTCAAGCCGGGCGACCGCGTGCTCGACATTGGCTGCGGCCGGGGGCGCGTCGCCGCCCACATGGCCAAGTTCTCGGGCGCCCACGTCACGGGCATCAACATTGACCCCAACCAGCTGGCGCAGGCGCGCGCCTTCAACGCCGAGCAGGGCCTGAGCAACACCTTTGTGGAGCGCGACCAGAACGATTTGCCGCTGCCGTTTGACGACGCGTCCTTTGACGCCTTCTACCAGATCCAGGCGTTCAGTCTGTGCAAAGACCTGCCGGCCATGTTCCGCGAAATCTACCGCGTGCTCAAGCCCGGCGCTCGGTTTTCGATGCTTGACTGGGTCAGCCTGCCGGCCTACGACCCGACCAACGAGCAGCACGCCGAGCTCATGCGCCGCGTCAAGCCGCTCATCGGTGCCGTGGGCACACCGACGCCCGCAGGTCTCGAGAAGGCGCTGGCCGACGCCGGCTTCACTGTGACGCGCTCGGACAATGCGAGCGTCGGCGACCTGCAGGCGCCGCTGATCGACAAGGTGGACATTTACTTCCGCGCGGTGCGGCAGATGATCCTGGGCTTGGTGCGTGTGCACGTGCTGCCCAAGCACTTCAAGACGCTCATCAACCGGCTGTGCCTGGACGGCCAGGCCTTTGTCAAGATGGACGAGCTGCGCCTGATCTCGACGAGCTACCGGATCATTGCACAGAAGCCGTTGGAGCCGGTCGCCGCCCCCACCACCACGGAGGCATAAACGACATGCTATTACGACGTACACATTGTCACAAAATGGCGTTTTGGTTTTGGGTTCTTCTCTTCTACATTTGGTGGGATTTGGCAGCATTTTGACTTTCCTTTTTGTTCTCATTTTTCCTTTTGTTTTCTGGCAATCATTGCACTGCCTTTGGTTACTTTTGCCTTTTTTGCAATCCCTTCCCTTCTTGCACTCCTTTTTCCTGTGCCATTTTACGCAATAGACTTAGAAAGATATCCCCGGTGTCTGGGAGCTTTGGATTTGTTTGTTTGTTTTACTCTTTTGTCGATACAGGCCATCTGCCTAGAAATAATAAAAAAATATGAAAAGAAAAAGACGCTCAGTGCAGTGACCGTGATGGTGATGGTGAAGATGTTCGTGACAATAAAAGTAGCAGTAACAGTGACGTCGGCGAAGTCGGCCTCTGTGTTGCCCCTCGGAGCGAGATGCCCCGGAGGCCCGTGGCTTGCTTTTAGCGTCCTCTCCTCTACTCGTATTTCCTTGTCCGGGCTTTGTTTCCTTTGTTAATCATGGCCAGGCCAGTTCCGCAGTTCTAGCGACTTCGCCGAGCTTTTGCCCCTTCCGCCCGGCCACACAAGCATCATTAATCATCAATACGAGCACACAAGCACCAAGATACGACAATGGCAAGTCGAGAGACATTATCTGGCCCGTCTGGTGATCTCTCTGAGCCAATGCCCCTTGCAAACCTCGTAAACTAACAGACAACCCGGCATGCTTTTGTTGCGAAAAACAAGCTTTTCCGCCAGGGCCAGGCTCAATTTGCCCATTTGCTGACCCTTGTAGGGATTGGCTTTGGCTCTAGACCATTTGCTCCAACTCGGTGGGAAATTGACCACGGAGGACGGAGTACATGCATGCCATCTCACGTCACGTTTTTCTCCCCATTCGTGCCAAGGTCCATCTCATCTCACATCGCCCATCGTCCATCGCCCATCGCCCATCCTTTGCCCTACGCCCTATGCCACCAAAACAACCCAAAACGGACTGGACCAGGCGAACTGTCGGGAAACAAGCAACGGCGACCGGCGACAAACCGCTTGCAAACCGCCGGAATACGAAAGAAAATGCGCCCGAGGTGCTGTGAACAGCCCACTCTTTAACCGTTTACCTTTTGCCGCCCGGCATTAGTTTCCCAACGGTCGGCCGATAGGGACAAGGCCCCAGGCACAGAGGGACAGAGCACAGACAGTCGGGAGAAGTGAGCCCCGCCTCCGTCTCACGTAGAGGTGCAGCATCGCAGGACGCAGACACCGCAGGAGGCCGTCCATCGACAGATCCAATCGAGATTCGAAGCGCGGTGGCGACATAAGGCGGCGACATAAGCCGGCGACTCGACGTCGACTCAAGAAAAACATCGACTCAAGAAAAACATCGACTCAAGAAAAACATCGACTCAAGAAATACATCGACTCAAGAAAAACTTCGACATCACCACCACACACCACCACCATGGGCCGCGCTCCGACCAGCGGCAACTGCCACACGTGCCGGCAGCGCCGTGTCAAGTGTGACCAGGCGCGGCCGGCGTGCATGCGCTGCGTGCGCGGCGGGTTCGCGTGCCAGGGCTACGAGACGGTGCTGCGGATGCAGAACCACGCGGTGGTGGCGGGCGCAGCGCCCGGGTCGGTGCGCCTGGCCAAGGTGCAGAACGTGTCGTCGTATCCCAAGAAAGCGGCGGCACCCCGGACAGCAAACAAGCGGACACCACCACCACCACCACCATCAGCATCATCATCATCAATACCATCGATATCCACCCCCACCTCACACAGCTCACACAGCTCACACACGCCAACACCGCCCCCACGACAACCCCTCGCCAACGCCCTTGCATGGATGCCTCCGGAGCTCAGCCTCGTTGGTTTCGTCGATGACATGGCCTTTTCCTACTTCTTCCAGGCCTACGGCTGGATCAACATGCACAGCATCCTGCTGCAGGACAGCGCCATGCGCAGCCACCTGCTGGCCTCGGACAGCGCGGCCAGCAGTCCGGGCGCATCATTATCGTCTTCTTCTCATTCCCCATCCTCTTCCACCTCCTCCCCCGGCGACACCATGGCCCAGGACAGCCTGCGCGCGCTGTGCTACGGCCTGCTCGGCCGCGACAAGCACGTCCCCGCCCTCCAGGACGCCGGCCGCCGTGTCTATGGCAAGGCCATTTCCGACCTGCGCGCCGCCATCACGACACCCACCGCCCAGACCGCCGACCTCGCCTCTCTCGTCAAACCCATCTCGCTGCTCGGCGCCTACTCCGTCGCCATTGAAAAGGACCGCCGCTTCACCCACCACGCCGGCCTTGCCCGCATTTTGGAGATCTGCGGGCCCGCCGCCTTTCAGTCGCCCACGCTGCTGCCCGTCTTTGAGTCGGCGCGCATGACACTCCTGGCGGACGCCATTGTGCGCCGGCAGCAGACGACGTTTTTGAACGAGGCCGCCTGGAAGACGGTGCCGTGGGCGCGCGACCCGGCCGCGAAATCGGCCACCAACCGGTTGCTGGACGTGCTGTCGGCCGTCCCCACCATCATTCAAAGCACCTGGGACATGTTTTACGACCGTGTGGCCTGGCTGGCCGCGGGCGGGCCCAGTGAGGTGCCGCGGATCGAGCACCCGGACACCTTGCCAGCCCTCCAAGCGCGGGTCCGAGAGCTGCGTGCCGGCGCGGCCGCCTGGCACCGCGCATGGACCGAAGACGCATCACCCACCGAAAACCTCGCACGGCAGCGCGTGCTCGCCTGGGCCTACGCCCGAGCCGGCGACGACAGCTACCGGCCGGGCATCTTTGGCGTCCAGGGGCCGGACCTCTTTACGACGTCGCTCCACAGCGTTTTGGCCGAGTGGCAAAGCGACGTGCCTCTCTTGTTGCCTTCCGACGACCCAACCGCCCTCGCCACCCACATGCAGGACGCCGCCCTCTACACCACCGTCCTCGTCTGGGCCGACCGCCTCGACCGCTACCTAGAGCACGCCGCGCGCTCGCCGACCTGCACCGATTTCTTCAGCAGGCCGTTTCGCTCGCCCTGCCCCTGTCGCACCAACGTCCCGCCCACGGTCTGCGACACCGTCCCGCCGCGCCTGCACGCCGCCGGCGACAACCGGGCTATGGCCTGGAACGCGTCCACGTGCACCATGGCCGGCGGGCCCGTGCGGTGTGTCAATGCCGTCCGGCCGGACATGGAGTGGCCCTCGCCGGCGGCGTGTTCCCTCACGTCCATGTCGTCACGGTCGGCGGGGTCGGCGGGGTCGGCGTCGGGGTCACCATCAGCATCATCACCGTTAATGCCGGCCGATCTGGCCGACCTGGCCGAAGTGGCCGAGCCGCCCCGGGCCAACCCCCGAGTCGACTCCACCGCCAACCCCATCCCCCTCCTCCCCGGCGACATCCGCTTCGTCGCCCACATGCGCATCCTCTCCTACCTCTGCGCCCGCCTGCCCGCCACCCGCGGGTCTGTGCTGGCCACCTTGGCGGCTGTCGGCCTCGCCCACTGCGGCCACGACGTGCGCCCCGCCGAGGGCCACGCCGACATTGCCGCGGTCGCC
This sequence comes from Sporothrix inflata, assembly GCA_021396225.1. Classification (NCBI taxonomy): domain Eukaryota; kingdom Fungi; phylum Ascomycota; class Sordariomycetes; order Ophiostomatales; family Ophiostomataceae; genus Sporothrix; species Sporothrix inflata. The sequence goes on along the minus strand of WNYF01000048.1, from coordinate 244,980 downwards.
GTCGCGCGCGTCTTTGACAGCACGGGCGTTGACGGCGCGGCGGACATTCTGCTGCGCCGGTATAGTCCAGCAGCGGCGGCGTAGTGCTCTTGCGGCCAGTGTTGTTTTCTTTCTATTCCGTTGGCCCTGTAGCATAGGAACGAGATACTCTGTACATAGCGGCATGAATATGATTTATTCTTTGCATCTACCAACTTTCATTGTTTTTTTTTTTCTAAACTGCTACAGCATGAAAATAATGGCTCGACATTTATTCCGTGATGGGTGTCTCCTCGCATCGGCAAGCAGCTCTTGTCGGATGTTGGCCTGCAGAGATGGTGCCTGGGGCTTTTTTTCTTTTCTTTTTTTGTTCTCGACTCGTCTCGTGGTGTTCCACTCCCGCCGTTTCTGATATGTGAGTGGTGCAGTCGTATCACGACCCCCTGTTTATACCTTTCCAGCTGCGTCTCTCTCATGCCGCATTTCTTGTCTTTTGTCTTGCCTGCTTCGTGGTCGTTCTTGCTTCTCGAACAGGCAATTGTGTCGTATTGCTGCAACCCCACCTTCCGCCCAACCAGCCTCCCCATCTGGCCGACTCGCCGGAAAGGGGAGAAAAGCAGGAAGGAGCCAGGGAGCCTCAGGAAGAAAAGGACACAAAATCTGCGATCCGGTTCTGCGACCTCGATACCAAGAAACCAAGAAAACAACACTGTCTTGCAGACCGAAGGACGAGCAGGGGTCAATGTTCGTCAATGGAGGGGCACTCTCTCACTACGACGTAACAGTCTCGGACCAGCCTCAACCACGCAAGAGACAAAAGCGCAAGAGCCTCTTTGTTCTCGCTTCTTTCTCGCTTCCACCATTTTTGACCACCCTTGCCTGCTTTTTTCACACTCTTTCTACACCGCACATTCTCGCTTAAGGCCAATACATATGCAATGGCCTTGGCCTGACCGGAAGCGAGGTTGAGAGGCGAACGCGCGGGCGACATAAAAGACAGGAGACTTGTCAGTTTCTGCTCTCTGGTACCGGCTGCTGCCATTACGAATGACATGTACTGGTCAATGCATTTCCATGCCATGACGATCAAGCTGACAGACAACGTAATACGACGTATCCGTCGAGGTGCAGTGTCGTTTCGTCTTGTGAGCTCTTTCGGTGGATTAACAGTGTAAAGCGCGTCGTACTCTCACGACCGTCATTTTTGAATACAAACATTGATTGCCTTGTTCCATGGCAAGAGGACACATAGGACACATACGAACAGAACACCCTTACCATTAGGGATATTGGGAAAGGGAAAATGCCAATGTGACAACGATCGCTAGCCTGCTTTGGCTGTATGCACGACCAAGGGAGGCGAGAAAGTAGTCGTTTCGGACAAGGGCCAAGACGGCCGCAGGACGACAGTCTCCATACGACTTGTCGTACGTCGTACCTCAGGTGGCACACTCCTCTCCACCGTGAGGAAACAGACTCGAGCGGGGCCCCGAAGAGGAAAACGACAGAATGGCAGGAAAGAACGGGAGAAAGACACGGTGACGAGGCGGCGAGACAAGAGCAAGGGCATGGGGGTGTTGAGGGGTAAAAGAGGAAGTGATTTCCGTCGCCAAGACGAGACGGGAGAAAAAGGGCGATGAGGAGCTCGAAGAGGGCAGGAAAAAGAGGGAAAGAGCAAGACCGAAAAAAAAGAAAACGAGAGGACACAACCGACGAAACGAGCAAGACTTTCCAGCCTGAGGGGGACCTCCCCGCCAAAGGATGCCCCTCCATCGCCGAAACAGGCAAGACGACAGTGCTGGAAGAAACACGGAAGGGGAAGTAAAAGCGGTTGTCTCGTCCGAGATGGTCAGGATCCGCATATTGGTAGGCGGACGAAGACATACAAGTGCTTGGATGTGTAAATCCTGCCGGCTGTCTGTGCGTCGTCCGAGGATCAACGGAAGGAAAGAAGAGGAAAAAGAAACGACGGCAGCTCTGATCTGCTCACGCACAGCTCACTGCCGTCAGCCTTCAACCTACAGCCTTCGGGCAACCAGTCAACGGTAGGACGCACGCTAAGCCGCCTTCCCACTACGACGTATTACTGCACACTATTTCTTCTCGACAGTTGTAAAACAAAACCTACAGTAGTCCAACGGCCACGGTCCGCGCCAGGCTAGGCCAAGCCCACCCTTGCCAAAGGTTTTTTTTTTCGCATTCTTTCCTTCATTTTCTCTCTCCTTATTTTCTTATTTTAAACGGCCATCGTCCATTCTGTTGTTGGAAAGCCTTGCTTCGTCCCCTCTTAGATATCTCTCACGCAACAGTCGGCAGCGTACTATATCCAGCCTGTCCCCATCCACAGCCAACAACCGGTGAATACGGCAAGACCTGGCCAATACCCCCAATGCAGTATCTTCCCTTCCTGCGCGCTGCAGGCAACGGCCCATTGCCATCACATTTCACATTGTCGTTGTCCACCTACTCCTTCCTCCTTTGTCCTGTCGAGTTGCGCGCTTTCCTGCGAGGCAAGAACGCCCTATCGCAAAGCCTCTTGGCTGCTCTTTCCCTCTTGCGGTCTTTCCGTTATATTTTCGGTTTTTCGTAGACTTTCCTTTGCTCTTTCTCCCCTCGCTGCGCTGCGCCGTTGCTAGTAGACTTCATTTATTACCTGTCACCTTTTGAGTTCGTTCTTTCCCTGTTTGTTAGCAATCTGCGCGCTACGACGTACGCAGCCCAAGCTGCCCCTCCTCTTCTCTCCCTCTCCCTTCTCCCCTCGCCCCTTCCCCCTCTATCCTCGTATCTCGGTCGCTGTTTCCCCTCCAAGGGGGATTGTGTCTGTTGGTTGTTGCTTTCCCCCATTCTTGGGGTCATCGGTTGCGTTTGCCAGCATGGCCTGATCTTGTGCTCGTTCTGTGCCTCGTCCCTACTCCATCGCTCCTGCAGCTTCAACAGCCTTCTTTTTGTTGTCGGACTGGCCGTCCGTTCTCCATTGTTCCTTAAGTATTGTGTTTCGCCCCTCTATTTTCTTCTTACTTTTTCTTTGTTTTGATATCTTTCTGCAGTTCGACGTTTCTCCCTACCGGTCTCCATATGTGATCCTCACCCCTTCCCCATTCCCCCCAAGCTACCAACCGGGTGTTGTACCGCGAGGCGCATATTGGGCCACGTCCAAACTAGCCGCCGTTTGCGTCCCTTTAGCCCAGAGCAGAGTGCACTTCTCCCAGTGCTGCGACCAACCACGCAAGTCGAGACTCGAGACTAGAGCCGGGAGACTTGAGACCTCCGAGGACTTGTGCCGGTATCTTTGTTGCACATCTGTTTCCCGTCAAATACCAATCTTTCTTGTTGGCCCCCAATATCCTCGCGATCCGCATACGCAAGGCGACATTCGCTGCAGCCAACCGCAACGACGCCCACGCACACAAGCAACGCCCCGACGACGCACTTCCTCATATCACATACATAAACCGACGAAATACGACAGAAGGCAGACCTGCACCGACCCGACGACGGCCTGACACCCGATCGTCCCAGCGAAGAAACTCGACAAATCCCCTCCCCCCCTCTAGCCCTCCCAATCGTCCTCCAACCGCCCCCAACGTCCATCCAACCCGTCCCCTTTACCCTTTACGCCCCGAACGGCTCTTGACCGGGTTTCCAGTTACCGCACAAACGGGAATCTCTGCCCTGTCTGTCGGGTCCCACCGTTACGTCCCATCTATTGATATAACGTACACATTTTCCCATATTGCCCCCAGCAACCCTATTCGACACCAACAGGACGGGAAACACGAAAAAAGTGGAGGGGCAATCCAATTCCGGTGAGTTGGGCCAGAATCCCATTCTTTCTCTTTGCTTTGCGATCACAAGAAAACACGGGAAGCACGAGAGATACAAGAGTGCTGTGGTACAACAATACACAAGCACATGGTATCGGAGGAAGACAAAGCCCTGTGTGACAGGTGCGGCAGGGATCGTCGGGGAAAGCAAAGTGGAGGGGGGGAAGAAATAAAAATGAGACGAGGGCAGTGGAGAGAATGAGAAGCAGAGGAGGCACGGAGGAGAAGAATGGAGGGGCTTTGAGCAGATGCAGACAGACGCAGACGCCTAGAACTCCACCGTGGCGCACAAGACGGCGCTCGCAGAACCAGATGGGGTAATGAAAGCCAGCAGCACTCGGAGTGGACAAGGACAAGACAAGAGGAGGAGAAGAAAAAGAGGGAAAGAGGAAAAAAAGAACTGGGGCACAACGCTCGTGTTTCGCGCCACGGGCAGTGGCTGGTGGAGTCCCCGCCGCGGGCGGGCGCTGGCCCTTGCATTTTGTTCTTCTCTCGCCCAACGTCAGAAGCGCCATGGCGCGGACGACGATGACTGGAGGGGTGGTATTGGGAGGAGGTGAGGGTGAGAAGCAAAGGAAGGGGACCAGAGAAGAAGAGGGTGAAAAGAAGAAGGACAGCTCTCAGCGTGGCGCAGATGGGGGTTTCCCACAAATATGGACAAGGTCCTCGATTCTCGCTGCATTTCTTTTTCTTTGCTATTTCTTGTTTCTATTCTTTACTTCTTTCCCTTTTCTGGTCCTGATTTAGCTCTTCTGTTCCTGTTTCTCCGCCTCTTTCCCCTTGACATGCACTATTTCGACAACAGCGGGAGCTTACCTTGTCCGTCACTAACGCCTCGCACCACAAGGCTCCTTCCAGGAACACGTTAAACGACGACGACAGCCGGCTCCGCCAGAGCCGACTTTCTTCCCCCCAACCCCTCCTTACACAACAGGCATCATGGCCGGATCCGGAGAACAGGAGCGCCTTGCATCTTCGGTAGGGATTCCTTTCCGCACTCGCGCTCACGCGGGATCGACAGACTGTCGTCTTCAGACGCTAACTAGATCCCCAGGAAGTTGCTGGTACCGCAGCCGCCGCCGCGCCTGCCCAGGAGACCGCACCCGCTCCGGCTGAGACCGCAAAGCCCGCGGAGACTGCCCCCGAGCCCGCCGTAGTTGCTGCCGAGGCCTCGAGCGCGGCGCCCGCAGCAACAGAGACGCCCGCCGTGGCCGAATCCTCGACCGCCGCAGCAGCAGCCGCACCCGCAGCGTCGTCCGGACCCGTTGACGCTTCCGTCACAACCGCCATTGAGGCCACCCCGTCCGTCGACGACAGCCAGAACACCGACGCCGAAGAGACCGACGATGCGCCCGGCTTCAGCGACTCCGACTCCGCCGTTGGGTCGCTCTCCTACTCGTCCTTGACGTCGTTGACGGACAGCATCCGCGAGTTCCGCCACGAGAACGGCCGGACATACCACTCCCTGAGTGCAGGCAGTAAGTTGCGCAGGCAGTCTAGCCAAGTTCCGTTGATCTCCTCCTTTTTCGTTCCATGCGCTGACCACGATTGTACAGAATACTGGTGCCCGAACGACGATGTATGTCCCACGATGCACAATGCCGATGCACGAGGCCGATGCACGATTGATTCTGCTCCGTGTTCCGCGTTTAATCCGGGATATTGATGCTAACCCCAAATAGCCCGAGAACAGCCGTCTCGACATCCAGCACCGTGAGTATACCCCACTTGCACGAGTTGCGCGCCGCACTGCTTCTCCATCAAATACTGACTTCGTCCCTTTATAGATGCCCACCGCTTGACATTTGATGGCGCACTCTGCTGCTGTCCCAAGGAGGCCGGTGCCAAGCGTGTGCTTGACCTGGGCACGGGAACCGGTATCTGGGCCATGGAATACGCAGACGACCACCCGGAGGCCGAGGTCATTGGTGTCGACCTGAGTCCCATCCAGCCTGAGTTGTACGTCCTTCTCCAACCCCGTTCTGGTTTTGTGTACCGCCGCTAACTATCCAGCGTCCCGCCCAACTGCTCGTTCGAGGTCGACGACATTGAGAAGGAGTGGACGTGGAACAAGCCCTTTGACTTCATCTGGTGGCGCGCGCTGCTCGGCTGCTTCTCCAACGCCCAGACCATGGTCCAGAAGTGCTTCGACAACCTCGAGCCCGGCGGCTATCTCGAGATGCACGACGGCACCTTCCCGCCCGAGTGCGATGACGGCACCCTGCCTGAGGACAGCGCCCTGCTGCAGCTGACGCGCCTGGCCACCCAGGCATCGGCGAATCTCGGCCGCCCCATTGACGTGTCGCCGCACTACGCCAAGATGATGGAGGAGGCCGGTTTCGTCGACATTGTCTTTGCCAAGTACAAGTGGCCCACCAACTCGTGGCCGCGCGACCGCAAGATGAAGACGCTCGGCCACTGGACGCTGGCCAACGTCGAGGGCGGCCTCGAGGGTCTGTTCCTGGCACTGCTGACCCGTGGCGTGGGCATGACCGCCGAGGAGACGCTCGTGCTCTGCGCGCAGGCCCGCAAGGACCTCCGCAACACGGCCATCCATGCCTACTGGCCTGCCTACTACTGCTACGGCCGGAAGCCGGAGTAGATGCGAAACGCTACATCATGACCGCCCACGAATCATGCTCAAACTCTAACGCGACTTTTTTTTTCATTCCCCTTCCTGTTTTGCCCGCCACTCATCTCCCGTTTCCCCCCCCCCCCCTCCCTTTCATCTTTCGACTTGCCAGCTACTTGAGCTATTACGGCATGTATTTATCAACAGTTGGAACCACTGTTGGAACGACCATCGAGATCAGATTCGGATGTCTTTTCTGCCTTGTTTATAGCCCCATTACCACTTGTGTGTCCGATTCGAATAAAAGTCATTTTTTATCGTTACAAGTGCTACGAGACTTGACGTTTGCTCTATCCGCGCATGCCTTATCGTCTGCCAGTTTCTGCATAGTGAATACCCTGTGATCAACATCGACGGCCGTTCGTGCCCAAGAGCGATTCCTTAGCCCTGAACTATCAATATCCCAATGGCTGTCCGCCACAACCAACCGACCTCATGGGCCAATCCACGGGCACATGTACGGCTTGTACGTTGCCTTTTTCTTACCTCTTGAGCCTCTCTGCCCCGGGCCCTGTGCCCTGTCGGGCATTGTGTGCCGTGTCCGTATTATGTATTCCGTCACAGCTTGTACCTTGGACCGTGTCTTTCTTTCTCACCTCGTATTTGTCCTTCCCGTGATCACACCGCTTTCTTGTTGTACAACTGTCGATGCTCATCACGAGGTAAGATGATCTGTCACCTTGTTGTCGTCCAAGGTTGCTACTGGTTCAAGCTCTTGCCAGCTGTTGTTTTGTTGTTCCGTTTTGTGCCAAACAAAAAAAGTCTTGGCCTGCGTCACAATTGGAACCCTGCTTACGTACAAGTCAGCGTATGCTGTCTTTTTATTTGTGTTGCTGGTGCTCGAAGTGTTGTCTTGTTTGGCGCCTTTCATCATATCTCGTATTCGACGGAGCGTGCTGCTGTACTCCCTAACTCCATACTTTTATGTGGTGCTTGTCGCCCTCGGCTTGGTTTTGGATTCGCCCGCCAGGCGTATTACCCTGCCGTGTGTGTGTGGGTGGCCCGCCGTATTAGTGTCGATCGTTCCCGCCTGCGATCTCTCTTTTCCCCCAGTTTTCCACTTTTATTTTTTTTTGGTTGTGCACCCAACCCACCGCAACGTCACGGGAAATTGGGTCTCAACCGAGTCGAGCGAGTCAAACACATCAACGAAGAGGGGGTGTTGACCAAGAAATCCACCCAAAAATAACATTCTTTTACAAAGACAAGTCTTTATTTTATCCCGCAGCTGGTTGGGTATCTTCTTAAACAACGGTTTGGAATACGACAGGGTGAACAGCCCCGAACAGAGTAGATCGGAACCTACTTCAGGTTACAGCTTCCGAGGTTGAGCGGTTCTTCCAGCAATATTCCATTTGTCTCGTACCTTTTACGTTCATTCTGTTGTGGTCCTTTATATTCAATTCTGTGCTTTCTTACCGATATGCTACGAAGCTGTTCGTGTCAGGTGACGGCGTTCTTACGTTGTCGGCATCCTGCACCCTGCCCAGTACCGAATCCAGTCTAGGAGCCGTTTCGCCGTTGCACCCTGAAAAAGAAACAAGAACGGTGGTGTGTAGGCGGACCGCGGAGAAGCTGTGCCCCACAAGGGAACCGGGTGTGGCTTCCCACTAGGCGAGGGTTTGGGGGCCTTCGGCGAACAAGACTAATACCAGTGGCGACCCTTGTGGGGGAGGAGCTGACCTGACCTGACCTGACCCTTCGGGTTCTGTGCCTTGTTTTCAAGATCTTTTTTTCTTCTTTTTCCTCCCGTTTTGTAGCGACGAGGCCGACTAAGCGGACTTTTGGATGGGAGGCGGGAGGCTATGCATGACTCTCGTCTTGTCGTACAAAATAAAAGAAAAACACGAGATACGAACTGGTCGGCAACGCGAGTGCGGAAAAACAGGAAATGCGCCGGAAGAGACAGAACAGCGAGAACAGTTGATTTGCTGTCCTTGTTGCTTGCTGCTCTGACCTGCGTCAGGACCCCTTCATTGGGAACCGTTCCGCGCGGTGGTCAGCCCTGCAAGGGAGGGCGCGGGAAGAAGACGAGAACAAGACGAGAGGGAGTGAGCAGCGGCAGGCATCCTGGCATCTTACATGCTGCGGCACTAATAACGAGTGCCGCCACTAACGCTTGACGTCTTCACGGTCAACAGGTAGAAGCAGTTGGCATTTCTCGGTTTGCCCTTTATTTCATTTTCTTGGACTATTTCTCCCCATACGACATAAACCACGCTTTGTGCTCTGTGATCTGTGTCTGTAAGATACATGTACGACTCGTCTCGTCTGATGATGAGTTAAGCTTGTTGGTCCGTTGTGCAAATCGGAGAGACACAAGCACGGAAATCACAGAGACATGGACACAAATGCACCAAGACACTGGAGGGGAGAGTTACCTGGTACAGACACGGCTCGAGCACAGCCCAGCTAGGCGTACAAGAAGACAAGAAGTAACTACATTGGCAGCCGGCATCCGGGGTAAAAATACGACGTTACTCTCCGTACGGAGCACAAAGAGTTGCGAGCGCGAGCAGGGTGTATCTGTTTCGTGATCGATGCCTAAGGTTGATCGTTCTGGTGGCCGTCGAAGCCGTCTTATTCCAAAAAAGGAAATGCGTTGCAGGAGCGGCAGGGCGAGTCGAGAGAGGAACAGTGGTACGGTGGTACTTTGCTTGTCATTGTGGAATACAATTCCGGTCTCAACGCTGTACTCTGTCGATCACCAAGCCAGCGGCAACTTCAGAACACTGCACGAACACGAGGTCTTGTGCAAGTTTGCCGTCCCCTTGTATCCCTTGGTTTGACTTTAGTTGTGGGAGTCGCTCTCGTCGCTCTAGTTGATGCTCCCCTTAGTCCTGTCGGTATTGTTTCTTGTTTTCTTGGCTTACTCTTATTTTTTGTTTTCTTCCTCTTTCCCGCTCTCGCCTCTGCTCGCCTTCGTTTCATCGGCCCATGGTCTTGGCGTCCGTCACGCCGGGTCTCGCGTGTGACCCTTTTCCTGGACAATCTTCTCGTAAACACCAAAAAGGAGATGTGCAAAAGGGCAAAAGGACGGCACAAAAAGAAAGTCAACATGGAGATGTGGAAACGCGAACGTCCTCGGCGCCCAATGGGGCGGAGATGATGCTCCAGAGCTCGTATTCAGCTCGGTCTCTACATAGCCTGGCCGTCCAACTAGGTCTTGGACATCGTCATGGTCGGTTTGCTCGGGAGAGGCTCAAGACAAACACAAGCCTTGATAGACACAACTTCTCTCGAGAAACAAGTATAAAGGAGGACCTTCTGCGCATCAATTTCTTTTTTCTTCTCTCCGTTCTCTTCATCATCAACACTCAGCTCTCAGACACACCTCAACAGAACAAACACCACCTCCACAAACACACACAATAAACAACAACACTCTCTCTATCGCCATCATGACCAAGTCCCTCGGCCTCGCCCTTGCCGGCCTTCTTGCCGCTGCTGGCTCCGTCCGCGCCGACCTCCAGTCCTGCGGCGACGCCCAGTACGACCCGGCCCAGTACGTCTGTTGGGACGACAGCTTCCTCTGCCCCATTGTCGCCGGCGAGGGTCTGTCCTACTGCAGCGGCGCCTGCTACAGCAAGTACATGTACACTTGCACCAACAACGTTTTGACGCAGCTCACACCGCTGGCGGGCGGCACCCCCTTCACACTGACCGTCGCCAACCCGACGGCCACCGCGGTCGACGGTCTTGCTGTGGACGCCTGCAACCAGCGCTGGAACCTGGGCATTGAGACGTGCTCGTACTGCCCGGACACGGGTGTGGAGTGCCCCCTGGGCAACACGACGGTGGTGGCGGCGCCGGACACGGCGTCGGGCAGCTCGGAGCCGGCCATGGACGTGGTCGTGCCCGGTGGCCAGGCCGTGTACCTCGACCCGTCGGGCGCCGTGGGCTACACGCAGGCGCACTCGGCCTCGATCCCCGCGGGCTCGACGCAGGGCGGTCTAGTGCCGTACAGCGGCGGCGGCTTTGTGAACCTCAACTCGGGCGGCTACGGGTGGGTGGCGTGCCCGTCGACGGCGTCCGGCGGCGGCGGTGGCTACACGCTCTTTGCCGTGGACGCGGCCAACAAGGCGACGCTGGCCAGCTGCACGCCCATCAACCTCAAGGTCAACGTGCAGCCCTCGGGCACCGTCGGCGCGTGGCAGTACACCTAGAGGACGCAAGTCGTTTCCTTGAGTTGGCGAAAGATTGACGAGAATATCGGTTGATAAAGGATCGAACCTGTCATGAATTATGTTATGAAATTGTATGTACCTGAATATACGCAAGATTTTTGCTTCTTTTATCCAAATTTCCAAATTTCCGTGAAATCCAAAATGTAAATGTCCAATATGTAATATGTACAAGTATTATCGTAAACTATGTCTGTATGTCGTCAAACCAAGGTCGTCTGCCGAGGCCGTAAATGGAATGCAGATGCAGGCTCGAAAAAGCACTTTTGGGTATCCTGTGTTGTTGTAATTGTTGCTGTGTTTTCCACACCCTCGTCGTTTACTTCCCCTTCTCCAGGTCGCGCGTGCGCTCAAAACTCGCCCGCCATCCGCGGCCGGCGCTGCTGCCGGCACTGTACTTGCGCTCATTCCCACCGTGGCCACTATGGCCATCGCCTGCGCCACCGCTGCCGCCGGACATGGCCGCCACCGAGCCGGGCCCACCACCGCCCGAGCCGCGCGGCACCATACCGCCACCGCTGCCACCGGTTCCGGCCGCGACCGCCCACGCTGGCGGGTGCAGCAGCTGGTGCTGGTGCGGGTGCGGGTTGAGACTCGGGTGCAGGGCGTTGATCTGGCGCTGGTGTGAGGAGAGGCGGCGCAGGTCGTGCAGCTGCTGGTGGCCGTCGTCGGTGGACTCGTAGCGAGCGTGGCTGAGGTTGTGGCTCTGGGTGCCGGACATGCCGTCGCGGCTGCGGTCGTGGTCGCCCGCAGGACCACCATTGCTGTACCGGAACGCAGGCCGGCCACCACTGGCACCGCCGCCGATGCTCCAGCTGCGGCTCTTTCGTCCACCTCCAGCACCTCCTGCTCCTCCTCCTCCACTGCCTCCAAAAATACCGCCACCACTGCCGCTGCCGCCACCCCCATTCCGCGAGTGGTTGGCTCCGCGGCTGCCCATCAGGAGGCTACGCTTCACCTTCTCGATCGTGGCCAGACTGTCCGTGTCGCTGTCCTTGTCGGCCTTGCCCTTGGCGGTGAGGGACAGCAGGTCGGCCCGGGGATTCCCGTCAGCGCCCACGCCGGCCGCCTGCTTGTTTGATCCGGGTAGGTGCCAGCGCGCGCGCTGCACGTGGAAGGCCGCCATGATGTTGTGGACGGCGTCGTAAATGTCGCTGACGGTAAAGGCCATGATGACGAGAGGAATAGAAATGCCGAGGCCGATGCCAAACAGGTACTTGGACACGTAGCCCAGCGACAGGTCCGAGGCCCAGTCGGTGATCTGCATGGAGAAAAAGGAGGAAATAAAGGACATGGGCAGGAAAATAATGGTGACAATGGTAAAGGCCATAATGGTCTGGCCCTGGCGCGCGGCGATCATGGCGTGGTCGCGCGCGAAGCGGGCCTCGAGCGCGTTGGAGTGCTTCTGTTTCAGATCCAACAAATTCGTTAAGCTCATGTAGATGCTCTCGGCTTGGCGGTCCATGCGGTCAATGTCCTTTTGGTGGATCTCGAGCAGGCGGCGCTGGTCACGCGAGCGCTTGCGGATTTCGTTGACGACGCTGTCGACGCTGACGGGCGTGCCGAAGCCGGCGGTCGTGGGTGCACCACTATTTAATCCGCCGCTGCCCATGTAGCTGTTGTTGTTGTTCGCTCTCCGCGAGCTCGTCGTCATCCCCTCGGGCCGCAGCTCTTCAGTCAGGTGGCTCTCAAACTCGTCGAGCGTCGCCTTTTGTGAGGCCAGCACGACGGCCAAGATATTCAACTCATCGCGGATGTCCTTGATCTCGGCGAGCAGCGACGTCTCCGTGCCAATGTCGAGCAGCGCATCGGGGAACACGGGCACGGTGGCATGCAGACGGCCGTTGCCGCTCGCGTCCGTGGGCACCAGCGACGGCTGCGACGGCGAGGACAGCGACGACGCCAGCCCCCCGACGTGGCGACGCGAGGGCCGGCGGTGCAGCTCGAGCCACTCGGCGGACAGCTCCGAGGCCTTGTTGAAGCGGCTGAAGAGCTCGCTCTCGGTGTTGGTGACGAGGCCGATGGAGCTCTCAAACATGTCGAGGAACTGGTAATCCTGATCCGCGAGGCGGTAGCGGTCGAACATGCCGGAGCAGCGGTTGGTGATGAGCATGGCCAAGTCATAGACAGACTGGATGGGCGGACGTGTCTTGGCGTTGGTCTCCTCGATGATGCCATCGACGACGTTGAGCGGATCGCGCGCCGGCTGGTCCCAACGCTGTGGGAAGCACGTCACCACCAGGTCTTTGCCAAGCACCCACAGCCACAGCTGGTCGACCATGAACACTTTCTTCTCGATGTCGTGTCGCTTGCAGTAACGGTAGACCACCTGGTCGGTGTCGCGGATGGACGTGTCGATGCCGTGGTAGAAGTACTGGTCGAGCGTGCGCCGCGGGTGCAGCGGCGGCGTGTTGCAGATGTAGCCCTTGGTCAGCATGATGTCGCGCGGCGAGCCCTCGGGCGGGTCCCAGCCGTCGCGCACCAGGTTGATGGCGTGCGTCATGCGCTGGCGCCGCTCGTCTGTCTCGTAGTGCAGGAATGGCATGAACAGCACGATCTTGCCGTTGAGCGCCGGCAGCTTGGACGCATCCCAGACGAGAGGTGCCATGCCGGATGACCGTGCTACCGCCGCTGCCTTCATGGCCTTGGTGCCGGGCGGGTTGCCGGGTGGTCCACTGGCGCGCTTCGCTCGACGCGGATGCCGCTCGGCGATCAACTCACCCTTGCCCTTCTTCTTGTCCGACCGTGGCGTGCCCGAGCTGCCTTCGCCGGCGTCGGCGGCCACAGACTTCTTGGGTGTGGGCGTCGCTGTGCCGTCAGTGCTTGTTGTCGTGGAAACTTTCGAAAGGTTCGTGCTGGCGGTCACGTTTGTCGAGGCAACACTCGCATCGGTCGGCTCTTCGGAGAGTGGTGGGAATGGCTGTTTCGCGTCCTTTTCGTTCGTCGCGCCCTGGCCGTGGCCGTGCAGCGAGGGGATGCGGTGGCAAAAGGTGCGCATAAAGTGCGCGTGGGCCAGCGGGCCGCGGTGCTCCTGGTCAAAGCACTTCTCGAGCGCCTTGAAGGGCTCAATGTCGCGGTGGCCGCCCTCGATGAACCACTTGGACAGCAGCGTCTCGACCCAGGCAATGTTGTTGGCCGGCAGGTGGATCCAGCGGAAGTCGGGCTGGTACTTGATGTTTTTTATTTGCGTGTCGACCTTGGGCTTGCCGTTCTCCTCGTCCCAGCCGTACAGCACGTCGAACACGGACCGCTTGAACACCTGGTGCTGCTTGCCGTCCCGAAAGTTGCCAAAGTCAACCACGGTGGCCTTGAACTCGTGGCATGCCGCGCGCGCCGCCGGGGACAGCCGTCGTGCTGCGTGCACGGGCGACAGCAGCTGCACAATGTCGCGGTGGAAGCGTTCGGCGGCGCACAGCATGGGCGTGCGGTCGAAGCTGTCCTTGACGTCGAGCTTGGTCTCGTCGCGCGCCAGCAGCAGCTTGACGACGGCCTCGAAGCCGTTGAAGGCGGCCCAGTGCAGCGGCGTCATGCCGTTGGACAGCTCCGCGTTGACGTTGGCGTCCTCCGCCAGCAGCAGCGCCACCACGCCCGCGTGCCCGTTTTGGACGGCGTTGTGCAGCGGCGTCCAGCCGCCGTCGCTGACCGCGTTGGGGTCCGCCTTGTGCTGCAGTAGCAGCCGCACCATGGCCTCGTGGTTGGCCTCGGCCGCCAGGTGCAGCGCCGAGCGCCCGCGGTTGTTGGCCGCCGACACGTCCGCCGCCACCGCGCCGCCCAGAGACCCGTTGAGCAGCGCCTCCACCAGCTGCAGGTTGCCGTTCGTGGCCGCCCAGAGCAGCGGCGTGCGCCCAATGTTGTCGCGCACCTCAATGTTGGCGCCGCCGCGGTCGATCAGCAGCCGCAGCGTGTCCATGGTCCACTTGACCTTTTCCTTTTCGGATGCCAGGTACAGCAGCGGCGTGCGGCCCTCCTTGTCGCGGATGCGCACGTCGGCGCCGTGGTCCAGCAGCAGCCCCACAACCTTGTTGTGCCCGCGGAAGCACGCCGGGAAGAGCGCCGTCTGCCCCAGCCGCGACCGCACCACCAGGTTGGGGCTGGCGCCGCGCTGCAGCAGCGCCTGCACCACGGCAAAGTGACCCGCCTCGGCCGCCTTGAACAGCGCCGGCAGCTCGCTCTCGCGCCGCGGCTCGACGTCGGCGCCCTTGTCCAGCAGCAGCCGCGTCACGGCCAGGTTGCCCCGCGCCGCCACCTTTTGCAGCGACTGTCGTAGTGCATCGTGGTCGTGGCGTGTGCTCCAGACGCTTTCTTCGGCCAAAATCTCGCGCACGCGGATCTCGTTGGCCTGTGCGGACGCTGCGATCAGTTGTAGGTGCCGCGGGTCGGGCGCGCTGCTCGCAACACTGGCCATTGTGGGGAGGAGGGAGGGAAGAAGGGAGGAATTGTCGTGGTATAAAGAAAGCCAGTCAGGGGCCTATATCGCGTATGCGGTCGGGGGGGAGGAAAAGAGAGTCGAAGATGACGGGTCGCAGCCGCAGCCTCGCAGCCACTGGGAGAGCGTGATCGCCGCTCGGCTCACGTCGACCGATCCATTCGCGTGTCTGTGGTCGTGTATAGTAAGTGGGGGGCGGAGTGGCGTAAGGGGCGAGATAAGGTCGATTTGTTGCGTTGAACGCGAATCGTCGTAATAGTTGAAAAGAAGGAAAGAACAACTCAACACTTGAAGAGAAAATGGGAAGGAGGGAACACAAGCTTCTCGTCGCACGGCCGCCAAACGAGGAAGGAGGAAACAGCCGACTGGTGGTGGGAAAAGGCAGAATCAACAGAGCCACCAAGACACACTAAGACATGGGGACCCCACTGCTGCACACCTGCCATTTGCCATTTTCTCGAGTCCTGGTTCACCATTGTTTGCAATCTTGCAAGCCCCCTGTTTATTCTCATTTTATGGTGCTGGGCCCCCTGTTCAAAGTTTTCTTTCCCCCTTCGTATGCCCTGTTTGTTTCGTTTCGCCAAGGCCCGCGGCGCTGAACAATTTGTTTGTTAGCGCACTGATAGGCGGCCTGCAGCAGAAAAGTTGAAAAATGCGATGGCGAACCATCAAAAAATTGTGACAAAATACAGACAGGGCTAGCCTGAAATGGCAATAAACCTAACTTACACTGAAGATGCCGTGCTTGTAGCGGATGCACGGGCACAAAGAGAGGGCCTCGAGGGCCTAGAAGGGCCTGTGACACGCCGTGTATTTGCATGCTGACTGCCGTAGTTTTGAAGAGGACACCCTCTCGCGATCGACATGCCCAGACGACGTACACGGCACAAACCAGGTTTGCCTATGAGGCTGGCTTTTGTTGAGACAATGTGTACTGTTGTACGACGTGCAACACACAATGTAGGATTCGGCACAAAAGGCTGTCTGTGGGCGTGCTCGTACTCGACCAGATCACATCCAAGACAGCATGGGGGATCTCAAACAATGTCTTGCAATTCTTTATGGATCTATTCAAGTCCCTGGACCATGAGACTGCACTCCTCCGTGTCACCTTTTGTCTGTAAACAATGATCGCGGCTGAAGTGGATTAAGAAAAACAAAACGTCTAGACTCGACTTAAAACGAAACAACGATGCCCCTTGTTTCCTGTCTCCTGCTGATGAATTCCCAGCACAAACAACTAACAATGCTCAAAGCGCGCGACAAAGGCACGTCAAACATGGCATTCCATCACGTCCCGTCCCGTCCCTTTGCCCTTCTGCCCCAACATCTATTCCCCGCCATATAAAATATGCGCATATTGCTGGCACGAAGGCCGCCAAATGTCGAGGGATGCACCTGTCTAAGCCGTGGCGGACCGCAGAACGGTCGGCGTCGAGAGCAGCGGCTCGGCGACAGACGCAGAAGGCGCCGGGGCGGTCGTCGTCTCGCACTCGGCCTCGATCGGCGGCTGCGGGTAGGGGTCGCAGCACGGGAAGTAGTAGTAGCAAGTCAGGCGGTAGGGCAGCGGGAAGCAGCCCACAAGGCTCTGAAAGCAACTGCAGCACTTGTAGCCGCTCTTGGTTTCGGGAGGGTGGTGCGGGTGCAGTGGACACGGGCTGGTGGGCACCGGCTGAGGGTCTTGTTCTTCGAGTGGCTCTTCAAGGGGCTCCTCGCGTGATTCTTCCGGGAACTCGCCGGGTAGCTCGTCGTGTGAGCCAGCAAGCATCACAGCCTGCACGTCCCCCTGTGCATTGGCCGGCGGCTCGGTCAGCAGTCCGACATGCGGATCTTGGGCGGACGACTCGGGGACGAGTGGCTCGAGACGCGGTTGCCCGTCTGCCGGGGTCTCTTGACCGCTGTCGGACTTCGAGGCGCCGCCGTTGCCGAACCGGAAGAGTTTCTTGATGCAGCCCATCGTGATCGAAAGAGATGGGGTTGTGTCGAGTGTGGAATGTGTCGGGGATGTGTCGGGGATGTGTCGGGGATGCGCCGGGGATGTGTCGAGATAGTGTTGAGGCCGTTTCTTTGGGGACTGCGGAACCAACGGATTGAGAACTTGGGATGTCTGCGGGAGATGGCCACGTAAATACAGATGGATGGTGAGGGCGGCATCGTACCATCACTTGTAAGGAGGTAGGTGTCCGTGGGAAAGAACGAATCAACAAAGCAGCAGAGGCGGAAAGAGCGATCGCAAAGATTGCAGCAAAATGGCAAGAACAAATATTCATGAGAGCACCTTCCCTAGTGATTGTTCATGTTAGCCAAAACATCAACAGCGGGGAAGGCGCGATGCGAAGGAAAGTGCATACAGCAAGCATCGCAGGGGAGGAAGGTGCGTATCGTAGCAACAACTGTCTACTGTGAGTTCACGGTGAAATACCATTTGTTACTACAGGTGATCATGGAACTGAATTGTATCTGGTTGCTTGGAGTTCTTTGCTTTATTGGATTGATTTTATATTACTATGTGCTGACTTATTGTTTTTTTTTTAAAAAATAAAAAATAAAAAATAAAAAATAATATGAAATAAAGTAATATTTACGTTTTTCTCTCACAAAATATATATTCATGAAATCCAACACGCGTGAAGTAAAGTGAATTATGGAATGCAAAAAAAAAGTAAAACAGAACAGGTCATACGACAAGATAAAAAAAAAAAAAAGAAATCCCGTATAAAATGCCCTGTGCAGACTGAGAAAATGATGACGATGTGCCGTTACTCCCAGTGTCGCTGTTGATCGTGATAATAATAGAAAATAACAGAAGAGAAAAACATAAAACAAAGAACAAATTTGAAAAGGGAATCAACGCAAATACCTATCGTAAGCCATTATGACGAAATGCAAAACAAACGAGCCGGCGGCTAGATGAATCCAGTCATCCTACTGCCCCCTTGCCCTCACTTCTGCGCCGCCGTGACCGCAGTAGCCTCGCCCTCTCACTTCTGCGCCGCCGTGACCGCAGTAGCCTCGCCCTCCTCACCCGCAGGCGCTTTCGGCATCAGCGGATGCGCCGGGTCGTAGCCCACTGACTTGATGATGCCGAGGCCCTTGGTGCGGCCCTCGCGGAAGAGCAGACGGTCGCCCGGCACCAAAAACTCGGGCCGCTGCATGAACCGAAAGGCGACGAGGGCACGCTCGCCGGTGCGGATCAGCGGACGGTCCATGTCGAGGATGGCGCAGGTCTGGTGGACGGGGCCGACGTGGAGGGTGGCCTGATACTTGCGCTTGATGGTGGTGGCGTGGGACAAAATCAGAACCTCGGCGACGAACTCGCGGTAGACGCGGGGCGGGGCGCCGCTGCCGTTGGCGTCGTCGGTCCGGTGGAGGACGACCTGGCCTTTGCGCACGTCCTTGCGGCGCATCTTTTTGAGAGCAAACGACGCAGACTGCCCGGCGGACGCGGCCGGCACGCCCAGCCGCTTGCGCTCGATGGAGCGGATGCTGGTGGGGGCAAAGTGGCCGTTGGCGTCGGGGCCGATCCAGATGGCGTCGCCGGCGTGGGCGACACCCGACTTGACGATGCCGCTGACGACGGTGCCGACAAAGGGCACCGAGTAGGTGTCGTTGATGTGGAACTCAAACGCGCCGCCGGCGTCGTAGCGGCCGTGGTGCGGCAGGATGTTGAGGAACGTGCGCACCAGATCCAGGTTCTGGCCGGTCACGTTGGAGATCTGGAACACGGGGCAGATGCGCTGGCTGACAAACTGCGTGGCGGTATTGACGCAGTCGTCGCGGTTCTTGATGAAGATGGGAATCTTGCGGGCGCCGGGGCTCTTGAGGACGCGGGTGATCTGCGTGATAGTCTCGGCGAGAATGTTCGGCGGGCAGATGTCGATTTTCGTGATGATGACCATGATGGGAACATTGAGCGCGAGGGCAATGCCCAGGTGCTCTTTGCTCATGCCGATCAGACCGTTATTCGCTGCGACCATGAGCAAGCAGTAGTTGGGCGCGGTCGACATCATGCCAAACATGGTGGTGCGCAGGTACCGCTCGTGGCCCGCGAGATCGGTAAACGTAATCACCTTGGCGCTGCGCTTGCCAATCTCCTCCCAGGACAGCTTGCGCCCGGGGGTCTCGGACGCCACGACGCGGCCGTGTGTGTCGAAGCCCAGAATCTCCATACCGACGGAGCTCGTGCGGCCCGTCTCAAACTCGTGCTTGTGCCGGAACAGGTTGACGCGCGCCTTACCGCGGCCGTCGTCGAGGTCGCCCTTGACGAGCACGCCCAGCAGCGAACTCTTGCCGGCGTCGACGTTGCCCACGACGGCGATGCGCGTCTCGATGACGTCCTCGACTTTGCCCGGGCGGCGGCGGATCATGATTTTGCCGGTGCAGTCAGTGCGCTTCTTGTCGGCGGCGCTGACGCCGCTGTTACCGTTGCCGTTACCGGCATCACCGCCGGCACCCGCACCATTGCCCTCGTGCACGACATCCAAGGGACCCCCCACGTTGCGCGTCAACAGCAGATCGCAATCCGCGCCGGCGTGGTCGGCGGCACGCTCGACGCGCGCGAGCGCAACAGCCCACTGGTCGCGGGTGAGACCGAGGGTGTCGCCGTTGTGCTCGAAGCCGAGGTCCAGCACGACTTCGCCGTTGCCCTCGTCGATGCGCTCGGTGAGGAGGGCGGTTAATGCGACGAAGTTGGGGTCGGCGTCGGCACCAGCAGTGTCAGAGACTGGAGCGGCCAGCAACTGCCGCATGGGCACGCGCGGGACGGCATCGTCGAGATCGAGGGCGTCGAGGATGTCGTCGAGCTCGTCGAGGGTGTCGTCGCGGGGGTTAGCGGAAGCAACGGAGGTGGCGGTCGCAGTGGAGGTCGCAGTGGAGGTCGTGGCAGACCCCGCATTCAGCGGGTAGCGGACCGATTGCTGTCTCTCGACGTAGTCGGCAAAATCGCTCAGGGCCTGGGGGACCGGAAGTTAGCAGTTGGCTCGTACGTCGATGTTTCAGGCGCACAGGAGACCAGCCGTACAGATTCGCCCCGGCGCCGCTCGTGCGGTAATACTGCTGATCGAGCAGACATGGCTGTGGTGTGTGTAGTCTCAGTCGAGGCGATGCGAGGCGCGGAGGGGGGGATTGGGCGTTCGGTGCCAGGTGGTGAGCAACATGGGAGAGTGTGCGATCGGGGCGCAGCAGCAGAGGAGGTGTTTATTGCGGTATTCGAGGAATCATGGATGCAGCTGTGGATGGAGGAAGAGCGGAAATGGTGGAGGTTGTCGAAAGCAGAGAACGTTGACGGTGAATCCGAACAAGGGATGGCCGAAAAGGAGATCAACGGTGTCCTTTATAGGGCTGTCGAAGGGAGCGGGGAGGTCGTCGAAGCGGCGATGGGGAGAAGGTTGAGGATGATCAAGTATGACTCTTTCGTTTTGTCACAGCAAAGCAAAGCTAGGCATTGGTCACGTACGCGCACAGCCTTACGGGGCAGGAAGGAAAGAGCGGTCGTTGACGTGGTCGCAAGGGAAGGTGCAGTCCAGTGGAGAAGTGGAAGCGGCTAGAATCAGGCACAACTTTGTATCGTCCGGTGACGAGCGCATGATAGGGGCAGCCTGGCGAATGAGTAATTCGGCAGGGTTTGGGTGCAGCGCAGAAGGCAGATTTAGGGGACGGTAGTCCACTTTGCGGGGACCGTCCAGCACATTGTCCAGCGCATTCAGCCTCTTTCTTATCGATAAGAGATTTATAGTGGGCGACCCCGCGTAAGGGTCCACCATACGGAGTAAGGGGCCACACAAGCCCTTCGAATGTCTGATGTAGTGATACCAATGACTCGTAATGTGGCGGAGAGACATCAAGAGCCACCAGACAATGCCAACAGGACAAAGTAAACTGCAACCGTCGTTCCTGATTTCGTCGTTCCTGGCTTGGATTCAGATTGGTCGTATAAGTACATTGGCAATTCATTGCCAGGGGGTCATCTAAAGTGATTGTCTACGATGCAAAGAAAGTATGTTTTAAAATGTTTTGTATTAATTTTCGATAATAAAAAGTAGAATGTCCTGTTCATTTTCCAGGAAGCCTGTCATATCAAATCCAAAACGCCCACTGTCCTTCCTTTTTCGGGGACAAGTATGCTCAAGTTGTGCATTTTCTTTGTTTTTCTCAACAACTCCCAAGTGTGGTATATATATAAAAAGACTTTTCCAATCCAAACGCGCCCGCAATAGTAACGAAAATAAAAGCAAACAATCGTGGTCAAATAAAATGTGTAAGAGTAAAAAGAAGTAAGGGCTGTGTGCTGTCGCTCGCTTCGTGAGAGAAAAGAAGAAAGAAAGAAAGACAAAGAAAAGAAAAGGGTATAAAGTAGAAGAGGATATGGGTATTAAGTGGAGTCCCGCGCGGGCGACGGTCACGTCCGGACACCGTCGAGCGGCTCGATGTGGTCCGGCAGCGCGGCCGGCCCGCCGCGGATCTCCTCGTTGTAAGACGGCGGGCTCGGCGGCACGTCCTGGTAGATGGGCGGGGCCTCGTTGTCCCACGAAACACCAATGCCGCCGCGCTGCGTCAGGATGTCGGTAAAGTGCATGCGCAGGATGCGGCCGACGCCTGTCTGCGTCACCATGGACGGCTTGTTGGCGGGGGCCCATTCCTGCGAGACAACCATCTCGAGCATCAGCTGGTGCGTGACGTCGGTGCCGTCGCGCGTGTGCGTGTCGCACGAGTACTTGGCGTGCTTGCCGAGAATGTAGTCGAGCTCGAGCTCGACGCTGGCGTCGTCGGGCCCGCTGTAGTTGCTCTTCCAGCCGCTCAGCAGCGTCTTTTCGCCAATCACGCGCGTGTCGGAGCGCTGGACGCCCTTTGTTGTTGGGGTGGCGTCTTCCTCGGCTGCCGGCGGCGGCGCGTGCTTCTGGCAGGCCGGGGCGATCGACTTGATCGTCTCCTCGAGGCGCCAGGTCAGCTTCTTGAGCTTCCAAAACTCGAGCGTCTTGGACTTGGCGTTGAGGCGGGCGACGCCGTCGATGCGCAACGACAGCGTGTTCTGGCCAATGGGGTAGATGACCTGCGGGAAGTGCACGCTGGCCTTGATGTTGGTGGGCGGGAAGATGCGCACGGAGTGGTGCGGCAGCTCGGGCGCGGGCAGCGAGCGCTTGACGTCAAACAGCTTCTCGAGCTTGACGGGCAGGCCCGTGCCGGCCTGCGGCGTGGCCTCGGCGTGGAACTCGTAGGCAATGGACACCAACTGACCGTCCATGCTGGCGGGGAGGTGGCCAGCCAAAAGCACGGAAAAGGGGAAGCCGTGCTGGCCCTTGGTGAGCGTCATGGGGCCCTGGACAAACGACCACTTCTGCAGCTCAGAGTACTGGTGGATGCAGTCGTGGCAGTGGGCCGTGTAGGGCCGCTTCTGGGTGGTGTGGACGTTGAGGGTGGCGGTAAACGAGTCGAGGTGGACGGGCTCGTCGCGGACAGTCAAAAACAACAGGCCGGACACGAGCGCGCCGGTGCTGTTCTCGGCGTCGCCGTACAGCACGATCGGCGGCGACTCGATCTTCCAGTCGAGCGTCAGGTTGGGGTTGACGTGCGTCTCGCGGCTGGAGCGGCCAAAGTGCAGCGGGCCGAACGAGAGGCGGTGGTGGACGCCGTGCTCGGCAGCGGCGGCGGCTTCGCGCCGCTCGGCAGAGGATGAGCGCTGGAGGGAAGTCATGGTCTTCATGGTGCCGTGGTGCGACGGCTGCTCCGGTGGTGCTATAACGTTGTGGTGGTGGTCGTCTGCTGATGCGTCGTCGTCACCGAGGGAAGAGGCATACGAAAAAGTGCGCTGGCCGTGCGCGGCGCGGATGGAGGATGAAGAGGATGTCGAGGAGCGCGGCTTGGGCGAGGGGCGGCGGACGGTGGCCTTCTTGAGGCTGGCGACTTGTGCTTCGAGGGAGGCCGATGGGTTGCGGAGAAAGTTACTGACCCGGTGTGGCATTTTCTGGGGATGGGATGGTTTTTATTTGGGTGAATTGGGAGGGTAGGAATGGGAAAGAAGGAGGGGGGGTCCAAAAAAAAATAAAAGAGGAAGGAGAGGGGGTCAATAAAAAGAGACCGCGTTATGAGTCGCTCTCACAAAGCCGACCGTTTTCCTTTTGTCGTCTTTTCGTAATTCTTTTTTTTTTCTTTACTTTTTTTAGTCGCCCGCTTACACGAAACCGACCGGGGTCTGCTGCTAAGAGGGGAAACGTCGTAACGGAGCGGCGCAGAGAGGGGGCGTGTGAAAAAAGGCACTGGCGCAAAAGCTTTTTTCTTTTTCCCTGGAAGAGTGGGGCAAATTTTTAGGTGGCCCTGGCGCGGGCTATGACGACAGGCGAAAGGGAGAAAATGGAGAATGGCGAAGCAGCGAAGGTGCTAGAGTGCGAAATAGCGACCTGCCCAAAACTGGATGGTGGTCGTGAATTGCACTTGTTTCCGGTGGATTGTGATTGAGAAGGCGCGCGTGTGAAGATCGCGTCTGTTCTTTCCTTTTGGGATCTCGGTTTGTGTTCTTTCCGTGCTGTTGACCGCTTCAATGTCGTCAATGCTGGGAAGGAGCGAAGGGAGCTAAATCGCGGAGACGAGTCGATGAGATGAGGAGAGATGAGGAGATACGACCAGAAAAGAGCCGAGAACCAAAACAAGGCAAGGGCGGCTGACAACTCGTAGTTGCTGTCTCTGTTCAGGTGCGGATGACCAGCATGTGCAGGTCGAGCCTTCCTCTTGCGTGCGAGCGTGTGTGCCTGCGTGCGGTGTTGCTGCTGCTCACAAAAAAGCTGGTCGGGTGACCTTTTGGACAACGTTCCACTCTTTTTTTTGTTCCTTTTTTTCAGTGTGTCTTCTCCTCTTTGGCGTTGCGTCTTTCGTCCCGTTGACTGGTGTGTGTGGTTCGTCTGGGGTAAGGGAGAAACGGGAAAGGCGGCGTTCACACAGCGTCGTAGTACTCGTACGTTCGGCGGCGGCAACGGGTAATTGGGCGTTCTGGACGTTGGGCTCGGTGCCTGCTGGCTGCTGGTTACTGATTCGAGTGCGTCGCTCTGGTCAGGCTGTTGCTTTCCCCAGAATATCCACACGCTTGGGAGGGCAAGCCGGGATCCGTTTCCGACAGCGGCGGTTGGCACGTTCGAGAATGGGCGTCGAGGGCTGGGTTGGTGGAATGACGTCGAGGACGGTTCGGATGGCGAATTGGGCAAGGCAGGTGGTCAGGGGAAGAGTCGAGGGGATTTCAGATGAGGGTTTTGTGTCTGTTGTGTCTGTAGGCGGCGTAGTGGTGGTTGTGTGTGAAGCTGCAGGCGAGATGGTTGACAGATAGCGCGGCCGAGATAATGCGTGATGCTGGATGCCGGGTCCGGGGTGCGTCGTAACGATGGTGTCCGAAATGGGTATGAAGCGGCAAGGCAAACAAGGGCTGAGAGTAAATAATAAATTGAAGTAATAAAAAAAGTAAATCTCGCGATAGTCAACAAAAGAAGAGGTTCAAGAAGAAGAAACACAAAACATCTAGAACCTTTGCAACCGGGCGGGCGTACGTATTTATTTCACACTCTATTTTTTCTTTTATATGTCTTTCTTTGACGTGCAATTGTACCTTGTATGTGGCCATTGATGTGCTGCAAGGCGTGCCCCAAAAACGTGCCCCGAAAAAGGGTGCAGCTTCGATTTTCATCAAGTAATTATGTGTCATGGTTTTGCACCCTTCCCGCCCTTTGCCCAAGCGGCCGCTCTCCCTTGGCCTCGTTCCTGGGAACGACGGAACGCATCAGCGCAACAACGTGCGCTGTTACGTCTTTGCGCTTTGCACATCACCCATCTGCCGGCGCCGCGCATTCCTTCAGCAGAGAAAACGGGCTGAACGAGAACGGAGGAAGTCCATTACGTGCGACAAGGATGTCTCGCGATCTCACGGGCATTTCCGCTTTGGGAACCATGGACGACATGCGTAGAAATAAGAATAAAAGGCCAATAAAATAAAAGAAATAAGGAAAACACAAGACTGAGTAAGGCCAGCCTCACGAATATTGCCATCGTCACATTTGAATGAACTCGTCGCCCTTGTTGACGGCCACACGGCTGATCGTTTCCAGAGCCCAAGGAGGCAAACAGCACATTACACAAACCCATTATTACGACCGCCTCATTCCCCCTCTCCTTGCACAGCTGACCTCACCACCACTACTTCACCACTGGCACCACCTCCGCTTTCCAGACCGCATAAGAAAAGGAGAAAAAGACGACAGCCAAAAGAAAACAATCCATCAGAAAGAAGCGAGAAAAACGCAGCTAAGTGGATACGAGCCAGGTGCCTCGACGGCCAGAAAGGGCCTGTGAGTCAGGACAGACACTGGGCCAAGAGGGTGTTTCTCTTGGGCTCTTGGGCTCTTGGAGCCTTTCTTGGTTCGCCATGGGCGGCTGGTGAGAATTACGTGTATGGGTGTGTATGGCGTGTTCAGTCCGTTCGTGCGCCATTCTCTGGTTGCCAAAGCACGTAAAGCACGAGTAATACGCCCGTATTGGGCCCCCTGTGAGCGTCTTCGTAAGCCTGGGATATCCGGGTGTCTTGAGCCCCCTGTAGGCAGACAGGCAGAGGAGCGAGATCGCAGCGGCTAGCCAAGTGGTTCGCAATGGTGGCAGTGATCGCAAGTGGTCTGTGTCGAGTCCAAGGGGGCTCGAGAGAGCCTCTCTGGCGTCACGAGTGGAGGAACACGCTGGTCCCATTGGCCAATCTTTGCCTGGTTCTGACTAGAATGGGAGGGGTGTGGTGGTCCCTTTTTTCGATTTTGACGGTTTTCACTTTTTTTGCCTGTCAGCTGGCCTGGCCAGAAGCGGGCTCTGCTCGCGCGTTGGCGCGCCCTTTGCGCAATGGAATGATGCATCTCCGTCAAAAGGAGGAAAATTTTTCTCTGTCATCGGCGCGCTCTGCCCTCCCTGTCGTTCTCCAAAAAGGTATCTTACCCACAACTGGCCCCTCTTACCCGTGTTAATGACCGTTTTCCCCTTCCACCCCTTTGACTGCACCCCTGTCTGTTGGTTTTTGAACTTTTCTTCGTATCCACCAAAGACGGAGAGTTGACGGCAAAAACGGTCAACAGCATCGAGATCGACCAGAGTTGACAGGATGTGGTTTGCGTTCACGGTGCGTAAGAAACATCAGACCATGCCATTTTGTACAAAGTACAAAGTTTTGTACGTCGTACTTTTTGATTTACTTTTTGATTTACAACACTTTGCGGAACAACGGGCAGAGTTTTTGGCTCCAGGTAAATAATCAGACCATGCAACAACAAACTTGTGCATCACTTGTGCTAGGTTTCTCCAAAAAAACACAGACACAAGTGCAGGAACACCAAGACCAGTTGGAGCGACGAAGCTATGCCCTTCACAGCGTCGCATTTTTTTTCTTCTTCTTGACTCTGCCCGGATCTGCATAGGCCCGCCGGTCGCGGGAACGGTGCTCAGTGCACAACATGCATGCATGAAAACTCGAAAAAGAACGAGTCGACGTAAGAGTCGAAGGACGAAGGAACGTGAAAGAAGGCAACGCGGTCCATCGGAGCGTGTCTCCCATGAAGTGTGGTGCACGTAAAAAATCATGAGCTAATGAGGGGAAAGCATTCACAAAGGCCACCTGACCCTTTTCTTATTCTTTTTTTGGCTTCCTTTCTCTAACTCCTCTTTTGTTTTGCATTGGTGGCTTGACAACATGGTGTCCGGGTGATTGGTTGCGAAGAGGGGGGAAACGAGGGGAAGCAAAGGAGGAGAACAACAGCACATGTTCTCTGCCTGGAACCAAATGCCGTCGCGACAAAACATGGCGAGAGCAGGTTTTTCTTGGCCAGACCGCCAGAATGAAAAACGGGAGAACGGCATCGAAGTGGAGGGGAGGAGTGCTCGAAAGGAAGACGAGAAAAAAAAAAACGCCGTCTTTGCGTCTGTCGTTCCTGTCTGCCAAGAGATTGATTAGATGGGGCGTCCTTTTTTCTGGGAGGGCCAGACCGCATACATCGTCCCACTGCCGTGCTTTCGACAAATGAACTGACTGACACAAACAACAGAATGTATTCCGTTTTCTGTCGGAAGCTGTGGTGTCATGGACTCGTTCACATTGTGCAATGCAAAAGCAGTAGCCTCGCGGTTCGGTTTGGGCTTGGGAGCTTGGCTTGGGTCCCATGCCCAGACGCCGGCCATTGCTGCCGTGAATACTGTAGAAAGGAAATACGGAGCACGGAGCACTGACAAAGGACCTTCTTAGGCACGTGTGCCACCCTCCAAGACGCAAGACAGGTGCACCGTTTTAGCCATCTCCGCGGCTCATCGGAGTATTTACGGTGATCAGTAACTTTTACTTTTGCCATTGTGAACTTTATTTCACTCGCCTGTTTCGTCATATTTCATCTTCTGCAAGTCACTTACGATGTTTCTGGTAACTTTACGACGATGCCGTGTTGAACCAGCAACAATACCTTTTGACAATGATTTTAAAAGTGCTTCCGACAGCTCACACCACGAGTACGTAATATCTGCGAGAGTTCTCCGGCATTCCTGGCCGGTGTCTGCAAGCTGAGAAAATACGGAGCTTGGGCCTGCACGGCTACCTCATTGCCAGAGCTAGGTGAAAAATAGAAGCAAAAGAAAAGAAAGCAAAGACGTTCAAAACAAAACGCAACATTTTAGCAAATGGCACAACCAGGCAAGAGCCGAAGAGGCAAGTCCAGGAGAAGTCTTCACAAATAGACACGCTTCTAGACCGGTTCGCATGTCAGCATACCGCCCCGTCGTCGCCTTCTTCGCCTTCTTTGGCTTCTTTGGCTTCTTTCGCCTCTGTTCTTTCGCGTCTACCCGCTCTGGCGTCCTTTCTGGGTGGTCTTGGCGGGACGGTATGGAGACCCCAATTTCGCGGCTTCGCTTCTCGCTTTTGACCATTCAGTTTATTTTTCTGGTCTTCTTTCTTTTGAAATTTCCACTGCCTGCCTATCCGCGATAGCATCGCTGTCGGCTGCCTGCCGTACGACAGTAGAGAAATGCACACCAAGGCTATGTAGGCTATGGCCGTGCCTTGTTTTCTCGCGGCTGACAATGGCCTTTTTTGGAGAACTATTTTCTTGACACTTGTGTCTTTCGTCATTCTTTGCCGGCCGGGATACCCAAGCTACCAGATTATTAGGTAATTCTGCAGGAACAACGCGAAATTTCGTTGCTGCGAAAAGCGGACTTGAACCGTGAACGACATGCATCGGAGTCGAAGCGAAGGAAGGCCGTCGTGAAAAAAAAGTAAAGAATGAGAATTTTATTAGATCTACGGAGTAACTCAGGATCGGACCTCGCAAAAGGAACAAACGCCTTTCCCCTGACGAGTTCCGATCTGGAATCAGCGTTTGATTTTTTCGCGATGAAAATTTCAATTTACGAGCACGATGGAGTGGATGCGGTGCCCCAGGGAACTTGCTCACCGTTTCTTTTTGTTAGTCCGCCCACTCGTCGTGTTGCAATGGAAAACGTGAGCATTGGATCGTGAAATGTGAACGGTTGTCTAGAACCTTGATGAAAAATTGTGGATTTGCCCTGTCCTCAAACAGGAAGAAAACGAAGCTGTCAGAAGTGAGCTGAGCGACGACGGGATCCACTGAGACTGGAATAGAAAAAAGCGGCTGGACGCGGCGACGGAAAACAGAGGGACAGGCTCACTCAGACTCAGACTCACAACCAGACCAGGCCCAGGCAGGCAGTTGCGAAAAATTGGAACGGCCAGACAGCAAAACGTAAAAAATTACCAAATACGGCAATTTTCACCACCAGTCAGTCTTACCGTTCTCGTATGTCGTTGTCCGTCTCTCTCGCTTTTCTGTTCTCGTCCCCTTTGCTGTCCATCGCCGATGTCTCGTAATACGGTACAATGAGAACTCCTCTCCTCTGTCGTTCACTCTGTTGTTTGCTTCCGTTTTCTTGTTGTTCTCTCGTATTTTTGCCCCCTCCACATACTAAGCAACGTTCCACTTCTACCCATCGCCATCTCCATCTTTTGCCGCGTCTTTCCTTTTCTCTTGTTCACACTCCCCTATTCCACGCTTTCCACCTTTCCCGGCTGTCTCCATTTTCTAATTTTATTGCGACTTCTAGACCGTCAAGACCGTCAAGACCGTCAAGGCAATTCAATGGCAAACATGGTGATCCTCCTTCCCGATACGGTGTGCCTTCCGTTTGTGAGAAAGAAGAGTTTTCGCCTTGTTTCGCCTTACTTTCTAGTAGTTTCTTCAATGGCAAAAGGCAAACGGCGACCAACACCGAAATTGCGTACAATAGGAAAAATGGCCATCGGCGTTACGAGAGAAAAAGTGAAAAGGCCCGTCTCGACTTGCCCTTTTCGGCCATGGCTTCCCAAAGGCTCCACCGTTTTGCCTCATAGGCCCATCGGAGGACGCCGGTGCGGGCGAAAAGTCGGGCCTTGCCCGCCGCCTTACAAGAACGACAACCTCACCGTCCTCAACGTCGTACGTAAACAAGGTAGGCGAGGCTGATGGAGGTGGCCGATGATTTGGTAATGAAAACTCATGATGATTTTTTTGTTCCAGTTTTTGTCTCCATTTTGCCTCCTTTTTTCACTTGAATTTTGTGCACGGTTTTGCCGCCAATTTCTCCTGTCTCTCAATTGTATGACTTTCTCACCGTGCTTTGTACGTCCAGCACGAACCGTGTCCTGGCAGCTGATCGTGAACGGCCGGCGGAGATACGTCGCTGGATGCTCGGCATCATCGTAGTATGTGCAACATGGCACTGTATTATTATTGTATGTCCGTTCTCGTACCCCGTTTGCCTTCGTTTCCTTGCACACCGACCCGCCTGTGAACGCCTGTTCAACGCCCCGACGGCGAGGCCCGCGGTGCGTCTGACCTGGAGCGCTTCACCCGCGCCCGCCCTCGTCCGTCTCGCCCGCCCGCGCGTCTAGACTGGCCTGGCCTCTTGCGGAGCGACAGCTCCACCAGGTCATCGACTCCCTCCCAACGGCCGGCTCCTAGTCCCTTTCTTATTTCCTTCGTTTTCTTTCGTTTCCTTCCATTGGGTCTTTGTCTCCAGGATATTTCCTTCTAGAAGCATGTACCCCAGACCTCTATGCACGTAGCCGCCCGTCTCCGGCTCCCATATTGCCCCAGAGTCATCGGCCAACGGCGGACTACGCGGCCAGGGAGTGGTGTACGAGTGCGACCATTGCTCCAATAGCCTCCCGGCACATATGACCCTTGTCTACTGCTGGAGTGGCACCCGTTCTTTGGTTTGGCCCAATGGCATCTTGCAAGGCTGTTGACGTCTCTGACGCTCGCTTATATGGGGCTCTTGTGTAACCATCGCCCATGTGGGTGGTTGTGCGAATAAATTAGCGCGCCATAGCATGTGACTCAATGGCTATATAGGGATATAGTGAGCAGGTAGGCTACCTCGGCTGTGTAGGGCGCAGCATGCATGTGTTTGTCGGATTCTCTCAAGATGTGAAAAGTTGACCTCTTGGTCTTATTGATTGTTGTGACGAGAGGGTTGACGTTGCATTTGTACCACGTATGGTAGTGTAGGACATTGTGGAAGGATGTTGTGGATCTTGCCTAGGCACGTGTGGCCAAGCAGATGCTGTGAGACGGTTCAATTGTCGCTGTCGCACATTCCATCACGGCCTAGATCGACCTCAGCCTACCCCAGGCCCGCCATCTCGAATCTTCAGCGTGACGCGCCAGGGACAATTGCACGCCAGGCATATGCAAATTGCCCCCTGTAGACATCGCCTCGGCGGCATCCCTTGGATCGACTGGACGATCGAGGTTTGACGCAGGGCGAATGTTTTTTTCTCTTTGTTTGGCATACCGAGGGCTGGCAAACGGTCTAGTGGACCAGCGGGCACCCGTTCCAGAGAATGCACGACTGTCTGCCGTCTAGATCATCTTGTAGCCCATGAGCTTCATGTAGCCGCCGGCGACCGCCAGGCTCGGCACCGCCCACACCAGGTCCAGCTCAATCACCGCCCACACCCACA
Organism: Sporothrix inflata; assembly: GCA_021396225.1. Classification (NCBI taxonomy): domain Eukaryota; kingdom Fungi; phylum Ascomycota; class Sordariomycetes; order Ophiostomatales; family Ophiostomataceae; genus Sporothrix; species Sporothrix inflata. Next base: position 213,923 of record WNYF01000048.1, on the reverse strand, counting down.
GACAGCCGATCGGCGGCGCCTGTTTTAGGACGGCAATGTAGCTGTACTCGTTGGTGATGTGGACCAGGTAGCAGCCGGTCACCGAGCTGGTGACAAAGAACAGGATCTGGCGCAGCGGGTCTTGCACACGGGTGGGCAGGCCGGGCAGCAGGCGCGGGTCGGACGGGTGGCGGTGGAGGTTGTAGAAGATGAGCCCGAACACGCCGAGGGCCTGGAGGGCGCGCTTGATGACGACGTGCCACTCCAATTCGACGGCGTACTGGTTCTGGACGAGCACGTCGAGGGTAAAGTGCAGCATGGCGAGGCTGACGCACCACAGGATGGTGTCGAGGATGCGCTCGGCCCGCGGTGAGATGGTGGCCTCCTCGTCGTCGTCGTCGTCGTCGTCATCCTCGCTCTCGTTGTCGCTGTCGTCCGCCTGCCCTGCCTTTGTTGGGACACCCCTCTCCTTGTTGAGCTGCCGCTGGCGGGCGTCGGCCTGCTGGAAGAGGTTCTGCTCGCCGGCAAAGTCGAGCAGGGTCTTGCCCTTGGGTGCCGAGCGGTCCGGCTGCACGAGCTTGATGCTGGCGGCGTCAATGTCGGCGGCCTTGGACGCAGCCGCTCTCTCCTTGCGCGTCTTGGCCATGTTTGAGGATGCGAGGGCGTGGGGGGATGAGGAAGAGGCAGTCGGAATATAAGCGTATCGTCCCGAGTATTGAACTGGAGGATAAAAGCTACCTGTCGTAGGAGCTGTTGTGGTGTGGTTGCTAAATTCTCGGGAAGCTTGGAAACACGTGTAGACTTTTTGGTAGAGAACAGAACACGCGCCCATAATCTTACTGGCGTAGTAATACCAGGGAACAGCGGACCGCGTCAATGCACGTCCACGCCAAAAAGGAAGGCGCGCTTGGCTTGGTCTTTCCCCCCTGCAAGATATTTCCTTGTGTGTCCCCAAACCGGGAATTTTGGTGTCGTTTGGGGCACCAGCTATGAAATCATGCGGTGCTGAAGCGGGTCTTAGCGTCAAATCGGCAAGCTGTCTTTTGCTGTCTCTGCTGTCTTGTGCCTCGTTGTGCCTGACGCTGTAATTAAACCCCCTCCTCGCGCCGCTACAGAAACCACGGTATCGCAGCTGGTCTGTCGCTTGTGACTTGAAAGGAGGGGGCAGATACTGGAGATACTAATAAGATACAGTGTGGTCACAGAAAACGACCGAGACGCGGGCCCCAACAAAATTAGCTGCGCAAAGCAAAATGGGGGCCGTTAATTACAGGTTCAATTACACATTTTTGCTGGTCCGTCTCTTTTCTCGTCTCTCCTTATTTCTCGTCACTTTGCGACCCGAGCCCGCGGACCGAACTGTACCTGACTGACCAGGGGGGTTTTGATTCCGTTCTCTAGGCCAGGTGGCATTATCGTGTTTCTGTACGAGGACGTTGTACACGCTCGCGCCTTCCTTCTCACGAGACCACCCGTCCACGATCGCGCCTGCCTTTTCCGCTTCTTCGTCGCAACCCCAATTGCCGCAATTGTCGCGTGCGCAAAGGCCAACGACTATTTACCACTCGACCCCCTTTTGCTCCTCGACGCCCTCCTCTTCCTCCCACGACACCTCCCACGTCGACCCCCACCACGATGAGCCTCCTCACGCTGCTCGGCGCGCTCGTCGTGCTCGTCCCCGTCCTCTACATGTACACCGTTGCCGTCGTTGTCGGGCGCTTCCCGACCCTGCGCAACAAGCGCATCTGTTTGTTGATTGCCCACCCGGACGACGAGGCCATGTTCTTTGCGCCCTCCGTGCTCGCCCTCACGCGCCCCGAGACCGGCAACCACGTCAAGATTTTGTGCCTCAGCAGCGGCAACGCCGCGGGGCTCGGCGAGACGCGCAAGCGCGAGCTGGTGAAGAGCGCCATGACGCTGGGGCTGCGCCACGAGGACGACGTCTTTGTCGTGGACAGCCCCGACTTCCCGGACAGCATGGCCACCGAGTGGGACAGCCAGACGATTGCGACCCTGCTCGCGAGCGCCTTCACGCCGCCGCTGCCGGGGGCGGCCGCCAAGAAGCAATCCGCGGACCACCCCCCGGCTGCGACGATTGACGTCCTCCTCACCTTTGACGACCACGGCGTCTCGGGCCACCCCAACCACGTCTCCCTCCACCGCGGCGCGCGCCGGTTCGTCGCCGCCCTCGTCCAGGGCAAGCCCGGGTGGCGCCCGCCCGTCGACCTGTACACGCTGACGACGGTGCCGCTGGCGCGCAAGTACACGTGGGTGTTTGACCTGGTGCCGACGCTGGTGACCTGGGGCCTGCGGCTGCGCAGCGCGGCGGGCAGCACGAGTATTGCCAAGGCGAAAGAGCACCCGGCCGCGCTGGTGTTTCTGGCGGACCTGAACCCGACCGCGGCAGGCGGCGGGCTGGGCACGGCGTGGCGGGCGATGACGACGGCGCACCAGAGCCAGATGGTATGGTTCCGCTACGGGTGGATTGCGCTGAGCCGGTACATGGTGGTGAACGACCTGCGCCTCGAGGGCAACTTTGGCCCGGCCGACCTGAAGAAGCCATAGGGGAGGACCTCGAAGCATTCCTTACAAGAAGGATGGACCCGACATGCCATCGGCATGGAGGTGGTCGCCAACAAAGCCCAATAATAACCTACAAAGGAAAAAAAAACACAACCGACAAAACGACAAAAAAAACATATAAACGAATTTACGACTTTCCAAATTATTACAACACCGTTTTCATCGACACATAATCACATAATGTGGTCCTGCTTGGCGACATTGCAGACTGGAGAAGATAGGACGAGGAGAGAGGAGGACGGGTGTAAGGGCAGCGGATTTCATATATCTGGACCAGGGACCATTGCGTTGTCAGGCGGCCCTATATAATATTTCCTTTCGTCATATTTGTACACCAGACTGTATCATTTTGGGGCATCCCGCGAGGCGACCTGTATATACCGAAAGGAGCAATGGGGATAAAGGAAACAAACACTTCGAGTTTTTATTTAAACAGAACTTCAAATAAAACAAAGCAAAAAATAAATTCAAATAAATCTAAGCAGATCGTATATAACAAGCAACAGGCCAAAGTTCTCACGTAAACTCCCGCACCAGCGAATCCCGATGCTTGCTGAGCGATCCCGTGTGGTTCACCAGGCGGTTGGGGATGGCCCGCTGCCGCATGACGACGCGCCGCAGGTTCGCGTCACGGACCAGGCGCCGGTCGTACCACCGCAGCTGCTCGGGCGTGAGGACATTTCCGTACTTGTCGACCACGGAGTCGTTGGCGATGTTGTCAATGTCGATTTTGATTTTGTACTCCTCAATCGAGTCGGTGTCAGTGGCAGCCCCACTGGCAGCCGCCTGCAGACCAGACCCCTTGGCGATGCCGTTGGTGATGGCCGATCCGGAAAAGAATTCGGTGTCAATGTTGTCCGCTAGTGGCGGCTGGCCGTGCGGGTCGTCCTCGTCCAGCTCGCTCAAATTTCTGTACCGGAACCGGAGCGAGGGTCGGATTGTGGGCATTTTGTACGCAATCTTTTCCGACACGAGCTTCGAGTGGTTGTGCGGCTCGCGCAGCGTCACCGTGCCTGTCGGCGTGGGGTACCACGTGTACCGCTGGACAAACGGCCGGAACTCGTCAATGACTTTGGGGATGAGGCGTGCCAGGAGTTCGCCGCCGGGTTCGGCGCGGGCGCCGTTCTTGAAGATGCGCAGGCACCACGAGTGAAAGTAGTACCACATGCGCCACTTCTCGGCGATGACACGCTGCAAGTGAAAGGCCGCCGCGCCCCGGTCCCGGTGCCGCAGCGTGCGGGTCTCGGCCACCAGCTGCATCGCTTCCTCCTGCTTGCGCAGCTGTGCCTGGTAGAGCGGCTTCAGCTGGCGCATAAGCTGGAGCGCGGGGAGGATCGAACTGTCGTTGTTGAGCATGGACTTGATCAGGATGTTGTACTGCTCAAAGCCAGGCTTCACGTTGTACGGCGCTGACGTCATGGCATTCCAGATCGCCTTGACGGTGCCGGGCGCCGTGATGCGCGACGGTAACCCGGCGATCAGCCACTCTCGGTCAACCTGCGGCGAAGACAGCGCATACGCCCAGTTGAGGAGGTCGAACCAGGTTCGGTCCGGGATCTTGACCTGGAACTTATGCGACAGGTGCGTCATCACCTGAAGGGCCAAATCGACCTTGCCGTTGCAGCAGTAGGCCTGCACAACAGCGTCAAGAAGCACGGCCGAAGGGTACAAGGGTGAGGACAACGGGATGACCGTGCTCCCTTTCACGTTGTACGCATTGGTTTTCGGGATGTGCGTGACGTGCACACCCCATTTCAGGGCGAGGATGTCGCCAATCATGCGGACCGAGGCGTTGCGACCAAAGCCGACAATCGCGGCGGCCGTGACGCGCTCGTCGTGTCCGTGGCCCCGCCGGAATGCCTTGGTGTAGACCTTTTGCAGTGGCTTTCTTCTTCGCAAGACGCGCGTCAGATGCTCGGCGTGGTCCGGGGAGTTGCTGTTTTGGCCGAAGCGATGCAACATGCCCTTCTCGGCGCGGATGCGCATGCGTTCGAGATGATAAAACCGGGAATTGTGCATAAGCATCTTCTGGCGGTGGAGGTTGACGGCCTGCACACGCATGCGCACGGGGTCGTGCTGCACGTACAGGCCTTCGGTCAGAAACCGCGCCCGGATGAACTCGGCGTAGAGCTCATCATGGCGCATGTCCATGTATCCTGACGTGATCATGTCCTTCCAGATGCGTTTGGCTTTGTCCGTGTCCGAGGCCGCACCGGCGGCACGCATCAGCACGATGTAGTCGTTTAGCAGGAGGGTGCCGCTCTCGCCCAAGGCCTCGGCTCGTAGAGCACAAATTGACAGCAGAATGTGCAAGAGGCGTCTATACAGAATGCGAATGCCGAAAATGTTGACACCGGCTCCGAGGGGCGTCAGTTGAGCCATGCTGGGCGAGATGGCAATGTCGGCAAGCGCGTCGATCTTCTTCGACACAACGTAGGGGTCGAGCATGCGCAGCACCTCGGCGAAGACTACAGGAGGGAGACGGGCAATGGCCTCTGCTCGGATTTTCCTCTCCTCCGACACCTGTGCCTCGTCGACGTACTTTGGATGACCATTAGAGCTGAGTGCAACGACCGGGTTTGTCAGCCAGTTGTATAGGGTGTTTGTGTCTTTGTCTCGCATGGTCTGGAAGATGAAGTCGAGGCGTTGATCGGATGTCGTCAGTCGAACCGCGTGCTCACGCGGCGCCGTCATCGCGGACTCTGTCGTCGTGGTGGCATTGGAACGCGCTTTGGGGGGTCGTGGTTTTGGTATGGCAAGGAGTATATTGCGCAACAGCAGGACCTCGTCTTCCGGCCTGACCTCTTTTGATGGAGTCACGATTCTGTTTTCTCGACGGACTGCTGCATCGGCCAATGTAGCCCACGATGAAGATGGGTCCGAGACATGGTTCGCAAACGATCGTCGACTCGTTCGATCAAGACGGTTTTTGAGAATACGCGACGATGTGCCTCGAGGAGGGCTCGGTAGGATGCCAATACGCGAACGTAGGACCGCTGGGGCCCAGGCTGCGGCGTTCATCGCGAAATGGTGATGTTGTTGTCGTTCTTTTTTGTTATTTGTCGAGAGGATGCAGCCTCACTGTGACATGTGTCGGAAGAAATGGCTCACATTTTCTGTACGGCAAGGGAAAAGGGGGGGAAGACTGACCCCCAAATACGACGTCTGTTGGGTAATATTGTCCCCCCAGCACACCAGGAGGGCAGGACATCAGCCAGCAAGCCAGGGAATGTGCAAGTGGTGCACGCATGTTCCTCGGACGCTCCTTCCTCCTCCTAAAGTCTGGGGAAACGGGGAGCGCCAATTCCTTAGGCGCCGTTTCCCCCGTACTTTTGGTGTCCTTGGTGTGCTTTTCCCCCTCTCTTGGCGTCGCCAGTGGGTACGATCAACCCCCTGTGTAAGTCCTTTTCCACGCCAATGTCCCCTGTTTTGCTCACTAGAACGACTTGCGAAAGAGGAGTCGAGGCGAATGGGTCCAGTGGTCCAGTGGGACCGAACGGAAATGCTGTCAAATAGGCGTTGACAAGCAGCGAGAGAAATAGCGTCGGGCTTATGTTCTGTATTCGAGAAGAGTGGAGCATTTTGGTCGCTGGCCGCACTTGCCTGTCTGGGTTGTCTCTGACACTTTGTAGCTCTAGGGCGGTCATACATTTCTCCGCCGCCGAAGGCTTTCGCTGGGAGCTTCAGCCAGGTCCCGGCGTGGACCCCACTAAATCTAGGTGCTGAACGATCGCGAAAACCCAATCGCTCGCTGCGACCAAGCTTCACTCTGCGCTGACGTATTGCTCACCGTCCCCCCTCCCAACCCACGACCACCGAACCCGACCGCGACAAACTCTACCCCAACGAACTAGATACCATTTCTCCCATCCAACACACACAGACCATGGCCGACGACGCGTCCGACGCAGGCCCGGTTTCGGAGCCGCTCGACCTGGTGAAGCTGCTGCTCGACGAGCTGGTGTTTGTCAAGCTGCGCGGCGACCGTGAGCTCAAGGGGCGGCTACACGTATGTTCATCGGGCGTACAAAGATATTCGGACTGGGTACGGCCACCCGGAGCATTGCTAACGCGCGTTACAGGCCTACGACAGCCATTGCAACCTCGTGCTGGGCGACGTGGAGGAGACCATTTACGTGACGGAGGAGGACGACGACGAGGAGGAGAGCCCAGACGTCCGGGTGCGTATAGGACACTGTACCTGAAACTGAGAGACCATGGGACCTTTACTAACCTCTTTCTTATGTTGCAACAGACTGTGAGCCGGAAGTCGGAGATGCTCTTTGTGCGCGGTATGTTCTTCTCGCCAATCCCTATGGTTCCAGCCCGACTGTAACCTGCAACCGAACGTTTTTCTAACTGCACTTCTCATAGGCGACTCGGTTGTCCTGATATCACCAGTACCGCAAAGCTGAGCGCGCCGATGATAGCGCACGGCACTACTTAGAAACGAGACACCAGGAGGACCACATCCATATTCACCATACGCGTTCTATACGAAGCAATCCTCCCCGCAAACGAAGGCATCGGAAGGAAAACGAACGGCCCGACGACAACTACATGAAACTCGGCCCCGGGAAAGCATCCTAGACGACCACGGATACTCAGGCAGTCGGCATCGGAATAGGAGGAGATATCCTCGCAACGATGCGACTATCACATTTGATTTTAAGCGACTCAAAGCCCTACCTACAGACATAGCGGCCCAATAAAATACATCATTTTTTTGTACGATGTACTGATCCGATACAAACAAGACGAAGCAAGTGTGAACAATGAAACTGAACGAGAGGACAAGAACATGAAACTATCATTACTGGCTTTTTCCTTTGCAACCCGAACAAATCCCCAACAGTACTGTCTCGGTGACGAGCTCCTAATGCAACGCCATTGTTCTTGGAAAAAACGAAAGTGTGTGGTCCCATGAAAATAAAGGCGAAAAATATAGCACAGAAAGGAAAAGAGGAAGAAAAACAAGAAAGCAGTGCTGCAAATATGACTAGGCAAAATATGGGAAACGTAAAGGTCATAATGGGGACAAAATAAATCAAATCCGACGTAGGTAAATGAGAAAACATGAAAAGAAAGTAATCCAAAATAGCAGCTTGTATTCAAAACGAGCCATGGCGCAATGGCAACGGTAACAGGAAGCTCCGAAAGAGTCATCATTCAGCCGGCGGCGGTGGCTCGGACGGACCCGGTGCTCCGGCAGCCGGTGTTGGCGGTGCGCTATCCGACCCCGACTTGAAGGATTTGGACGACTTGGAGCCTCCATGACGGCGCCGTCGATGGCGACGCTTCTTGCGGCCGCGGAAGCGGATCGAGTAGCGGTACCGATAGAGGAAGGCAACCACGCCCACCACAAAAAGAGTCAGGAAAACAGATACAACGACGGCGATTGTGACATTGGTTGACTGTGAGCTTTGCCGCTTGGCCAGCACACTAAACAAGGCATTCTTGCTGTTGCCGTCACCACGGCCTGCTGTGTCCTGTTTTGCGTACCCGCAGAGTGTTTGTATGGCTGACCAAAATCGTTCGGCTGTGGCTGTAGCAAGCCCGACCACCGGCCCGTTCGTGGCTACATGGCTACCGGAGGTCGGGGGCACGGTGGAGGATGAGACCGAAACTGACGCCGAGTGCGGCAGCAAAGGATAGACGGAGCGTTGTGAAGATGGAATGTACATCTAAACGCACGATTGGAGGATCTGGGTGCGGATAGTAAACCGAAGAAGGTATATAAACGGCAAGATCCGAAGAGAGGCACGCTCGACGTAAGTGGCTTGGGACAAAGAGGGCGGAGGGGTGCGTGGTCAAACGTGGAGGGCGTGAGCAAGTCGTTGGAATCTGACTGCTGGCGAGGCCGATTGGGTAGTCGAGGTCAATATGAGACGAAGATATCGGATAGAAACGGACAGTCAACTGGCAGAGAATTTGACGGGATCCAAACACTCCAGCTGAATACCATGCACCGTAGGCTATGGCCGCGATGAAAGTAACGGGTGAGGGCAGGGGAGTTGGTTGGTGGTGAATATCAATGATGTCAAACCGAAGACAAACGAAAAAGATGAAGACCAAAGAAAGAACCGAAAGAGGGAGACAAAGAGAGAAAACAGAAACAGAGACAACAGAAAAGCAAACATTATGCAGGGCGGCGGAGACGACGAGGATATATCGCATGGAAAGGACGCAGGAGAGCGTTTAACCTCGCAGTGTGGGGGTGCCTGCGAAACGTTTGTATTTGCGCATCGGTCGGCGCCGGCGTTTTCCTGCTCCATCGTATGAATGGTGCGCGAGAAGAGAGGGGAAGGGGTGAGAGAAACAAATGAAGGGGTCGGCATATTAGAGGATGAGAGCAAACAAAATCAAAAAAAAAACTGGCAGCACTGGCAGAGTATTGCGTTCTCCACATCACGGCAGGGCGTGCAGCGAACGAGGAGAGAACGGAGTGGGAAAGAAGCATGCGGTGCGACCATTGCGGGCGATGCTGGTGGAGACGCCGTGCAAACGCACGTCGATGGATTGTCCGTTGCAGCCACCAGGAAGACAAGAGAGGAGGCAGGAAGGACAACCGGGTTGACAGCAGTGAGTGACCAGGAGGGTACAATCATCCAGATGCAACGCATGCTGCAGCAATAAAATGTACAACGCAGGCCACTGTGCCGGGGACCGTAAAAACTCTCTCATTTGCTTGTTCCTGTCTCTGCCTTCCCTTCCTCCCGTCGCTGCTGTGCTAGCAGCAAGCTGCAGCGGCTGCATACAGCGGCGTGTAGGATGCATTGGCAAGATGGTGCAAACATATGTGGAGGTGGCGGGCTCAATATATTGGACCGGGCCTGTCCCTCACACGTTGGGCTTGGAACCATTTTTGTGTTCGGTATTTGGATCGCGTTGGGCTTCTTTGGTTCGACGGCACACAATGCAGTGTTCTAAAAATGATAGACTTGGAGAGAGCTTGTCTGTGATTAGAGAAGCTGTTAGTACGAAAAAGCTCACGAGATCTGGGAAAATGGAGAGAGGCAAGTGCTGGCGAGGAAAACAAGACTTGTACGGCAGCTTTGGAGAAGCTCAAAGGGGTGCCACAAAGTAGGGCGAGGTGTCAATTCGAGGTGCAAGTGTCGAGGAACGGGCATGCAGCATTAGCGTTGGGCAGCTGCACACTCTTGCAAACGCATCGACGGCAGAGTGCATGCGGCTTGGGAACTTGGGAAACTGGATATCGCCAATCCTACGGGGCGGATAAATAGGGGGGAAAATAGCAACAAAATCTGCAAATGTGCCAATGGAGGTGAGATAGGAATCAAAGGGGAGAAAGCTGTCACTAACCCTGTGATTCTGGAAACTTGAGACGAACAGCGAAGGAGATGCGAATCCTGGTGTGCTGTCAAGGACAATTGGCGTGGAACATGATAGGACTTGAAAACAAAAAAGACGAAGTGGGAGAGAAATGAAACAGGAAATATAATTTACAGAAATTTGGTACAAAAATATTGTGCTTTTGGGAAAGAGCGAGGGTCGCAGCAACTAAGCCTTCCCGAAGAGTGCGGTTCAACTGTATTGTTGACCAAAACGGGCAGGAACAGGTCAAAATGACGACAATTTGGTAGCAGCGACACAGACCGTGCGCGAGCGAACGTAAGAGCAGCCGAGCAGAGAAAGACCAAACGACCTTCTACAGAAAAATGTAAAATTCGGGGCGGACACCTTCTCCTCATTTTCATCAAAAGAAGATATCCCGCTACCATTATCTCATCAAAAGAGCAGCCTGTCGACCCTTTTCGCCTCGTGCAGGGAGCTCAGGAAGCCCATGCTGATCGGGCCCCAACGGCGGCAATGCGACGTCGTGCTGCACAGCGACAGCCACTCAACGGCCACCGCCTCATTCTGCGCGAGAATCACAAAAAGAGACAAAAAAAGACAAGGCACTCGGCGGGTCGCAAACACTATCTATCTCCAGACTTTTTTTCTCGCCTCTCCCCCACAACTGCGACTGCGGGCTAGCCATGTGTGGTGTGTCGCACGCATCTGCGTCGGAGTCCTGTCCGAGTTCCTCGAGTCCTGGAGCAAGTATGTCCTGACAGGCCAATTGTTTGGTGAAAGGGGGGATGTTGGCGTTTGATTTGTGCGCAGCAGGTGCAGCCTGGAGGAGTTGAAAATGAGGCGCTGTCGCGGTGCCTCAGTAGCCAATGGCGGTGCCGGCGCAAAAAGATAGACACAGTCTGCAAAGTTGATAATTTATAATATTTATTTTCTCAAAAAGTATCGCGACCAAGGTATCGTATCAAAAATAAGCATATGTACAAAGCAGAATCCGCCTCACTATAGTACACTTCTTCGCTTCCAATTCTTTTCCCTCTCTAACCGCTCACTAGTACACAATACAGTACACGATGGCGACTGCCGCCAGAGCTGGATGCAACTGTACAGCACGAGTGGCCACCGCCGCATTCGTCGATGTCGATGTCGGCTTTGAGGTTTTGCTGCTGTGGCTTTCCGAGCTGGCCTGTGCCTCGCTCGTCGCCATGCTCGAGGCAATGCTACCGAGGGCCGACCGGGTCACCGCGTCCACAGTGGCCGCGCAGGGCGTGCCGAAGGACGATGCCGTCTCAACGTCCAAGAGTGTCGAGCATGTCGTGTACACGGTGCTGGGCGTGTTGCTAGAATACTTGTAGCCGGTGTAGACCGTGCTGCTTGGGAAGTCGGAGAGGATGGCGCCGAACGCGGGGCAGTCGGGCGCCTGGGCGACGTCGGCCGGGATGGACGAGTTGTCGGGCTGGTATGCTTGCTGCACATTGGACTCGACGCGGAACAGGATCTCGGCCATCTCGGTGCCGCCACGGGCGGGGTAGTCGCATAGGTAGGTAAAGTTCCAGACCACGTTGACCTCGAACTGCACGTGGCTGGTGTAGTTGAGCTTGCTGATCCAGCTAGTCATGTTGGTGTAGCCGATCTGGATGGTGCCGTCCGAGGTGTTGGCCGGAACAAACCGGCCGCCGTCGAGGTCGTTGAGTGGTGTCCCGTCGCTGCTGTAGATCTCCAAGGACCAGACAAAGACGAGGTCGCCGACATTCCGGACCTCGGGCAGGCGCTGGACGTTGATGGCGATGGGGAGGATCTCGGTCTCCTGGTACGTCTCGTTGCGCGGGAAGATGACATCGACCTCGAGCACCGGCAGGAACGAGTCGGTCGCGTTGTTGCTGCTACTGCTGCTGGCCGCTACAGACGATGTTGACTGGGCGAGCGCAAGGTTCGAGAACGCGAGGCCGGCGAAGCCTGCAAGGTGCATGACGGACGCGACAGCGCGCTGCGACGACAACAACATCATGATTCCGGTGTCTTTGGGCGACGTTAACGATGAGTTGGTGAACAAAGTGAGCGTGAATCGTGAAAAAGAAAACGAAAATGGAAAGAAGCAGAAGAAAAGTAAGAAAGAGCAAAGGAAGAGAGCTAATGTTAAATCAACGTCGTGCCCCACAGGTTATTCAGACACGTCTACAACGTACGGTCTCCGCGACTTGAGCCGCTTTACAAGGATCGTCGGTCAACGCTTTTGCGAATCCTCCGCCAAGTGCCCCCATGTTACGCGCAATCACACGGCAGCGAAACGGGCGACAAGGCGATAACACGAGAATCGAGCTGCTGCGCCGCGATTTACTGCGCCACAGTTCCAAATGCCCACGACATCGTGTTCAATGTCTTCGGTGGCCCTTTGTGATGAGGATTGGAAAAAAGAAACACAAGTAAGTTACGACGTAGCGCAGTGGGCTGTTGAGGCTCATACGAGTAGCTCGTGGGTAGGGCAACTTTGAAATCCAACTGTATGCGACAAATGATCGCGCCCTAGCCTTTCTGGTGGGTTTTGCAGCGGTGCCGAGAGCCGTGAAAAAAAGGTAATTTCCCCAGAGCCTTAGCGCATTCAGTCAGGAAGCAAGCGCCAAACGGAGATCCGGGGACAAAATGCGACCAAAGAGACCTGTAGTTTAATTTCCAGGGGACACAGAAGAGAAGAGGGGAAAGACAAGGCAAACAGTCTTTTGATGCCGAGATGCGTTTTCGTGATAAAAAATGAGAGATGGGAATAAAGTGCAGGAACATACGGAGTAAGATGCATTGAATTGCAGGTCAAGCAAGGCTTAGTCATACACTTGAAATAGGAGAAGTAAACACTCTGAAAGCTTGTGTTAGTCTACAACAGCCTTCCTAATACGGCAGAAACAAAGCGCCCGCTCTTTCCCCTTCTTTAGCGGACAATTAGAGGAAAGAACGACCGCTAATAGCTCGCCCAACAGAAGGAGCGCTCATGCTCAATTGCAATCATGCACGGTGGTTTTTCGAGCCCAAAAGAAAAGAAAAAAGGGCTCTCTTTTTAACCATCTTCACTTCTTTCTGTCAGCATCCACTATCTCCCTATTGCTCATCGCCGACTTTCCCGACTCGTTCTTTGTCTGCCATACTCTTTCCCACGACGCTGTCCGTCGCGGTAGGCAGCTTTCCGCCCAACCAGCACTTCTCGTAAGAGCTGCATGGACTGACTGCTCTTGGCGACCATTCTGCATGCACCCATGCCTTCACCCCACTATGCGGCTGAGTCGAGTGCAGCCTTGTCAGGCATCTTGGCCGAGATTCCCCTCGTTTTTGTCTCGTCTACTTCCCCTTCTGCTCCTATCCTTCAACTTGAATTCAACTGACAAAGAATCCAAAGACACCATATAAGCCTCGAACACAACCCACATCGAACTGACGATCAACCCCTACAACGATGAAGCTCTTAGATTGCTTAACGAAGCATATCAAAGAATTCGTGCAGGATGTACCGCCCTACGCGATCCTGTCCCACACGTGGGAGGCCGGAGAGCCGACGTTCGCACTCATTACCCAGGCCAAGGACGCGCTTCGGAAAGGCAAGCCCTGTGACGTAACGAAGCTTCAGGGCTGGCACAAGATCAACTGGGCGTGCGAGCAGGCTATGAGAGACAATATCAACTATGTCTGGGTAGACACCATCTGCATCGACAAAACCTCGTCTGTCGAGCTGTCCGAGGCCATCAACTCCATGTACACGTACTACCGCAAGGCTGTCGTGTGCTACGTCTACCTATTCGACGTCTGCAACGGAGAAAGCCGCTTGTCTACACCCGGGCACGGCGCCTGCAGCAACACGCGCATCGTGCCGTTCGAGAAGAGCCGCTGGTTCCTGCGCGGCTGGACGCTGCAGGAACTGATTGCCCCGCGATCCATGACCTTTTACGATCACCACTGGGACAAGATCACGACCAAGGAGAGTGCGCTCACCTCACTCGCCAAAATTACGGGGATCGACGAGTTCGTACTCAACGGCGGCAACCTACGAGTTGTCAGCATCGCGCGTATCATGTCATGGGCCGCGCGGCGCACGACGACGCGGGAAGAGGACATGGCATACTCACTGCTGGGCCTCTTTGGTATCTCCATGCCGATGCTGTACGGCGAAGGAACCGACGCATTTCTCCGGCTGCAGACGGTGCTCATCGAGACGTACGACGACCAGACCGTGTTTGCCTGGGAGTTTCCGCCGCACAACACGCTTGAATGGGACGGCGTGCTGGCACCGTCGCCGCGCGTGTTTAGCAACTCAGCGTCCATGACTCCGGCCCGGTTTACATTGGACGGGGCAGCAGGGCAGTCCAAACCCATTGCAGTGACTAGCCGTGGCGTCTTTTTCAGCTCGTGTGTCTTTTCTACGCAAACACAGTATGCGCGCCAGAGTCTCCAGGGCTTCGCTGTGCTCGGCTGTGTGGACATGAAGCAGATCAACTCGATGCAGCCATCCAGTTTGGTAACCATCGACATCGAGTTTACAGACGACACCCGCCGGCGCTGCATACGAAGACGCAACACGCGGCTGCGGGTCAAAGAGGGCCGCAGTCTGCCGGAAATGCAAGACGCCTATGCAAAAGCATCGGGCCCCTACCAGGTATTGGACCGTTCTGCCGAAAAGTACTGCAAAGTGCATGTCTGTACGCTACCGGATTGGCCACCCTGTCAAGAGTACACGCGCATTTTTTCAGCCGCGGCCGGGCACGACAAACCGCCGGGGCTGCATCTCCCTGTCCCTGATTGTGCTTTTATTGTCTATCGAAAAAACACGCACAACCGAGTGCCAAGTGAGGACGAAATCCAAAATACAATTCCTCACCTTGTCATTTTCCTCGTCCACGAACTGCACTTGGGCCGAGCCTCGGTATTTAAGCAAATGCTTTCCTCGTCGGCCACAACTCCCAACGGGTTGCTCCTCGCCGTGCGCTCCTATGCGGGATACGCAGCAGTCCGGCACAGCATAGACATCAAGGGGACCGATCTGACAGAACTGGAACTGTCGTACTTCGCCGTCGAGCACCTGGGGCCGGGTCTGCGGCTCAACGCAAGCCTCAGCCTGTCGCAAACGGACGGCTCATACTGCTTAGACCTTTTTTCGTTTCCCCATGCCATGGACGGGCCTTTCGAGTATTCCCGATCCGAGGATTGGTTCGAGACTTAGGCTATTTCAAGTGTCACCTTCACTGCCGGCAATGGCATACGTTCAGGGCATGGCGGCATGCACAGGAAGGCTCTCCAGAGTACGTGTCGCTAGGTGCAGGTGGTCGCCAAGACTTGACAGCATACGCAGCAGCTCGTTGCGGGCCTCGTCGCGTGCGGCCACGCCCTGCAAGACGCGATTTGTGGGCACCATTGGCACCGGTGGCAATGTCCGTGGCGCGACATCTGCAGCATGGGTGGCTTGTGTGTCGAGCGCGCCCAGAGTTCCTGGGGTGTCAAACTCAAACGGCGCGTCGTCGTTGGCGTCCTCATTGTTGTCGTCGTCTGACCCGGTACCCGTGGCATCGTCGAGGTCGATCAAGCTGACGGTCGACACACGGTTTCTTTGGTTGTCCTTTTTGATACTGGCTCGCCACGCTGGCCTGCTCGCGTTACTGTCTATGAGGACTTGGTCGCTTGTCGGCGACTTGGCCGCTACCGGGAATGTCCAGTCTTGCGTCCGGTGCCGCATCGCATTCAGAGGATTTGTGCTGGTGCCGACTTCCCTGCGACTCGGGCGAATGGTGTCCTGGTCAACAGTGTCTATGCTGACACTGCCCGGGTCCTGGCCAACCAAAATGGAGAGGTCGAGGTCGATCAGCGACTCCCGGTCTGGCTCATTCGAATAGCTGCGGAGAGGCAGGTCCGACACCCGTGACGATGACGACGACGATGATGGCTTGGGTTCGAGGACCAGAGCCGGCGGCGGGCGCCGGCCATAAGTAGCACGGGCTTTGTCGCGGTAGCTTGTGAGCGTATTGGGGTCAAATGCACCCTGCAGCGGCATGGCAGGCAGAGCGCTGCTCTTTTCTGGTGGCCGGCGACGAAGTCGTGACTGTGGCGGGAGAGACGGTGGTGATGTCGGCGGCAAGGGTGGCAGAGGCTTCGGCGTGGGTGGTAGAGACGGACTCCTATCGAGGGATATGCCGTATGCCTCGTATACGGCGAGCGTGTTGGCCTCATAGTCCAACGAGAACGAATCGCCAGAGTCGTCATCGTCGTCATCATCACCATCAGGGCTGTACGCAGCGCTACTGGTGGTACCATTCTCATCCCTGTCGTCGTCAAAATCCCAGTCTGGAAGACGTGCCGCCAGGTCCGCATCGGTATCATTCACTCCCCTCGCACCACCAGCCGAGAAGAGCGATAGACGGCCTCCGCCGCGGGCCTGCCACAGCCGGTAGGCTGCAAGCAATGTCGACAGAGATGCCGTTGGGTGCGAACCGGCGGTGCCCGCAATATACCGGAACCGCTGTACCTGTTCGATGGAGGGCCGTTGTGCGGGATCATGCACCATGCAGGCAGCCACGAGCTCCTTGAGGCCGTTCGAGTGCTGGCTGCCGACGAGCCGCGGACAATTCTGTTCGAGATACGAACCAAACGTCGAAAGGTCGAAATTTCCGCCGGCCCCTGCCAGGGTCCGCATGGCGTTCGGTGGCAGCCCCGTGGCGACCTCGTACGCCATGGAGCCAAAAGCCCAGATGTCGACCTCGGTGCCGTACGCGACGTCACCGCGGAAGAGCTCGGGCGCCATCCAGTGCAGCGTGCCCGTGACGGTGCGACGCTTGTCGACGGCCGTTTCGACGAACCCAGCGACGCCAAAGTCGCACAACTGGACGCGGGATTGTACCATCGCACCTATTGTTCTTACCCCCATCTCCGGCAGGTCGGCGACCAAGATGTTGGCACACTTGATGTCGCGGTGGATGATTCCCTGGCCGTGCACCCAAAACAGTGCCTCGGACACCTCGCGCAGGATGGGTACGATCCACTTCTCCGGCAGATGGCCCGTCGGCCGCATGAGCGTGGCCACGCTGCCACCGCCGCAGTACTCGGTGACCATCCACACTGTCGGCCCGACGAGCAGCGAATCGAGCACGGTGTTGATGTTGCGCGCGCCGCTGGCGCCCAGCAGTTGCAGCGTACGGATCTCCTTTAGGACGTCGCCGAACGTGTCGACCACGACCATGGGGGGCTGCCTTGGGGCACCGTCTGATACATCTTGTTTATGTGTGATCTTTTGGGCATTGACGGTGCTGGCGGCACCGGCGTCCGTGGCGGCGGCGTCGCTCTCTTCGATGCTGATGATCTTGACGGCAACGACGGTGTCGTTTTTTGTGGCAGTCGCTTTGAAGACGCGCCCAAAGCTGCCCTTGCCAATGAGTTCGGTCAAGACATAGGGCGGCGGGTCGCAGCGGGCAGCCGTGCAGTCGCGCAGGACGGCGGCCTGGGTGCGCCGGGCCTCGTCGATGGCCTTAGCCCGGGTCTGCGACGGCACAGCCGGCACGGCCAGGCTGCGTCGGCGGTCCATGGACGTCTACCAGTAAGTAGGAGTATGAGTTTGCGTGCAGTATCTTGCAGTTGTGAACGGTATTTATGTGATGCGTGTATGAATGGTTGTTCGGCCGTGACAACTGTCGCGATAATTGCAGTAATAATGGGGTTTATGTCTGCTTTTCTGCAATGACCAGATTGCCGTGGCAGACGACACAACGCAATTCGCTGTCTTTTTGTTAGCGACAAAATGTTACGATTACTTTTTTCTATCCTCTTCAAAATTTATTAATCTTATTGTTATTGATATTCCGATTTTCCCGCGGGTTTTGAATATCTGTTTCGGGTAGATATATTTCAGATCCTTTCCAGCAGTCCCAGCAAATGTGTGTCGTCTGAGCTGTTTTGTGTCATGCTACAGCCGCAAACGCAAGGAGTAGAAGAAACATCATGGATAAATGGCAATTCTGGTGACTCTACGTTTGCACCACCACCGGCAAAATACAGGAATAAAAGAGAGAGTCCATTATGTTCCATTTCAGCCATCAATTCGGCAGTTTAGGCGAGGATGCACAGTATCCAAGAAATACTAATTCTCGAAAGATGAACTAGAAAATGATATCTCAAAACAAAATGGCACCCGTTGCAAATAAACTTGACTACAATCTCCTCTCCTCCCTTTCTCAGGCTTGTTTATCTCTCTCCTATTCCATGCCGTGGCCAGGCAGCTCGGAAAGCCCTGTTTAAACGTTAGTGAATGCTCTCCTTTATCTTTGACGAGACACTGCCCAACTTCTTTACTTACAGCCGTTGGTGTCCTCGGCCACGGTGTCTTTTACAGCACACTTGTTGGCCGCCGCGGCCGTCTGGATCTTGACGCCGTTGCAGGTCGCCGCGCCAAAGCAGCCACCGTCCATGAGCTTCTGTAGAGCGTCACCCTTCCACCCAAAGACGTAGTCGGCATGCTGCGCGTAGCCCGTCTTGTCGCCGTTGCTGAGGACAAACGGCTGCGAACCATCGGCGGGCCATTCGCTCTTGTCGTTGAAGCCGGTCGTGTCCCAGACGATCTCGAGCATGACCTGAGGGATCTTGACGGGGTGGGAGGTCGGGCAGGTACCGGTCGTTGCAAAGGAGGACGGGCCGCTGGTCGGGTAGGCGACGTGGTCCTTGTGGTTGGGCGAGTCGAGGTTGGTGCCGTCCCAGCAACTACACACGCGTTAGTCATCTTTCTTCAAGGCAAACCGAGATTGATGCTGCAAGCTCGCTGCTTCGCAGCTCGCAACTCGTGACCTACGTCGGAAAGTGAATGTTGGACCGAATCCCGCCCAGACACGGCCCCGCCGGCAACGTTTCCGTGTCCAACTTGGGGTCCGCGCACGGCGACTGGTCGTCGCCCTTGAAGTTGGGCCCCGTGTAACACCGGAAGCAGCTCTGCATTTTCATGTTGACCTTCGTCGGCTTGGTGCGGATGGTCGTGTCGCCGACGAGCATGCGGAAGCCGGGCTTAAAGGCCGTGACCTTGCCCGACCCAGGCGACACGTAGTAGACAGTCGTGCCACCCGTATAGCCGTCTTCCATGCGGTTGTGGACCTGGGGCACACGCTTGTAGGAGCCGTTGCGGGCCTGGTAGTAGAGGTTGGCGGTCCAGTAGTTGGACAGGTCGTCGGGGAAGTTGCAGGTGGTGCAGGAGGCGATGCCGGAGACGTCGGTTGAGGCCATGGAGGCATTGAATGCGTTCTGGAGGTGAAGAGGTGGTGTCAGCGTGTGTTCGTAGTTCACGATTTATATTCTTGCTTTTTATATCATGGAAAGACATACTCCTCCCACGACTTGGTGGACATGTGGTGACGGCAGCATGCCAGGGTTGACGAGACTATGATGTGAGTGGCTGCTTCCGTAAACTTCGTTTCTGCTTCGGTGTGCATCTCCACTCACGGATCGAGACGCTCGATAACCACCTGCGAGCAGCCAAAGCGCACCAGGCTTGTACCGTGGCCAGTGCTGCCTCCTCCGCCACCACCGCCGCCGCCAAACTGGGGCGCGCCGTATGCCAGCGAGGCAAATGCAAAGAGAGCCGACCGCATCATGTTCTCGAAGGTCGAGTCGTGTATTAATTCCTGGGGTCGTCAGTGTATCATGGGATAATGATGGCTTGGCCGCAAGGCCATATGGCCACAGGGAAGGGGGCATCTCGATATATGTCTTTTTCCATGACGGTGGTGGCTGTCGACTTGGACGGCCGAAAGAGGACACAGGAGTGGAGAACAGCCGTGGTGACCGGGGTGCATGGTCTGTAAATGAAGTGATGGCAAGATAAATGAAAAGCAAACGGCATTCGAGGGGAGAGCAAGAGAGAAAGGACAAGAAAAAGACAGAAACAAAGACAGGAAAGTGACAGGAAAGTGCGGGCGTGATTAATACCGGGTCTCGGCTATCAATGAGGTGAAGGTGTGCCTGCCAATATCGTCGTTCGTGAGGATGTCGGTTCCCTTTCGGCATATGTCTGAGTTCGCGGGAGCGTCAGTTATTGCCTTTTCTTCAGTTTGGTCTTGACGCGTCAAGATCGTGCTTGTGTATTTTATCTATTTATTTATTTTTATTTTTATTCTAAAGAAAAAGGAAGTAGCAATGTACCTTTTGGAAAACAAGGAAGGAGCGAGGGAAAAGTGAAAATAAATATGAAATAAATTCAAAATAGACATAAAATAAATCAGAAAAATCAAAAATCAAATCAAATATCAACTATTGCCTTTCCTACCACTCACATAAAAATCTATTGCATCTCACTTCAATCTTTATTTTTCTTTAAGAAATCCAGCCCAAGAAGTACCTCTTTCCTACCATGTGAAAAGGAAGTCGAGGCCTTCCTATATTGACGTCTACAGCACAATTCGCGGACCCACTTCGAGCTCTCCTGCCAACTGCCCCTCCTCCTAGAAACTATTTAATCCCTTCTCTGTGCCAAATTCTGTCGAGCTCTTTCTCTCCTCTATTGATTTTTTTCTTCTTCTTCCTCATACCAAATCAGAATGGTTTGATCGAACATCCACATCCCGCTCGACATCATGGGTGTGAGTCCAGTCAGTCCAGCCAGTCCTGCCAGTCCGATAGACCCCAACGACGATTCTCGACTTTTGCGCCACTCTTCGATGTGGTCGTGACCCTCTTTCGTCCACAGATTCGTGCATTGCGAGACCTGATGGTGGCCTGTCTGACAGACGGTCAGGGCCGAGCTGCCAACCTTTGGTAGCTTTGGTGACATCTCCGGCTGCGACGAGGATTGTCAGATCTGCGCGCGCCGAATCTTTTCTGAACCGCATGATGTGCCCGCGGCTTTTTGGCCTCAAGACGGCCAACCAGTCATCTATCTTTGCGTGATATCCTAAGCCATCATGCGGTACTGGTGTGCTTCTCGTGAAGAGTTGCATATAGGCAACATGGATGCCATTCACCTGCGTGGCTATCCTGTTTATGGCACGTAAGAAACAGATGCCACTGCCACACTTGTCAAAGCGGTTGTTACCAACCATTCACCACATACTGACACCAATCATAGATGTTGTCCAGAAACAAGGGCATTTATTACTGCCAGACTTCGGTCCATTCATAGACGACATTCAATCGTCGGAGAGACCGAATACACCACCGGGAGAAGCTTTACATTTATATGGTGTGGAAGCCATCAAGTTTGGCGGATCAAAGATGCACCTAGCAGAGCTGGTGTTGATGATTTCCTGTCGCGCACAAAGGTTATGCCGCTATCCAGGGCTGCCTGCACGCGCTGCTCGTCGTCGTCCGACTAAAGAGGAGAGAGAAGTAAGTACGATCCCAATACCACCGTCATGTCCTTACCAAAGCATTGCAAATATTATTGGGATACTGACATTAAGCGCAGTTTATTCTGTGCCCCAGGCACTAGACGCATTCTCATGGGAGTTGTGAAAACTCTGTGGCCACCAGGTGGACTGTTCTCTCACTCCCCATGCACCCATCTATGCCTCGTCTTTGACAAGTGTGAGATAATGGGTGGACCGGCGTTAAAAAGTGAAGACGGCAACGGATTCTGTGGGTTCCCCTTTCTCTTTCATTCTTCCTCTTCCCATTCCTGATGCTAACAGAGTTCATTTAGGGGGTGTCGAGTTAGTACGACCTGATCCAAGAGCTACGAAGGCTGGAGAACAAGCAGCGCATTGGCGTTGTCCCCCTCCCCCCTCGACGACGGCTTCGACGTCAAAATGAGCAGGTTCTTTGCCGGCAAAAATCTTATATTTCGACAGAGATTGTCACAGAAGATGACAAAATCAACGACGGCCGAGTGGAAGGTCATTCCGGTGGCTTTTCCAACTTTTTGGCATCTGTGTCTCCAAAGATGTCCCTGAGTTCGGCGACGATGCCGGTGCGGCGGTTTTCTGCTTTCGATCCAAGACATATACAGAAATACACAAATGTACAACATGCACATTCTGCACGAGACACTGGAAGTGTTTATGACACTGAAAGTTAAATGGGGCTGCTTTCCAACACGCACCCCAGCACGATCGAGTTCCGCCAGCATCGGTGTCTTTCCGAAAAAATATCATCGTGTTCAAAACATGATAATTGCTAAAAAAAAACGTTGGCAATCTCAATGGCATCGGCTGTTGGCGGCCCACCCAACGCATTTTGTTTGGGGATGTGTTATTGCGGCACTGACCCGGACTTTGATATTGCACCGGGTTTTGATGCTTGATGAAGCAATCACCGAAGTTGCGGAGCAAAAAGAAGCTCGCCGCCACAACCAGGCGATGGTGAAGTAGCTAATGAGCGGAGCATCGACCCCAGAAGTGGTGGATTCGGAAGCATTGGCGGACATCGGGGGTCTGCCATTGGAAGTCGCCCTTCATGGGACGTGGAGCTTTCCCAGAAGTCGCCCTTCGTGAGACATGGAGCTTTCCCAGACCACAATTACGCGAAATGGCGATGCTTCCACGCATCAAGCTACTACTCCGCCTGGTTGCTGAGCAAAAGCAAGCTCATCGACACATCCGCCGCCCTTGCCAGGTCGCCGAGCGAAAACAGGGCCGGCACCACACTCAAGCACTTGTCAAGTTTTTTTTGCTGCCTTCGCCGCCTCGTGGCAATAAACGCGGTTAGAGGGCCCTTGGGCTTGCTACTTGAGCCTAGTAAGAGATATTCTCTTTTAATGGTCAAGAGGTATTCTCTTTTGATGGCCGGTTGGCCGGTTTTGCCACTGGTTATGGGCCCGGATTTCCCTATTTGACATACTGGTCATACCAAACGCAGCTCCTCTACACTGCTTGAGATATATTGAAATTGACAGGCCAGAAGAAAAGCAAAATTTCCGTGGCCAGGTAAGCCGCTAGCGAGAAGACGGATTTCGACCCCAAGCCCGACAAGGGCAAAGGAAATGAAACAAGCAGGCCACTCCCGCCTCAAGTAGGATTCTCATCTTGTTGGTAGCGCTTGATATAAGGTTATATCTTTGCTTGGATAATTGCCTGGTTCTGCGACAGGTTATGGGCCCGGATTTCCTTATTTAACAGACCAAACGCAGCTCCTCCACACTGTTTGTGACGTATCGAGGTCGACAGGGTGGTTCATGGCCTGCTGGTTGCGCTTGGATTTCTACTTTTTTTTTTTTTTTGTTCTTTTCTTTGGTTGGCTAGCTGTCTGGTTCTGCGACGAAATAGACTTTCAATATTAAATAGGAATACACTCTGTTCTACTCTGGTCTACGTGTCTATACTGTCTCCTGATATGCCCCGTAACATGTATGGACTGCTTACAGTCTCGCCTTACCAGCATGCAGACTGTCCCAGTCGTTCCGCGTAAAAGTCACGTACGTGCTGCCCTTGCCATGTCCATCGATCCAGAAGATGGCGTCACCGTCCGTCACCTTGTCCGGGTCCACGCCCTCGTTCTTCAGCGGCACTTTGTTTTGCTTGTTGTTGTGTGTCGTCGACGCTTCTTGGACGTGCCGCACAAAGACGGGCACGGCGTACTTTGGGAGATGTTTGCGGGCGTGTCTAAACCGTTAGCAAGCTGAACAAGGTCGAGGCCTATGAAGGGGAACTCACTGTAAGAACGACTGGTGGTCAAAGTCGGCACGCTGCGCCGGGTCAATGTGCAGCGCAACGGCGCCCGCCTTGCCGTCATGGCCGGGTAGCCCCACGCCGTAGACGTTGGCCTCGAGGACGCCGGGAAACTTGCCCAGCACCTCGCTTACCTCGGTCGTCGACACGTTCTCGCCCTTCCACCGGAACGTGTCACCCAGCCGGTCCAAAAAGAACCAACGCCCGTCGCCGTCGCGCCGCAGCGCGTCGCCCGTGCGGTAGAAGCAGTCGCCCTTTGCGAACACGTTGCGCTCCATCTTCTTTTCCGTGGCCGCCTCGTTGCCCACGTAACCGCCAAAGACGCGCTCGCCGGGGATGCGTATGAGCACCTCGCCACCCTGCTCGTAGGGAACCCGGAAGGCAAAGCCCGTGTCCGGGTCGCGGGCAATGTCGCCGGTCTCGGCGTCGATGGCCACGGGGATGTACTCATCGCTGTACCGCCAACGCAGCAACAGACCGTGGTGGCCCACCGAGTGCTTGTGGAACTCGCCGCGGCACACATTGTCGAGCGGGAAGACACCCTCCGTGCTGTTGAAAAACTCGTGAATGCGCTCGATGCCAAAGCGGTCGCGGAATTTGTCCCAAACATCAGGCCGCAGGCCGTTGCCAAAGATGGTGTGCACACTGTGGTTCTTGTCGTCGGGCGAGGGCGGCGCCGCCAGCAGGTAGCGCAGCGTCTCACCGACATACACAAACCAAGTCGCCCGGGAGTCGCGAATGTCCCGCCAGAAATTCGACACGCTGAATTTGGGCGCAATGCACAGCGTCGTGCCGCACAGCACCTGCGCCATAGCGTTGATCCCGCCCGTGCCATGATAATAGGGCATGCACACGTAGTAGCGCTCGTCGGGGCGGTCGACTGGGTTGAGCCCCGTCAAGTTGCCCGCGCCGTGCCCAAAGGCTGCCCCAATCGGCAGGTAGCACGCCTTGGGCATGCCCGTCGTGCCGCTGGTATAAAACATGGCTGACGGCCAGTGCGCTTTTACGCCGGCCCGCAGCTCGTCGCCTGGCCGGCGCGCGTCCATGGCGTACACATCGGGGCGCGCTGCCGCCAGGTCGATCACGCGGTAGCCCTGGGCGTCAAGGTCGGTCTGGACGGCGGCGATGCGGGCGTGGGCGTCGGGCGGGCCGTCGACCAAAAGCAGTTTGGCCGCGCTAATACCCAGGCAGTGCAGCAGCGCCTGGTTCGTCAGGTGGAAGTTGATCATAGCGGGCGCCGCGCCAATGGCTAGTAGGCCGAGCCATGCCGTGATAAAGTCGGGCGAGTTGATCATGAACAACGCCACAAGGTCGCCAGGCTGCACGCCCTGTGCCAGAAACCACTGTGCGTACTGGTTGGCGCGGTCGTACATCTCCTTGCGCGTGTAGCAGCCGGCGCGCGACCAGATGGCCTCGTGGTTGGGGTCCTGGCGGGTGTTGTGCTCGATAAAGTAGTAGGGCGATAGGCGATTTTCCTGCGTGGCACGCGCCATCATCTTGCGCAGCGTGCGGCGGCCGCGGATGTACTGGATGTCTTTGCGGATGTGGAAGCGGGCCTCGAGATAGGCCAAACCGGCCGTCGTGGCCGCGGCCGTGGCGGCAGCAGCCGTTACTGCGAGCGAGAAGTTAGTAAAACGTTGGGAAGAATGTCGAGGAGGAGATTCTTTATGGCGGGTGAGATGTGGGGAGAACGTACCGAGTTCCATCTTTGCTGACCCGCGATCACTGCGTGTAGATTGGGTGGCAGTCAGCAGTACCTGTCAAATGTTATGGAGAGAGCTAGAGTGCCGGAGAGCTGCAAGACGAAGCTAGAGCTGTAAGTGGAGGTGGATGTTGGTGATATTTTCAACTTGAAAAGAAGAGAGAGAAATAGAAACAAAAAGGGAACATAAATGATTAATAGACAATGATGGAATTGAATCCTTCTGTCTTCCCTCCTGAGCCCGCACACGGCAGAGACAGCTAGGGCCGTGTATCGGGGCAGGCGGCTGTATTAAAACAAAAAGGGTCGGCCAGAAAGAGAAGAAGCTTCCCCTCACTGGAACGGGACTCTGTCGCTTTGACAAGGCCCGGGCCAGGTTGTCTCGTTGCGCCCTTTGCCCACTAGCAAAATTGCCGGGAACGACATGGCAGTTCTTCTGCTTCCTCCATCTCACTTGAGAGCTTTCCCCGTGCATGTTCCTCCTTTTCTGCCCCCTCCCCTGTCTGTCGCTGGCGAACAGCGAACTCCGAGACAACCCATTGGCGGCTGCATTGGTGGTTCTCTCCACCTTCAGGGATGTCGACTAACACCATTCCCCAGACGCCTTGTGTCTCCGCATAGGCAAGCTCTCTCCGCAAGAGGGGGTAGGCTAGCGGGGACGAGGCAGATGGGAAAAGGGCTTTCCTGTAGCCAGTGTGGGAACGTTGGAACGTGCGAAAAGGCGTGAAAGTGCGGAAACGGCCATTGTCCACTACCCTCCCCTTTTTGGCTGGTCGGCAATTGGCAACCGCCCTTTCGGCAAATGGGAGACAGCCAAATGTGGTTGGGGTGCGCTGCGTTGGGCCAAAGCCTCTTTGGTGTTCTTGAGAAAAGTGTGCTTGAAGCAAAATCACTTCTACGCCCATATAAACTGAGATGTCTAGTTTGAGGTCCAAAACAGTGGTCCTGCTGGATCGCACCTTCCCTCGACGTCTGCAAAGTTGTTGGTGGTCGCACAGCATGTTGCTTTAACACAGAACTTGCACGGTGTTTTGTATTGTTGAGCTGCTGGCCAATGAGGGGCGTCGGCTTGTTCGATCCGATGACCCACTTTTGCGGAGATTTCACTAGCCACAATTGCACGGCCACAGGACGGATGCCTTATGTCAGCTAGCTGACATAACTTTTGCTGCTAGCGCCGTCTTTTCGCAGAAGGGCTGGCGAGCCCTAGCTTTTTCAAAGTGGGTCCTCTACCTTTTGGCCCTGCCAATTTTTTTTCCCAATTTTTCCTGAGCGGGCCCCTCTTCCCAATAGGCCATTGCAATTTTCAAACTTTGAACTTCCCTTCCACTTCACGATCCGACTTTTCTCTCGACAACCACTCCCACGCCCAACGATCCCGACGACTTTTCCTCTTTTCTCCCCAAAAACCCCAATACAACCTCTATCAAGATGGGTGGTGTTTCCGTTCGGGATGTCGATGTAGGTGTTTTCCCAGGATGAAGAAGAAATGATGAATTAGGAAGAAAGAAAAACCCGACGAAATCTCCCTCACGTCTGCGACCTCGAACGCACCAAACGAATATGGATCGACTGTTGTTACGCAACTTTCTGGACGGGTGATGGTCGTCTCTCTCTGTGGAAGATGAGAGGGGACTGCCGTCGCCTGGCCGGGACTGAGAAACCGGATTGCCCTCTCTTTTGCCTCGCCCTGAAAAGGAAGACAACAAGAAAGGACCGGCCGACCAGCACGACTTACATCGATACCATGAAAGAGGCGGAACACACACACTGGGCGACATGGAACCATGGAAACATGGTGGCCATGCGGCAGATGGATACACATTTTGGAGCAGGCGTGAGGGAGTCGAAAGACTTCCTATGACGGAATATTTGCTAATGGGGTTTTCTTTTTCCTGGCTATAGGCCCAGAAGTTCATCGTCGCCTACGCTGCTTTCCTGAAGCGTCAGGGCAAGCTGCCCATTCCTGGTATGTCAACACTCACCCCGACCACTCATTGTCAATGAGTCCCCACTAACCGTCCAGGCTGGGTCGACACCGTCAAGACTGGCCACGCCAAGGAGCTGCCCCCCCAGGACATTGACTGGTTCTACGTCCGCGCCGCCTCGGTTGCCCGCCACGTCTACCTCCGGAAGACCGTCGGTGTTGGCCGTCTCCGCAAGGTTCACGGCACCGCCAAGAACCGCGGCTGCCGCCCCGGCAAGCACGTCAACGCCTCCGGCTCGGTCGACCGCAAGGTCCTGCAGTCGCTGGCTGCCATTGGCATCGTCGAGGTCGACGAGGAGAAGGGTGGCCGTCGCATCACCCAGGCCGGCCAGCGTGATTTGGACCGTATCGCCCAGACCACCGCCGAGGAGGAGGAGGAGGATGACGAGGATGAGGATGACGAGTAAATTTGTCCCTTACCGAGTCTATGATGAAAAAATAAATAAAAGGGGGCCGTTAGGGAAGAGCGTTCTTACGACATGAGGGCTGTTTAATGTCCTGTCCAGTCTGAATCGGATCGGGTCTCGGCGCCATTGGGGGTCTTTTTTTGCTTGTTCTTTTTTTGTTGCCCAATCTTTCTTAAATACCACCTCTTTAAAAAAAGAAAGAAAAATTCAAAAAGAAAAAGAACAGGTCCCTCTACTTTCCACTTCTTAACCGACATTCACTCGTGCTGGTATATTGCTGTCTATCGTCCCAGACCCACCATATGGCAGACAGGTCTTGTTTTGTTGACATACTAACTGGCCCAAACACCGCCTTCACGCAAGTTCGGATGATTTATTCATTCACTCCCAGTCTTGCCTGCCGTTATTTGTAGCTCACCGTCTGGCCGTGAACACACCGTTTGTTTATGACCGCGTGACTTGTGTCATCACTGTCGTGACCAGTGACCCGCCATTTTGTACCCAACTCCATTACTGACGTTGCTTTTCACCTTGCATTTTACTCCTCCCGCGTTTTCACTTCCGTGAATTACCCTGCCCTTTTATAATTCAACCCTCTTCTCTTCTAATTCGCATTCTCTCGAATTGCTTTAACAGTGAGTGTCAAACAGCTTCTATTGACTTGATTAAGAATATCACCAGTTGAGATATTCGTCTTCCTTCACTAAACTTTTACGTTTCAGGGTCAAGACATGACCAGTTTCAAAAGGGCCAAACTGGCCAAAAAGAATGGCAGCGTTGCTGGCATCGCCAGAGAGCGACGCAAGGCAGACCGTCGCAAACACAAGCACAAAGGCAAACAGGCACAGAAGCAGAAACACAAGATTGCCTTCGCTTGGAAGGATCGTGGCCGCAATATTGTCGTGATGAACGAGATTGCGTCAGCAAACACAGGACTACCCGGCACCTCTGCCATCCAAGCCACACCGGCTTGCCTCATTGCCACCGGCAGCCGCAAACCGCTCAAGATCTGTACGAGCGGTTGGCGGAAGTCCACGGGCCCCGGCAGTACCAACATCAACGGCGAGCAGTGGACGCAGCTGGTGCGTGACTTTGCGAAAACTGTGGACTTCCAGCTCACCTTGAGCATCCGCGATTCGCCCAAGTCATCGGAGCGCATTCCAGAAAACGACGGCCGCTACGATGCGTGCCATGCTGAGAAGAAGGTAATTTGACGATGCCTCCTTATTTTTATTGACACCCCTGCTGACAAACAGCTTGGCCTCTTCTTCCTGGCCAAACAAATGAAGTTTGCCGGCGTTGGCATCCGCGATGCTCTACAAGGCAAGCTTCGTGCGGCCAAGCTGCCTCTCCGCCGTCGGAGTGCCCGCATCTACCTCGGCCATAATCCCTGCAAGAGTTGCTGTACGTAAGAGTCAAGAAAGATCAAAGAAAACCCGGTCCGGACATCTACTAATACATTTACTTCTATATAGCCAACTTTCTTCGCTGCATCCGACGCCTCACAGGCATCAACGTGCGTGCCGTACCATGCCCTGTACTCTCGGAGCATGTCCGTACGCGGACGTTTTTCGATGGCCCGTCGAACAATGCTGGAACTTTCGGGGACCAAGCGGGCCTAACCAAGAACCATTTTGGCGACGACGGCCTGAGCGATGGCGAAGATGAGGGTGAACACGATGCGGAGGCCGTTAATTATGGCCAGAAGTACAAAAGTGGCGACGACGGAGATGACGAGGCTGAAGACGATGACGATGTCGAGATGAGCGATAAGGTCGATGCTCTGGACGTTGTCGAAGAAATTCTGGCCGAGTTCCCTGTGGGCAACGTCGCCCGTCCTCGTTGCACGACGCCTGTCCCCAAGCTTCAGAAAGTCGAAGAGGACCACGTCGAAGAGCCCCAGCCTGAGCCCGAGCCTGACCTGCCCGTCAGGCCGCTTGTCCCCACTGGAAACATCTCTGTCCGCAGCTCGCCCTCGCCTTCGGTCAGCCTGGCCTCAGTCCTCGACTCGTCCGTCATCGACCGCCGGGACCGTTTCCCCATCTACACGTCGCCCTCTCGTCGTGGTGGAAGTGCTGCGCCTCCCTCGATCTGGGGTGCTCGCCACAAGCCGCCCATCACACCGTGCCTGGAGGCCCCAGACTTTAGCGGTGGTCACGGCCACATGACTGGCGACAACGGAGGCGTGTCATCATCGTGGGTGGCGGCCAACGAGCAGTCCTACTTCTTTGGGACGCCGAGTGTGCCGAGTGCCCCGAGTGAGCGTGGTGTGCCAAATGAAGCGAGTGCTACCGTGAACGGTGGCCTCAACACGAAAACAGGAACAGCAGCTCGTGGGACACTGACCGTACCCATCCTGGTGGACGACGCCCAGGCGCCATTGTTGACAGACATGAGGTCGACTATGTCGCCTAGTGTCCGCGTCGAACGCAGCCGCAACGAGCGGCGGAACAGGGTCCAGAAGCAGCAGCAGCAGCAGCAGATCCCTGTGCGGTCGAACCTGGACATTCTCAGTGACGCTGCTTACGCGGTCCGAGCCAACACACGCCAGACCTTGAGTGGCGGCCAATTTACCGGACACGACACTATTACAGCAACTGCACCCGACATGCCGCCCAACGACATGCCGGCTTACCTGCGTTCGCTGCGTTGGTCCAATAACCCCTATAGCGGTGCTGTCCGTGCCAGCGGAAGCGGCAACCAAACTTCGAACGGCATGGGACAGAATAACCACCGAGGCAGCCAGTTCCCGAATCGTGCTCCCGTCGTCGACCTGACGGAGGACGTCGAGGGCCGCACTGCTGTTCGTGGGCCGTTTGATAGTCGCACCGACGGTCTCTGCTACCCGATACCGATGCCGGTCTACGAGATGCAGCAGCGGCAGTCGCAGCAGCAGGAGCAGCTAGATGTTACGCTGCTCTCGAGCCGGCCTGCCACGGCGGGTGGTGGATTTATTGGGCGTGGTGGACGTGTCGGTACACCTATCCCGGCGTTCTCTCCCGAGGGCCCCTCCCAGCAGCCAAGACGCCAGCAGCAGCCGCAGGCTATACCCACGCCCATAACCATGCCGCAGCCGGTTCCTGTGTACCAGCCACCGCACAACCGTCGCCGGCGTGGAGTGGCCACGCCAGTTCGTCGCCGTGGCGGTGGTCGTGGTGGAGGACGAGGTGCGCGGTCGTCGGGCACTGCACGTCCGTTCCCCGACTTGTCGTCGTTTGCCTACGGAAACGGGGGTGGATGGGTCTGAGTGAGAGGAGGGAGGTGATAACGCGAAAAGCGGAACGGCAAATGCTTAATGAGTTACGAGATGGTACGGATTTTGACTTTTCGACACGGGGTGTTTGTGAGGCAATGGCTAAGCACTACGAACTGGTTTGATATTTTAAGGAGTTGATATGGACAAGGGATACGAACAAACGATACGGTACAAGGACAACTCTCACGAGAAATACAATGATCTGCTTTTATTTCCATGTACCTTTCACTGATTTGATTGAATGGTTTGTTTGCTCTTTGATCACAAGTTGCACAGGAACGCTGCCTTAATATTAAATGTTTTGCTTTTATGTTGTCTATGGAAATCTCGTGATAAAACCCGATGTAAATACCCGAATATCCCGTTCTATGGCTAGACGCCGACCATAATCATAAACAAAAGCCAATATGCCCCTGAACACCGTCCTCTCGGCCTCGAGAGGTGGAAACCCTGTAAAAAAAAAATAGCATATCCATGCCCCAAATCGCACGCTATGAGTAGAAGAAGAATAAAAAAACAAAAGCAGTAGAGGGCGGACTACGCCCACTTGGCCAACAGCGCCATGATGCCCACGCCGATGGCGACGCACAGGAACGCCAGCATCTGCACGCTGAGCTTGGCGTCCCGCATCTCCGGGTTGAACATGAACTCGTGCGCCAGCAGCTCGACGAGCGCGGTGTAGATGAGGATGCCGGAGCTGACGGCGTCGAACACGCCGTTGACGAGCTGCGCGAGGTCGGGCTTGGAGTTGAGCCCGGCGTTGACGCCCAGGCCGATGGCGATGCCAACGGGCGTGGTCACGCCGTACCCGACAGCCATGAGGTAGCCGGTCCAGGCCTTCCAGTTGGAGGGCCACGAGGCGACGGCGAGCCGCGAGCCCAGACCGAGGCCCTCAAAGAACTGGTGAAAGGCGATGACGATCAGCAGCACCTTGAGGTTGTCGGACCCCGCGAGACTCAGACCGATGAACAGCGAGTGGAACACGACGCCAAACTCGAGGATGAGCAGCGAGACGATCTGGTTGCCGTAGCTGGCGTGGGAGTCACCGTTGACGTGCTCGTGGTCGTGGGCGAGGTGGTCCTCGTTGCCCGGCGGGTAGTTGAGGTGGCTGGGGAGGCCGCCGTTGTGGGTGGGGGGTGACGAGAGAAGCCCCGGCTGGACTGTTGCTGCTGGTGTGGCCGTCGCGTTGGCCTCCTTCTTGTTGTGGGACGCGGCCGAATCGAGCGACAGGCTGGTCGTGCCCGTCTCCAGGTCGGGCTCGCGGTTGAGGTCGCGGTCGCGCTCCAGGTTGGCCGTGGCGTAGGCCGCGAGGCCGCTGAGCGCGCTATTATTGACGCTCTGCCGCCACTCGGTCATGCCGGGTGCTGCGTCGTTGTTGTCGTTGTTGTTGTTGTTAGCCGCGTTGACGCTGCGCACGCTGTGGATGCTGGGGGTGCGGCCAGAGGCGTGCTTGGCTTGGCTACTGTCGTGGCCGTGGCTGTGGCCGTTGCTGTGGCCGTTGCTCGTCTTTGTGAGGTCGCTGGGCGACACGGCCGGCCCACCGTGCGAGTGGCCAAAGCTAAAGTTGAAGCGCATGGCCATGAGCTCAATGTAGAACATGACCATGATGGTGATGAGGCAGATGATGTGGCCCCAGTCGTATGCGGGCAGGATGTTGGCGAGGCACTCGTCGGACAGGGCCTCGACAGCGGGCGACAGCAAGTGCATAAAGGCCGTGGCCAGGATGACGCCGCTGCCAAAGTACTTGCAGACGAAAAACGCCAGCTTGGAGTAGCGCGAGTTGGGCGAGGTGCGGGCGAGGACGATGGGCAGAAAGACGCCGAGCATGGAGCCGGCGAGGATGATGAAGATGGAGGCGATGCGCAGGCCCTTGTTGGTCAGGTCGGTGCCCCAGCCGGAGCACTGCGGGACGACCGTGGTGCCATCGCTGTCGCGCTCGACGACATAGTGCCTCATGATGGGCAAGTAGGTGAACTCGCGAACGGCGTGGCAGTCCGGGTTAGGGAGGGGCTGTTGATATTTCTTCATTGTGTTAGTTTGTGTTTTTTTTCTTCTTTTTTTTCAAGAAATAAAATAAGATGTGCATAGACAAAACATCATGAGATCGGAAAGAAGAAGCAATGATAAGGGACCCAGAGAAGATAAAGGACTGTGTGAGTGACGCAAAGCAGGTGCACAAGGCTGGGGCCGTGGTTTGGCCATCCCTGCATGCCGCGCAAAGCAGCCGAGAACCCGGACGGCCATGGAAGGGCGAAAAAGGCGAGAAAGGCACACAGCCGTCCGTTGAGACAAGAGTCAGACAGCCAGACACAAGGCCACATGTTCAGCCTCGCGGGCCAGACACGTCATCCAGGCCATCCAAGTGTATCCCACAAGTAGAGCCAAGCACGTTCCAAATATATAAACACAGGAAAAAGAAGTGTCCGAGGAAGAGGAAAACAAGGCTGGCGAGAAAAGAAGCGGAAGATGCCAGAACCTGGCTGGAGCAAACTGACTCACCTATTGGGAGGAGGGATGGAAGGACGACGAGGTTCTCGATGGTGGCGATCGTTAAGAGGACGGAAGGATAGAGTCACTGAAAGATGGACGAGTATCGGCTCCTCAATGTTGTCGAGTGTTGACTCTCAAGAAAGTGTCGTTGGTAGGGATGCAGTGTTATGAAAATGCAAACATAACGAAGGAAAGGAAGATGAGAGAGACGGCGAGAGAGAGGGTCCTCCGTAGAAAGAGGCCGAGTACGACGAGCGCCGGAGAGATAACAGAGGTCGATGTCGAAAAGGGCTTGGCGTGAGGGAAAAGGAAGAAGAGAGGAAACGAGGGACAAGAGCGAGAGGAAGTGGCAGGGATGCAAGAAGGGCTGCCGTGTTTTGTGTATCCTGGATTGTCGTCGAGTCGCCGAGAAGGATTTCCGTGTTTCCAGACTTTCCCGTTTTTCATCGTCTACTGTGTAATTATTTCTGCGCAGCGTTCGTTTCCTCTTTTTCCATTTTTGGTTGCTTTTTGGTGGCTTTTGGTGGTGGTTTTTTACTAGTATTGCTTTCCTTGACACGGGAGTGGTGGTAAACGGCGACAAAGAAAGAGGAAAGCGGCGCGGGCAGGCGCAGAGACTGCCCTTTCCCGCTTTTTTTCGAGAACCCGGATGGCCAGCTGGGCCAGATGGGCTTTTTGCGGGCAAACCAACGAGCTACAGTCAGCGGAGCCGTGCCCTGCACTTGCACGTTTGCATTGGCCCTGTACTTTTTACGTTTGTCTGACGCCTTTTGCGACTTTCCTTCTGTCTGGTCTTTTTGTCATTCGTATTGGCACTCGCCTTGATGGGCTCTTTGTTCAAAGTGCAGAAAATGAAGATATAGGGGGAAAATACTCCAGCGCTCCTGCCCTCCAGGCGCTCCTTCCCGTATAGGCGACGTGCCTTCCTCTGACTGCACTGTTTCTCGCATCTTCTTTCCGCCTTCCTCACTTCTGCTTATCTGTTTCGTCATCTTGCCGTGTCCGCTGCGTACGGCGGACGGCTTTTGGCGAATTTACGTCGTAATGTCGTAGGCCGCTGCCCTGTCTGTTCTGTGGCAGTCGCACTTCTTCCCGGCAATCTAGGAACAGCTTGAAGAGCGCCAGAGCGCGCCCCAGCGACCTCGACTAATCTCTGGGCGCTGATTGGCTAGCGCGTGCAAGTCCTGTCCCAATTCGGCAGGACATGGCAAGTTTTGCACGGACCAGAGGCAAGAGGGCAAGAGGGGCTAGCAAAACCACAAGGGCCAAGGGCAAGGATGCGTCCTCTGGCCATCCGGGTTCTCATGTCACAGGTGGCCGGCCCGCAAAATAATCAAGCAGCAAGCCCACCCCAATCTGAGACAACAACACGAAATGCGCAAAATGTGCAACAAAGAGGAGCAAAGAGGGTCTTGCGAGGGGGAAAGAGACTGCGAGGGAAGAGCATGGGGCAGATTGAGCGAGATACGGAATATATGGAGCACGACGACCCCCACTATGATTCCAATTCACGAGGCAGGTGAGGGAAAACAAGTTTTAGTTTTACTCGATGGAGCTCACGATGTATTCATTTGTTGCTTTTTATTTTGTATTTTTTACTTTGGTTCTATTTGAAGAGATGGAATATGTGCCGTGGCTGCGTGGCTGCGTGGTTGCGAGGCTCTCGTGGGATGCGGCGCAGGATCCCTCAAAACCTGTCAAAAGATCCCCCAGTCCATTTCCCGCGGGAATGGATGAACACGTCAGCGCTGCAGCGCCTGGCAACCGTCTGACACGGCAGGTGGTATCTGCCGCTCGTTACTCGTTATGACGAAAACTGAATCTCCAGACCCAGTGTGCGGAACGGCTGGTCCAGACGATGCAGGTCGACGGCCGACCCGAGACTGAACAGCAGCGACTGGATGCGGCCCTCCCACAAGAGGCCGATCTGGAGGTTTTGGTTGAGGCGCGCTTTGAGCACGCCCTGGTACTTTTCTTCGCCGGTCACCGCCTCGGTGGGTGATAATGTTGGTGGTGATATTGTCGGTGGTGGTGGTATTGCGTCCGCGCCGACGTCTGATCTCGGCGTACCCGCCACTGGCTCATCCAACCGCCACTCCAGCTTGGCCTGGAAACTCCGCTCCGGGATGCCAAACGTTGACGATATTGATGGCTTCGCTGGTGCTGGTGCCGTCGCCTCCTTCATCTCCTCGTCTACCGCCACCAACCCGGCCAGCCGCCGCGTGCTCCACAGCTCCATGCCCACAGACCACTCGCTCTCGTAGCTGTAGACGTTAAAGTCGAAGCGCGTCGCCAGCGAGCAGTCCTCGCGCGCCACCACGGCGTAGGCCGCGGAGAGGTTGCCCATCAGGGGGTTGATGGTCAACGTCGCGGTCAGCGGCGTGCCCGTCACCCCATTCTTCTTGGAGTTGGAGGGGGACTCCTCCCCCGACAGCGCCGCCGTCATCGTCTCGAAGCGCGCGCCCAAGGACACGCCGCCCGACTTGTTGAGCGTGCCGTAGTAAATCTCGCCGCCCGCGCTGAACCGGCCGTGCAGGCGGTCCTCCTCCCCCGGAGCCGGGGCGGCGTCCGGCTTCGCCTGGCCAAAATTGTAGAGACCCCGGACGCCGAGCAGCCCTCCGTCGGACGACACCAGCCCCTCGAGGCCGTACCGCCCGCGGTCGAGCTGCACGACGCCCAGGACCGTGCCGCCGCTGGGCAGCTTGGCGTCGCTGACGGCGCGCAGCTGGAGCTGGACAGAGGGCGCGAGGCGCTTGACCATGTAGGCCTCGAGCATGGAGCGGGGGAGGTAGAGGCGGCCGTAGAGGAGGACGGGCTTGTCGACGAGGGCACGGGCTTCGTGGACGGCGGCGGCGAGCTGGTCGGCGACGGGGACGAGGAGGGTATCCGCAAGGGCGGCCGTCGAAGACAGAGACGGCGTAGTCGTCGATGTCGCGGTCGTGTTCGTCGATGTCGCGGTCGTGTTCGTGTCTGTGGTCGTCGTCGTAGTGGTGGTCGACGGCACCTGCGTATGGACGGGCACGGCGAGAAACGGCAAGATCCCCCCGAGCGTCACCCGCGCCCGAGGCGGCGTGACAAAGGCGGCGTCGAGCACGGGCGGCAGGCCACTCGGCCGCGGCCGCTGGCGGTACGACCGCAGCAGCGTCGGCAGGGGCACGCGGCTGGACTGGGCCACGACGTTGCCGAGCGGCACGGACGAGTACAGGTACGAAATGGCGCCGTCCACAACGCCCACGGACCCCAGCGTGTAGCCCGTGGCAAAGTGCGGCGTGGCCAGCGACGACAGGCTCATGCGCAGGCCGCGCGGCGTCGGGAAGTTGAGCAGCTCGTTGGCGGCGACGTTGAGGTCCGAGTAGCCATTGTCGCGGCTCCAGCCGGTGGCGTCCCGGAAGGACTCGAGCACATAGCTAAGGAACTCGCGCATTGTCTCTTTGTCCTCACTGGCGCTCGCTGTCGTCGATCGTCGATCGTCGAGTCGTCGAGTCGTCGAGTCGTCGAGTCGGCTGCCCTCCGACGCTGGCTCGATGTCGCTCGTAGTCCCTCACAGTCTGCGCGTTTCGGGCTACCGGGCGGCGCAGCTGTGGCGGCAATAGCACATTGGATCGTATGGTTCCTCCCGTGTGTGTGTCGCCTGTGGTTGTGTGTGGTGTGTGTTCGTGTCGTCGGTCTCGTTTTGATCCGCAATCGATTGGGTTGGCGCGGGTGGCAAGATGCAGAGCATCGTCATGGAACAGGCCTGCCCAGGTCCCCCAAGTTTGGCGGATAAAATACCGGCCCGCCCTCCAAGACGCACACCCAAGACGCCCCAAAGACGCCCCCCAGCCTCGAGGCGAACCCCTGTCTGTTGGTGTTGTGGGGCCCCTGTCAGGAACAGAAGGCGCTGGCAGAGACGGCCCTATCGAGCCTATGTATCTTACCCCGCGGCTGTTGCCGATTTAGTTGGCGGGCCTCGGTGGCTTTCAGTGGTGTCACACAGGCGGCGTCTTTGCCAGGAAGCTTCAACGACACGACGTCTTCCCTTCATCCATCCAACAGTTCGGATGAGAAACCCCAGCGGCGATCTGTCTCTTCTGACGTGTTTGGGTGCTCGGATGTCCTTACGGAGCGGATGCTGCCGTTTCTTTTTTCTTCTTTTTTCTTTTCCTTCAGTCGCCCTCCTTCTCTGGCGCATGATCGCTGGTGTTCCAGATGCATCGTCCCGGCGGATGTGTGTATGCGAACGCTGGCGATCTCAGGGTCGTCATGAAGACGGGCGGGGAGGAGTACGTTCTGCTTAAAGAGAAGTGCCTCTCCATGAGCTACGGTCAGGCATCTCGGTCGTTGATGTCGTGATTTTAAACTTTCCACTCGACACCACAAATTTGAGCACAGAACATTCGCGTCCAAATAGCAGAAATGAGACCAATCCATCGCCTTTGAATTAATAAAAACGTCAAATATAGAAGGCAGTGCTGGCTTGGCAGACCACTGAAGCCAGGCGACGCGGGACGGGAAAACGGCTCGGGGTGATTCATATTGAGGCCATCTCGTGGGAGAACGTGAGAGTATAAAGGCAAATTCTGCACGTGTGGAAGAGACCTCGCAGTGCTGGCTAAATTGGGCGAGTAAGATGTAGCGATGTAACAGAATTGCCCCAGATAGAGACTTTGTCGTTTGATGTGAACGGTGCCCGGTGGTGCCCGGCCAGCGTGCCTTTTTATTTTTCACTACTACGACGTACTGCAACGACTGAAGTCCGCCGCTCTTTTGATTTCGAGAAAAAAAGAGGTCCTTTATTTTCAACGTCGCCCGTCGCGCACATCTCCATTCATTTATTTTCCCCAGGCACCAACAGACCCAGACGGTTTTAGCATTTGCTGTGCCCCTCGGCTGTAAATTGAAAAGGGGAAAAATCAAAATGGGAAGAAATGAAAGTGAAAATAAGACAGAAAAAAGAGACAGAAAAAAACTGAGACAAGAACAGAATGAAAGCGCAATATCTTCTTCAATAATACGACGTACAAAATCAACGGAATAGGGACCAAAAAGGAAAGTCGTGGTGGGAAAATGCCAAGGCTCACCGTTGCAGAGGCTCAACAACCTTAAAAGCCAAGACTTCTGCCTGTCATTCACCATGTGTCATTGGCCGTCTGTGGCCTTACTTGGCCTTACAATAGGGCCGAGCTGCGTTGTGTTCAGCGTTTTTTTTTTCTGGCACCACGGACCTTGCTCTTGTGGCGGCCAACAGATCCAATGTCGATGCGGTGGTGACTTTTCGAGTGCAGGAAAAGAAGCGGCTGTCGAAGGATTTTGCTGGGCGGCACGGGACTTGTGTTGCATACGAACAAAGACAACGTTTGCGGTTGAAGGAGGTTGGCCGTTGCAGATACAGAGACAAGGGACAGAGGTAAGACCATGGCTGCAATGCATCGGATATTGAAGAGTCTGACTGAAATGAGGCTGGGTGTGGGCAAATAAGAAGACGGGAGGATGAACGAGCGGAGATGAGCGAGAGAGGGAGTGTGTGCTGGTGTGTGAGGAGGGAAGAAGCGAGCGACTGGAGGAACGCCTGGAAGAGTAACAAAAGGTTATAAGAAAACGGGTAGTCCCACGATCGTCCTGCCCATCACCCCCTTTCTCCCGTTTTTCTTTCTCTCTCTCCCCCTGTTTCTTGCTCTATCCGGTTTATGATACACTCGTTGCCAGCATACTAATACTCTCGCTTCCCTTCACTCGCTTTCTACACGCACTCGTTCATCACTGTTCATACATTGTAATACTGTACATATTTTGTTCCCACGCTCTCTCATTCAAAATGCCCTCCTTCACGTCTCTCGCGGCCGCTCTGGCCATTCTTGCCACGGCCGTCCGCGCGCAAGACCCCAACTTTGACTCCATCAACACGCCCCTCAGGGACGCCCAGGTCCCGGCCGGTCAGCCCTTTACCATTACCTGGTCGCTGCTCTCGGCCACGACGCCCACGGGCCCGGCTACGATCACGCTCATTGGCGGCTCCTCCCAGAAAAACCTGTCGGCCATCGCCACCATTGGCCACGTCCAAAACGAGGACTTGAAGTTTGTGTGGAACGTGGACGCGAGCCTGGGCGCGGAGCCGGTGTACGGCCTCAACCTGACGCTGGACGCGGACACGAGCCACTTTCAGTACTCGGAGCCCTTCCAGATTGTGGGCGGAGCGGCCAGCGGGACGACGAGTGGGAGTGCGACGGCGTCGACCTCCACGTCGGCCACGGGCACGGGCAGCACATCTGGCACCGCCGCCACGACCTCGACGAGCGGCTCGACGACGACCTCTGCGCCCAGCACGACCGGTGGGAGTGGCGACGGCACCACGACTTCGGCCAGCAAGGCACCCACGACCACCACTGCCGCGCCCACGCACGCATCCAACTCGACGAGCAACAGCACCTCCCCGACCTCGGCTGCCAACAAGACGACGCCGGCGACCAAGCCGACGACGACGAGCGGGGCCACGGGCCTGAGCGGTCTCTCCGCGGTGGGCGCGCTGGCCGTGGCGCTGGTCGCGAGCGCGGCAATGCACTGGGGGCTTTAGGGTCGTAGGGGTGGGGATTCGTTGATTTTTTGCTGACTTTGTTTTGATTTTACTCGGTTCCGTACTTTGATTTTGTTCGCCTTCTCATTTGTGTCATCTTCATTTTGATACTCCTTGTTGTCCTTTCGGACTGGGTAATCGTTGTTAGAATGCATTTATTTATTTTACTGTTTTTTTTTCGTATTAGATTGCCTCCACCAGCTTTCGTAGACGCACATCCACCGCCTTGATGTACTCCGTCGTTGTCACCCACGTGTCCCGGCCCGTCTTTTCACACGCCGCGGCCAGGTCCTTGGTCATGATCCCATCTTGGTTGACCGTCTCGATGCACGCTTGTTCGACGGCCTGCGCAAAAGCGACAACGCGCGGCGTGCCATCGAGCTCGCCGCGCTTGATGAGGGCGCGCGTCCAGGCAAAGATGGACGCCACCGGGTTGGTCGACGTTTCCTTGCCCTGCTGGTGCTCCCGGAAGTGCTTTGTCACCGTCCCGTGGGCGGCTTCGGTCATGAGGGTGCGGCCGTCGGGGGTGACCAAAAAGGACGTCATGAGGCCGAGCGAGCCGAAGCCCTGCGCGACAATGTCGGACTGAACGTCGCCATCGTAGTCTGCACAGCACGTTAGTAACAAAATTACATCGAGGATGGGTCGGGCGACTCACTCTTCAACGCCAACACATAACCCCCATCGGACTTGATCATGTACGCGACCATGTCGTCGATGAGGCGGTGCTCGTAGGTGAGGCCGGCCTCGGTGAATTGGGGGCGGTATTCGGTCTCGTACAGCGTCTCAAAGATGCGCTTAAAGTGCCCGTCGTAGACCTTGAGGACCGTGTTCTTTGTACTGAAGAAGAGCGGCAGCTTCCGCAGCAGCGCATACCGGAAGCAGGCGTGCGCAAAGTCGGTGATGGACGCCGTCGTGTTGTACTGCGTCAGCCCGACGCCGCCGCCTTCGGGGTAGTCAAATACTTGTATGGTCTCCGGTTTCCCGTCTTTGGGCGTAAAGACCATTTCCAGCTTGCCCTCCCCTGCAAAGTTTCGTTGGATGGCCCGGTACTTGTCGCCGTACGCGTGCCGGCCAATGACAATCGGCTGCGTCCAGCGCGGCACCAGGCGCGGGATGCGGGGAATCACAATGGGTTCCCGGAAGATGGTGCCACCGAGGGCCGAGCGCAGCGCAATGTTGGGCGACGGCCACATTTGTTTGAGGCCAAACTCAGCGAGGCGCGCCTCGTCAGCCGTGATGGTAGCGCACTTGATGCCGACGTGGTGCTCCTGGATCGCGGCGGCCGCTGCTGCAACAACTTCATTGTCGGTGGCGTCGCGGTGCGGCAGGCCGAGGTCAAAGTAGCGAATGTCCATGTCGAGGTACGGCAGCAGCAGGGTGTCCTTGATGGTGGCCCAGAGGACGCGCGCCATCTCGTCGCCGTCGAGCTCGACGACGGGGTTGGTGACCTTGATTTTGGGCATGTCGGCGGTGGGAGGCGTAGCCGTAAGATGGGTTTTTGGAGGATGAATAAAAGGATGGCGAATGAAGGACACGAGCACGAAACCAATATTTAAACCATCCGCGAGAAGGACTGACGTCGACGGAGTGTTTCTCTCCGCAAGAGGTGGTCAACCTTGACTTACACGAGAGTGGGGCTCGTTCAGCCAATAGCAGTTCGTGGACCCATTTGCAGGTGGAACTGCGGACAGCACAACCCCGACAGGCACCACAGGATTTGAATCACAGCATATGACGGCGTCTTTCGTTCACTTGTATTCAAAATTGTTTGATTGTGCTTCTTTAGAGAAATGTCTCGCTTGGCTGGTATTGTATTACTAAAGTGCCCTTAACAGGCCCCTTTTGATTTCTTTTCAGGCCCTCCCTTAGACAGTCGCCTCCGGCCCCTCCACGGGCGCGTCGACGTGCTTGCTCGTGGCCTGCTGCTGCTCATGCAGGGCGGCCTCGTTGTGCTGCTCCAACTCGCCTAGGCGGCGGCCCACGCCCGTGGTCTGGAAGCTCTTGAAGCGCCAGGCGGGGATCTTGGCCTCGAACATCTCGTCGACTTCTTCGAGCGTGCGCCCCGCCAGCTCGGGCGTGAAGAAGATGCCGAAAAATCCCGACAGGTAGCCGGCGGCGGCAAAGATCCAGCCAATGTTGGGTCCCAGGTTGGGGCCCGGCTTGGCGAGCAGGTAGGGGGTGACAAAGGTGACCAAAAACGCGGCGAGGACATCGTTGGCGGTGCCAAAGGCCATGATCTTTTTGCGCATGCGGGTGCCGCCGATCTCGGCGCCAATCAAAAAGGCGTTGTTACTTGCCGAAATCTTGGTGAAAATGCTGAGCAGCAAAAAGGTGGCAATGACGAGGCGGGTCTCGCTGATGTTCTTGTCGGCGACGTCGCCGACGGCCGCGCCAATGGACAGCAGAATGCCGCACATGAAGCCGCCGACGATCATGAGTGGGCGGCGGCCAGTGTAGTCGGTGAGCACGAGACCGGAAAACGTGCCGACGATCGTCAGGGCCTGGCCGACCGTCGCATAGGTGAAGGACGCGTTGCCGTAACCCACCGACTTGTAGAACGTCGGGCCGTAGCTGTTGACAAACTGGTTGCCGTTGGTCTGCTGGAAGATGAAGAGCGACGCCACGATCCACGCGCGCCGGCCGTAGTTGGTCGGGTCGCTGAAAATGGTCCACCAGCTGTCCTCCTTCTGGTCGGCGTACCCCAAGCGAATGGCCTCCTCGATGGCGTCGACCTCGGCCGCCACAAACCCGCTGTCGACGTCCTTGCGCTGGCGCAGCCGCTCCATGTTGCGCAGGGCCTGCTCCTTCTTGCCTTTGAGCAACAGCCAGCGCGGCGACTCGACCGTCAGAAAGACGAGCGCCAGGATGATGACGGGCGGAATCAGCTGCACGCCGCAGGGAATCAGCCACCCGCGCTTGCCCGTCTCGTTGACAAAGGCGCGCGACATGCCGCTGCCCCACAGGTTGCCTGCCGCGTTGACAAACGTGATGCTGCCGGCCAGCAACCCTCTGACCGCCGTTGGCGATACCTCGGCGCAGTACGCCGGCACCAGGTTTTCCACGAGGCCCACCGACAGGTACGCAAAGTTGCGGCCAATGGTAAACTGCTGCCAGCCGTGCGCCGTCATCTCAATGATGAGCGCCACGATCTGCACAAACGCGGCCACGACAATGGCGTTGCGGTAGCCGACGCGGTTGACGAGCGGCTCGACCGCGAAGCAGCCGACAAACTTGCCGATCCATGGGATCGAGTTCATCAGCGACTGGCGCTTGGTCGGCAGCGCGTAGACACCTGCGGCGTTCTTCTCGCCGAACTGGCGCAGGAACGACGGCAGCGCCTGAAGGGAGCCGAACGAGCCTGTGTCGCTGCAAGATGTTAGTGGCGACGTCCTGTGTCTTTGTTGCTCGTTGGAGGTCTACCTACATGCCGAACAGGAGGGCACCCTGGAGGTACACCGCGATGCAGAACACAAGGTACCCATTGAGGGACTTGAAGTTTTGTAAGTGCGACTTGAGCATGATAACGGTGG
This sequence comes from Sporothrix inflata, assembly GCA_021396225.1. Lineage (NCBI taxonomy): Eukaryota > Fungi > Ascomycota > Sordariomycetes > Ophiostomatales > Ophiostomataceae > Sporothrix > Sporothrix inflata. The sequence goes on along the minus strand of WNYF01000048.1, from coordinate 170,518 downwards.
TGACGGTAACGAATGGAGAGGAGAGTGTCGGTTGTGTCGGTGTGTCGAGTCGATGTCGATGGCGATGGGTGCCGGTGTCGAAAAAGCGAAGACTCGAATCGATGGCGATGAAGAGAATGCCTCAAGATCCTCGGTCGGCCGCCATGGTTCGCCACGGGAGAATGTCTTTATATGTGTGCGTGCACGTTGACCTTCCTGTACGACGTCTGCTGCATGCCCAGCGCTTCCAGGGTGTGTCGTCGTTCTGGGTCACCTCGCCCGATGGCCCCTGCACGACGCCTGCACTCCTGCACGACGCCTCGCGGATGCTTGGAATTCTGGGGATCGCGCCTTGTCAAAGTGGATCCACTGGGCCGATATATCGGTCGAAAGCGATGATGTGATCGGGCCTAGCTGCGCTATGGCAGGCCCATACTGGGTCCAACAGGCGCTACGAGACGTCCCGGCACGTTCTATCCAGGCACATGGTTGACAGCCGGAACGAAGCGACAAAGAATAAAAAGAGAAAGAAACTAAGAAGAAAAAATAGTAAGGAAAAATGCGAAAGGCCGAACATTGGCTAATACTGAACGATTGCCTCTTTTGGAATCCTTTGTCGGAAACGAGGCGAGAGGCAACGACAGTGGAACGGACGCCATGTGGCAAATACACGCATCAGCCTTGCGAGGAGGAGGACAGTGTTCAACTTTGGTTTGAGGTGGACAGTGTAGCTACAGCGTGTGTCTTGTTGTGGCAGCTCTGTAAATAGAATTGTTCACCAAAACAGGTAAAAGACAATGGACGAAAAAGGACAAAGATTGGACAAAGACTGAACAATGAGCAGCATTGTGAACGAAATAAACAATGAAAATCAAGTCACAATAATCAAATACTTTTGACAACTACTGTTCAAAGAATAAAATCGGAGAATTAAAAAAGAGAAAACAAAGTGCCCATCGTTTTTGTTGTATCAACTTGTATAAAAACAACACAACATCATGAACAACAATGGCTTCAAACGACATGTTGTCCAGAAACATGAACAGCATCATCGCGAGAATGAACAATGGTGAACAAATCGTAGCAAAATAGAGGCAGATCGAAATGTATAAAACACTGGCATCCCAACTCCCAAAGATTTGATTTCTTTTCTTTTTCCCATCACCAGCAGCCTCTTCAACCCGCTCTCAACCCGCTCACAGACAAACAGCTCTCGCGCCTCCTCTGACAACACCCTCTTTGAGACCATTTTTGCAGTTTCTAGATCTTTCTCTCTTTTCTTCTTCTCGAAAAGAAAAGACAAGTATCCCTAGAACCCCATCTCCCCCACAACAACTGCAAAGATGGCCCTCAGAGACATCACAGCCCAGATCGTCCCGGTCCTGGCCGACAATGACGACCGGCAGTGGTGCCCCCAATACATGGAGACGGAGCACAAGTTTGTCGCCAACGACCAGCAGACGGACGAGAGCCTGATGGACTATTACGAGCGCAACGGCGTCACCGAGGGCCGCATCAGCCCAGACGATGGCAACTACATCGAGTTCCGCGACTGCCTCGTCATTGGTGTCACGGACATCACCCGCGACCTTGTCGTGGTCATTGGCTGCCCCACCGCCGCCATCCTCGTGCGCCTCGATTCGCATCACGGCCGCGACGACGCCACGGCCAGCAACGCGACCCGGTTCAGGGCCAACGACGGCGCCGTCCACGAGGTGGCCGGGATTTACGACACGCTGCAGGAGTGCCGGGAGATGGGCCACTTTACGGACCCAACCCAGATCCAGAGCGTCCTCATTGGCCAATTCGACCGGGCCAACAGTGGCCGTATCGAGCAATCGGTGACCAGGATTATGAAGGAGGGCCTCGAGGACATGGACCTGCACCCCATGGAGTACCAGTACCATGAGTCGCCGGGTGACATTAACGAGCGCAAGGGCCTGGGCACCGTCTTGGTCCTGGCGCCCGCCATCACCGGCGCCCCCATGCCACACATCATCATCGACGACGAGCTGGAGTTTTCGCTGACCCCGTAAGGGTGTCACCCAAAAACAGAAAGGTAAGTCGTAGAAAGGTAAGTCATAACAACCGCTGGTCGGTCGTAGACGTAGCAAGGCAGGCCCTGAACGTAATCTCGTAAAAGTTGTAGAGCTTGGTTGATCATGGTGGTCAGTGCATACATATCCAATAAAATACAGGTAAGTTTTTTCTTTCTTTTTCAAACAAATGTTCCAAAATGCAAATAATGTGATGCAAATGTGTAAATATATCTTTCTACTTGAGAATCTTTTTGATGAAAAATAAGACGAATTAAAGTAAGTTGATCAATTGTTTGAATTATTTACTCCATTGGAATAAGACATTTAAAGCCACGCCCAAAAGAAGTACACAAAAGTTGATTCTTTGTATAAAAGTCGAAAGGCAGTGGTGTGCAATCAACAAAGAATTCATGCAAAGCGATTAATGAACAATAAATCACTGACATGAGGAATAATGGAAGCAATAGCGAGAAATATACATATGTAACGAAATGGAAACTTTAACAGCGCACAAACAATTGGGAACTTCATGAACTAAAAAGAATTGTAAATTTATACGATGTTTTTTTTCTCCTTGTATTCTGGGTTTCACTTCTTTTCTCAAAAAAACAAAAAAAGAAAAGAAAAGAGAAAAGCTCCCTGCTAGCAGAAAAAAACAAATGATACGGAGAAATCTCCTTTCTGAAAGAAAAAAAAAGGGCAAAAACGTATAGACAATGCTGGAATCCTAGATGAACAATAAAAACATGACACAGCTGGACAAACAACACCCTGTGCATCTGCACAGGTTGCAGAAACAAGAATCTGAACAACAACACCATCATGATGTACAGCCTTCTCACACAGAAGACATAAAGAAAATGTATTTATACACCTGGTGCCTCCCCATGTTGATACATTTCTTTACTTCACTCATCACCAGAACCTTCTCACTCGCCCAAGATATTGATACCAACCAGCCTCGACAGTCTCCTACATTTCCTTCAATTCCCTCAAGTAAATTCAAGATGTCTGCCAACATTGCAGCCACTCCCCTCATGGAGATCTACAAGGGCCAGACAGTGGTCGTCCCCATTGGTGAGATCGGCAGCGTGGACTACACGACGCTGCCCGCCATTGGCACGGATTACCTCAACGGCGGTTCCGTTGTCATCCTGGCCTGCCACTCGGCGGCCATCGTGGCGCACATGCCGCGCCTGCCGCCCTCTCCGTCGGACAATGCTCTGCAGGTCTCGATGGAGGAGCTGCAGCGGATGATGAACGAGGTGGGTGCTCTCTTTGCCAGCATGCAGGCTAACGGCCATTTCCGCGAGCAGGAGACGGTGACGAAGCTGGTGGCGGCGCAGGACTGCAACGACGAGCTGCAGGCGCCGCACCACATTGTCAAGATCTACGCGGAGCTGCGGACGCTGGGCCTGGCCACAACCATCTGTCCGTACACTTTCCCGGAGAACTCCTCCAACAGCTCGTTCATGGTCATCTCTCTGGACCACGGCCGCTGCCAGGAGCTGCCCAGGCTCTACCTTGCGGACGAGATTGTTGAGTGGGAGTAGAACGTAGACGAAGAAGGTGAGTTGTAGACGCCATGACTGGTCATGGTGGGAACTACCCAAGTAAGTACAATACAATTATTTGTTTTCTTTTCAAAATTTGACCATAAATTTGATGCCATGTGAACGTGATAATTGCTACCAAAATAAACCTCGAGCTTACGCTTTTGACAGCACTGCCTCGTTGTCGCCCACGGACATCCAGTTGCGCGTCTGTGCCAGAGGGTCGCCGCCCACGCTGTCCTCCGGCAGGTCGCCCCAGGCCATCTCGCCAATGATGGGCTCGCCCCACACCGTGCCCGTCTCCAGCACGTACTGGTCCCACGCCGCCAGCAGCTCCTTGAGTTTCTCGGGTTGCGCCTCCGCTAGGTCGTTGGTCTCGCCCGGGTCCACGCTCAGGTCAAACAGCTCCCAGCGGTTCTTGCCAAAGGCATCCTCGGGCATGTTGACCATCTTCCACGTGCCTTTCCGGAGCGCCGCGCGCCCAAACAGCTCCCACCCGGTAAACTCGTCATCCCCATGGATCGCGTCGATGCCGCCCGCCGCGCCGCCAGACATGTACGGCAGCCATGACGTGCCGCGCACGGGGTACACCTCGCGGCCTTTGTACTGCCCTTTCTCATTGTGTCCAGCAGGATGATTGATACCCGCCATTTCCAGGAAGGTCGGCAGAATGTCCATGACGGTCGCAAAGGCCGGCACGACCTTGTTCTGGGGCCACGATGGCGGGTAGCGCACCACCATGGGCACGCGGATACCGCCCTCGGTCGAGTACATCTTGTAGAGCCGCGACGGCGCCGTGGCCGCCTGCGCCCAGCGTGGGCCGTACCACACAAAGCTGTCGTGGTTGCCAATGTTGTCCAGCTGGTTGTTGTAGTAGCGGTGCAGCACGCCCAGAAGGTCGCGGCCCATGAGCGGGTACGACTCAAACACGGCACCTTCGGCGCCGTTGTCCGACATGAAGAGCACGACCGTGTTGTCCAGCTCGCCCGTCTTCTCCAAGTAGTCCATGACGCGCCCAATGTTCTGGTCCATGTTGTCGACCATGCCCGCAAAGCACTCCATAGCGCGCGCCGACTTGGCCCGCTCCGCGTCCGTCAACTCTTCCCACTCGGCGTGGTACGCGTGCGCCGTGTCCTCGGGGATGACGGGGTGCGGCACGACGTCCTCGCCAATCAGCCCGCGCTTCTTGAGAGCCGCCAGCCGCTCCTCACGCAGCACCGAGGGACCCGCGTCGTACCGGCCCTTGTAGCGCTCGCGGTCCTCCTTGCTGCACTGCAGCGGCCAGTGCGGTGCCGAGAAGGGCAGGTAGGCAAAGAACGGCTTCTCCTTTTGCTCGTCGGTGCGCTCCTCGAAGTAACGCACCAGGTTGGAGGCGTAGTACTCGGACGAGTAGAAGCCCGTGTCGTACTCGTTGCCCTTGTTGGTCTCAAACACCTTGCGCTTGCCGTCCTCGACGTACAGGACAGGAATCCGCGTGAAGAAGTCCATGGGCTTCTCGAACTGCGGCTCGAAACCAAAGTGGTTCGTGCAGCCCGGCAGCAGCGCAAACGAGCGGTCAAATCCGCGCTGCGAGGGACCGTTTTCCGGCTTGAGGCCCAGGTGCCACTTGCCGGACATAAAGGTGGCGTAGCCGGCGTCCTGCAGCAGCTCGGGCAGGGCGGCGACGTCGTGGTTGAGGTAGCCCTCGTGGCCGCGCTTGTTCCAGCGCTCGAAGTCGTTGGAGCGCTGCTCGCTCATGACGCCGACGCCGGCCAGGTGGTTGTCTGTGCCGGACAGGAGCATCGAGCGCGTGGGCGAGCATGCTGCGGCAGCGTGGACTGTACAGTTAGTGGGTGAGGTACACGATATAACGAGGCCATAATAGTATTATAAAATGCAGGTTTAATTCAGCACGAGTTTGCCTCACTTACAGTCTGTAAATTGAATGCCTTCGCGGGCAATGCGGTCGATGTTGGGCGTGCGGATCTCGGAGCCAAAACAACCAACGTCCGAGTAGCCAAGGTCTGTTTCAGAGAGGAGCGTGTAAGTCAACGTCAACACAGTTGGGTGTCCACCAGCAACCAATCGGACGCAGAGCACAAGGCACACTTACCGTCTGCTACAATGAGCAGGAAATTGGGCCGTTTCGCTGCCATGGTTGGTAATGTGTGTGTGTGTGTGTGAGTGCTTGCGTGGATACAACAAACGGTGTTTGATAATGCAGGCAGCAGATGACGAGCTTGGGTCGAGGGGATCGAGGAGGAATGAGATATCAAACTCAGGCAAGCAGGACAAAAGCTCGTGTCCGAATTGGAGAAGAGAAAACAATAAAATTGGAGTAAGCTCCGCGACTGTCCTTCCCAGAAATGATGTGATCAAGCTGGTCTATGTCTGCAACGGGTGCTTTGTCGTATTAAAGTGCAGGTGTGCCGGGTCTCGTCCGCGATGCCCCAGTCGTCTCCGATGTCTCGTCCGATCGCATCGGTCATCATGCTCTGGCGCAAGGCACTCGCCCGTGAAACCGGCTGGGTGTGCTGTAGTGGACCCACTTTTGTATCCAAAGTGGAGACGCCGCGCGGAGTTGTCTCTTTTCAATCCCCTGTGATGACCGTCGAACCGGGGCAAAGCCTTGCAACCGGCCGTTGGCGCCTCTCACCTCATTCATATGACGGATGTTGTCATCGATAAGAGAGGGTCTCAATGGGTCCTGGAGGAGCTGGAGAGGAGTCTGGGGGACCCTGGGGCAGCTTTGGCAGCTTTGGTGCAGGTTTTGAGCTCCATTGTTGCTGGCACTATTGATTGAGGAATCACCGCTGGTGAATGAATTTTTTTTTGCTGTGTGGACTGCAAGAGAACGGACGGACAAGCTGCATTTACTGGGCCGTAGTAGTCGGCTCAGTTGTGGTCGTGGCGTTTGTCGGTTTGATGCGGCTTCGTGTTTGTGGAAGCCAAGAGTGAAGCCAAGCTTTGGATTGCCGAAGAGGTTCTGGAACTGCCCTGGACCTGTCAGTTGGGGCGTGTCAGTGAGTAGCGACTACTAAATTAGGAAGGAGAACCAAAAAACGGGACACCGCCTTATTCTGCCGCATTCACTTATCTCTTATCTTATCTCTTATCGGCAAGAAAATGTACGAAAACAGCCCAAAAACAACCGCCTAAAATGCAAGCCTCAGCCAAAGAGCTCCAAAACAAAGACTCTGCAACAACGAGCTTCCCACGACGAACGCGGCCATCGACAACCATTCCGCTCGCCGACCCTTTGCATCCTACATCCCTTTCCGACACACGATAACATAACAACATAATCATGACCGATCAATCCCAAGACAGAAAGCCGGCCCGCCGGCCGAGACGCGGTGGTCGCGGTGGCGGTGGAGGTGGAGGTGGTGGTCGTGGCGGTGGCCGCAACGGTGGTCCCCGTACTCACGGTGACGACGGCGATGTCGTTATGTCCGACCCCCTCCACTCTCTGCGTCCCTTCCCGCCGCCCGTGGCCTCGGGTGTCTCGTCGGGCGGTGTGTCCGGCGTGGCCACGCCCATGCTCAGCGAGGCCGTCCCCTCCGACACGCCCCGTTTCACCGACATCAATGCCAACGGTACCGTCGTCGACCCTATTCTCATTGAGACGATCACGCACGACCTCAAGTTCGAGCACATGATGCCCGTGCAGGCGGCCACGATCCACGAGCTGCTGCCGCCCAAGCGCCTCGACGGTTTGGTGCAGGCCAAGACGGGCACGGGCAAGACGATTGCCTTTTTGCTGCCGGCGATCCAGACGATGCTCAACAAGCAGAAGGAGCTCGGCAAGGCACGCGGAGGTCCCTCGACGCGCCAGAACAACCACATCTCGCTGCTCGTGATGGCGCCGACGCGTGAGCTGGCGATGCAGATTGCCAAGGAGGCTAAGAACCTGCTGCAGCGCATGCCCGACTACCACGTGTGCATTGCCGTGGGCGGCACGAACAAGGACCGCGAGGAGAAGCAAATTCTGGCTGGCTGCGACATTCTCGTGTCGACCCCCGGCCGCATGCTGGACCACGTGTCGGGCACACCGGCCGTCAAGGACGCACTGGCCCGCCTGGACACGCTGGTTCTCGACGAGGCCGACCGGCTGCTGGACATGGGCTTCCTGCCGGCCCTCAAGAGCATCGTGGCGTGCCTGCCCGACAAGGTCTCCACAAGACGCCAGGGCATGCTCTTCTCGGCCACGGTGCCCGCGCACGTTGCGCAGGTGGCCAGCCTGGTGCTGTCGCCGGGCTACCGCTCCATCTCGACGATCCCCAAGGGCGAGGCGTCGACGCACGCGCGCGTGACGCAGCTCTTGGTGGAGGTGCCGACGTTTGCCGACCTGGCCCCCGCGCTGGTGGGCGCCATCCGCCGCGAGCAGCAGCAGCTGCTGGCCCAGGGCGCGGGCGGCACGTTCAAGGCGATTGTCTTTGCGCAGACGGCGGCGCTGGCCGACTTCTACGGGTTCCTGCTGGCCAACCTGTCGGACATGCCGCCCTCGTGGACGCTGCACGCACGCCACGCGCAGTCGAAGCGCACCAACGTGACCAACGCCTTCCGCGGCGCCGCCACGGGTATTTTGGTCGCTACGGACGTCGTGGCCCGCGGCATGGACTTCCCGGCCGTCACCACGGTCTTCCAGGTCGGCCTGCCCATGGACAAGGAGTCGTACATCCACCGGCTGGGCCGGACGGCGCGTGGTGCCGCCGGCTCGGACCCGTCCAACGGCGCGGGCCCCGATGCGAAGTCCAGTGCCACCGAGTCCGGCCGCGGTGTGTTTTTGGTGGCCGCCATCGAGGCCTACTTCCCGACGCGCGTGCTGCGCGAGATCAACTTTGTGCGCGAGGCGCCCGACCTGTCGAGCATTGAGCAGCTGGGCCCCATCATCGACCGCATGGAGGAGTCCATGGTGGGCAAGACGTACCAGGCGTGGCTGGGCTACTACAACGGCCACATGAAGGGCCTGCACTGGGACAAGGCGCTGCTGGTGGCGGCGGCCAACGAGTTTGCGCGCGACGGCCTGCACGCGGTCAGCACGCCGGCGATCCAAAAGTCGACGGTGGGCAAGATGGGCCTTCGGGGCACGCCCGGGCTGGTGGTGGTTGCCGACGCGGCGCGCCCGCACCGTGGCGGCGGCGGTGGTGGACGCGGCGGTGGAGGTGGTGGAGGTGGTGGTGGCGGCGGTGGTGGCAACGGAGGCAGACGCGGTGGACGCGGTGGCCGGAACTGAGGACAGTCGCCAGGACGACACTAAAAGGAGACTGCTGCGACGATTGCACGAATGCTTTATATCTTTAGAGGACCATGGGATAATACCACAGTTTGTTTTACTATAGATCATGGCGAAAAGGCATGGGGCGAAGGAAGAATTGGTCTGCAAAAAGGGCTATCTAGACGGGGCGGTCTCGCATTTGATTTATTTTTGTTTGACTTTATTTGATTTCGCAAACGGTTGCAAAAAGGTTCTAGTTTATTTCCTTGTCTTTGTTTTCTCTTATCTTGTTGTACATGTAATCTACACGGTTCATCCATTCATGCCAAAATCAAACATGGCCATGTCCTTGAGCGGGGCCACGTACTGTGGGCCTTCTGCTGTCAAATCGAGAAGTTGTGAAAGCTGTTTGTGAGCAAATTGCAAGCAGAAAATTATAAGACAAAGCGGGGGAAAAGGACTCACCAAATCAGCATCCGACACGTCGAGGTTGAGGCCGGTAAGGTTGAGTGTGTCCGGGACGTCGGGTTCTAACGTGAATAGACCGGGCCCGCCGGGACCGCCCGGCCCGCCCGGCCCGCCAGGGACCGGCCCACCACCGCCCACACCACCGTGGTAGTTGACGCCCGCACCGATACTGCTAGGCCCCGCCACCAGGCTGTCCATAGGCCCCATGTCGCGATTCCGCAGCTCCACGAGCCGCTGCCGCCAGCCGACGAGCAGCGGGTTTTCTGTGGCGTCTTCGTCGGGGCCGCCTCCGTCGAGGGCGTTGGGTGGCTGGCTGGCGCTCGCCGCCCGAAAAGCGAGCATCTTCTCCTCGGCCTTGGCGCGCACCTCGAGCAGCCACTGCAGGTTGCGGGCGACCCAGGGGTAGGGGACGGTGGGCTGGATGGCGGAGTAGACGGCGATGATGGCGTTCAAATCGCTGCGGGCCTGTTCGACCAAGGGGCCGCCGGGGTTGGCGATGCAGAGCGTAGCCATGATGACGGCGCCGGAAAAGGCGTGGTTCCAGAAGAACCAGTGGCGTGTGGAGATGCGCGGGAAGAGGGCGTGGAGGGAGAGCAAGTTGGCGATGAGCATGCGGCTGCGCTCGACGACGGCCAAAAACGCTTCTGCGTATGGTGAGGAGGAGAGGGAAGAGGAGGAAGAAGACGAAGGCAGGGCGGTGGGGTCGGCCGCAGGTCCAGCGGCGGCGGCGGCTTTGACGGCGCGAATAAAGTAGGGGCGGAACATGGACAGCAGCAGTGACGAGGTGCAGTCGATCAAATCGTGCGACTGGAACACGAGCCGCAGGTCGCGCGTGGGTGGCGGCGTATCGGCCTCGACCTCGGCCTGGGTAGCGTAGCGCGAGGCCATGAATTGCAGGGCGGCGCGGTTGCGCAGGTGAAACGGCACCTGGCGCTCGAGGGCCAGCACCTTCTCGCCAATGGCACGCATGCGCTGGTAGTCGGAGCGGATCTTGAGGCTTTCCTGGAGGGCCTCTTGGGCGAGCATGGAGATGAGGCAGCGCTGCTTGAGGAAGCGGACGACGGGGTCGTTGCTGGGTGTCGGGGCAGCGGCAGGCCGGGCCATGCCTGCTGGCACGACATCCTCCTCCTCCATGTCGTCCGGCAGCTTCGTGTCAAACATGTCCGTGTGCAGCCCGCTCGGGCGGTCCCAATTACAGGAGATCAGAATGTCGGTGCTGTACGTCTCCCAAAAGGTACGGCGGCGGTTGTTGAGGTCTTTGGATGACAGGCCCCAGCTCTGGCCGTCGCGGTGCAGGCCCATGGCCAGTATGATGCGCATGGCCATGCCGCGGATCTGCCAAGACATGTCGGGCATGCCGACGTAGGCGGTGTACTTGGCCATCAAACTCAAGGTTTGGACGGTGGTGAGCGAGTTGTTCACCAAGAACTTGCCAGCCACAAGACACTGCTGCGACAGCCGATAGAACGCCATGGAGGCCGGGTCGTCGGGCGCAAGTTCCATGTTGGTGAGCGAGCCGAGGGCGAGCACAATGTAGAGCAGGGCGAGCAGCTGGACGGCCATGCTGGGATGCTGCGGCTGGGGGATCGACGATGAGGAGGCGACACCGGGCATTCCGCCGTCCGCATCCAGACCATACAGCCACCGCAGCACCGCTAGCAGGTCCTCCTCCAGAATGGGCGAGCCGTTCCAGGAAATGTAGCGGTGGAAGCACGTCACGAGGTGCAGCGCTTCTTCTTTTGGTGGCAGTTGTGCCCAGAGGCTGGCGAAGTCGCCCCCTCCCGCACTTCCACTGGCACTTCCGCCCTGTTGTGGCCGCTGCTGGTTGCCACCTTGAAAAGGGAACGCCTCGGGCGGGTAGTGTCGTGACGGCGAGGCCGGCCGTGTATCGGGCAGCTCTTTGGTCTCGTCGCGCAGCCACTGGAAGCTTGCCGACTGACCAATGAACTTGGACCGGCCGTCGGCGTTGACAACGAGGGTACCCACGCCGGCGGCCTCGCGTGTTGCATCGGTGGGTGTTGGTGGGAACGACGGCACCTGGTTGACGGGTGCACTCTCCGCCTGCTGCTGTTGTTGTCGTAGTGCTGTTGGTGAGCCACCCACAAGACTAGATATAGACGGCCCAACCGAGACGGCAGACCGTCCTCTTGGTGTTGAGCCGTCGCGGCCGTGGTCAGAGCTGCCGCCCACACCACCATTGCGGTCATTTCCATTATTGCTGCCGCCGTCGTCGTCACAGGGCGGCCACAGCTGGGCACGCTCCATCTGCGACACGCGCGACCGGATGCTGCGCATGCTGCCGAGCGTGTGCTGCGGGCAGATGTGCGCGCACCCGCGCTTTGTGCAGTTGCTGCAGGGGACTGGGTGACGTTGTGACGTTAGATGGGTTGACAATTGGTTGTGATCATCAAAGGGCTGTACGTACCTTGCCGATCGCATCGGATCTTTAACCGTCGGCATTCTGGGGAGGTTAGTGGGTTATCGAGGGGAGCAAGTAGATGGGCAGAATAAACAAGGTAGTTCAAGTAGAGAAATAACAAAAAAGGAACAAAAAGACAAGAGCCAGTCGGTGAACTCACCGGCACAGTTGAGAATCGGCCGTGGCCGCTTCACCGGCCGTCGTTGCTGCGGGCCGCCGTCGCCGGCCGGCAGGGGCGCATCGGGCGTCTGCATTGTTGCTGTACTTGCATGGACGCAGGTAGTTACAGCAGGCGTGCAGTGACAAATACGGCGATATTGTATTCTAGGAATGCAATGCAGAGGAGAAATCAGAAATCATTAACCGACAGTGCGAAGACGCTGTAGTTTGGTGCTAGCAACACATCGCGACATTCTGTGGGGAAATCACGTGTGGGTCTACTGCAAGATGAAGTGGGCTTTTGTGGAGGTGACGAGACCCATCTTTGGTTGCACTTTCCCCAGACTTTGTTAGTGAGGTTGGTCGTGGACAATTTTACAGAGGCTTTGAAAAGAAAGAAAACACGACAGTCTACGAGATCTTGGTTACAATTAAATTAAAGGGAAAGAGAAATTGCAGTTGAACTCTTTGATTTACCTGTTTTACTTTCTTTCTTGCAAAGTTTTATACTCAATATTTTAAAGATATATTTATTTTCTAAGCTCTCAAATTAAAACCCCAAAGAAAATTAAATTGTTATCAAAATAGAACGCAAAGCAAAATGTTCACTTAAATACGCCCGTTCAGTACATCATATTTCACAATAACACTTTACTCACTACGCACTGGAATCTTTCACGGAGAGAATTAAAAAGCCCAAAATTTGATATTCAATTTTATTCATTCAATTTTGATGCATTCTGTACTTTACGACGTCGTATTGAAGGACATGAAAGATAATAACGATCTTGTGCTTCCATAAAGAGGCCTATCGTCCACCCACCACCTACGCCACGGTCGTGTCCGCATTGACGGTCTTGCCGTCCTCCAGCTCATTCTTTTGGCTGCTGTTGTTGAGGGTGGCGGCCACCTGGTCGGTCATGACGGACTCGACGCGCGGCAGGAACAGCGAGGTGACGATGGCGATGCCGGTGAAGGCGATCGTCACCAAGAACACCGTGCGGTAGGCGTCGACGTTGGCCTGCTTGTAAGCCTTGGCGCCGATGGCGGTTATGTCGGTGGTTAGGCCAGGGATCCCCGAGTAGTCGCCCGAGGTGAGGGCGGCGATAAAGGCAGCAACGCTCGAGCTGGGCAGGCCGGCGGCCTCGAGGGCGGCGGGGACCTGGCTGGCGACGGTGCTGGCGAGGCGGTTGTTGAGGACCACCGTATAAATGGTGGAGGCGATGCTGACAATCAGGAAGCGGACGGAGCCGGCGAGACCACCGGCGCTGCCGAGTTCCTGCTGGTTGTTGATGGATAGGGTAATCATGGTGATGGCGAGACTCTCGGCCCAGCCGACAAAGAACACACCCAAAGTCATGATGGCGGACGAGCGGGCCTTGGAGTCGGCGGTGCTGGTGGCCATGCTACCGAAAAAGATGCCCGACAGGATCAGGGTGACGGTGCACTGCAGCTTGTAGTGCTGGATGTACTTGGCGGCCATGCCACCAAAGATCTGGCCGGCAATGATGCCGAGACCGACCAGACTGGAGAGCCAGCCGTTGACGGTGCTGTTGCCGTCGGCGTAGAGCACACCGACCATGGACGGCCAGATGAGAGCGAGGGCATAGTACATGGAGGCGCCCAGCCCAGACACGACGACGGCGGCCGACCAGCGCTTGTTGCGGAAGTACTCGACCTGGATCAAAGGCTCCTTGAGGTCGGCAAATGTCTCCCAGAAGCCGAGCGCAATGAGGCCGACGGCGCCGGCCACCAAGGTGCCAATGACATAGCCCGACTTCCAGGGGTAGACGGAGCCGCCCCAAGACAGACCGAGCACAAAGATGAGAAGGCCGCCAAGATACAAAACGGTGCCGACGTAGTCAAAGTGCTTAACAAAGGCCATCTTGCTGGCGTTGCGGTGCTTCATCTCAAAGGTGGGTGGGTGGTAGAAGAGGATCCAGCACAGCAGGCCGAGACCGTTGACGCCGATCAGCAAATAGTACACACCGCGCCAGCCGACGCTCGGGTACTTGCTCAGGAACGTCTGGCCTAGCACGGGCGCGACACCGGAGCCGGGAATGCAAAAAATGTAGAGAAAGCCGTTGCCAAAGAAGCGGTACTTCATTGGCACGATCTCACCCATGACGTAGTAGTAGGACAGCTGGGCCGACGCGCCGATACCAATGATCGTGCTGCCGGCAATGAGCGCGCCCACGTTTTGTGCTGTGGCGGCGACGATGCTGCCCACGAGACCAAAGACGGCGCCGCCGACAAACACCCAGCGGCGGCCAAAGATGTCAGAGACGCGGCCGATGATGGTCAGAAAAACGGCCGAGGTCAGGGTGTAGGTCAGCGAGACCCAGGTGATGTTGGCACTGGGGCCGAGGTCGTTGTTGATTTCGCTGAGGATGGGCGCGGCGTAACCGAAGCCGGCGACACCGGCCCAGAGACCAAGGGACATGGCGGCCATGGAGCCGACAAAGAAACTGCTGCGGAAGTAGCCCGGGCGCAGGTGGTGGGCGTCGGTCTCGAAGCCGCCGATGGCGAGCTCGTCGTGACTGGAGTGGCCATGGTCGTTGTCGACGTCTGTCTTTTCAGACACGGCGACGGGGTGGTGGCCGGCCATGGTGGTGGCGGTTTTTTGTAGTGTTGGAGAAGCTTGGAGGAGAAGCTTGGAGACGATGTTGGAGATGCCTCTTTGGAGAACTGTCTTGGAGAGAGGGGGAAGGGGAGATGTCCTGCTTTTATGGAATGCACACACGAGTCAGGTCCCGTTGCAGAAGAATAAAATAATGAGGGGAAAGGGACCTGTTTCCACGCGGGTGTTCGTGGTACAGGGCGACGAAAAACAAGAAACAAACAGTAAAACACGCACCTCTCAAAGGGACAAGAGACACTGTCTTGAGAGAAACTGCCGATCTCTTGGCTTATGTAGTCTCTGTCTCCAAGACGTCCAAGACGCCATCATCGAGGTCCAGACTCTCGGGAGACGTTACCCCAAAGGACCATGAGGTGTGACGAGGAAGGGGCCCTGCCACGCGAATCATAGCTGCTTGTGTTGAACAGAATATGTCCGTGTGCCTCGCCTGGCCATGGCTAAGGAGGCAGAGAGGAGCCTGGAGGTTGTCATGGTCCAATGGTGTCTCGAAGCGAAGGGTGGTCATGTCGGGTCTCGGCTGGTGGTAGTCGAAGTCGTGTCGAAAAGAAGTCACCGCTCCCATCCCTTCGCCCAATCCAGCCTCTGGAAATACGGAGTGGTCATTTTCCGGGGAACTGTGACTGCCCGGCGGAGTCTGGAGAGCAAAATCTGGAGGCACCTGGGGAGGCACTCTGGGGAAACAGGCATTAGCAAGGGTAGCAAGGATGGCAAGGATGGCGAGGATAACCGTTGCCGCAAAGGATGGGCCAGAGTACACGCGATGTGGAAACAAACCCACACTTTTGACGCTCTTTTCTGGGTGTTCTCTCCTGTTTTCTGGGGAATGAACCGATCATCTCCGGACTATCCCAGGCCAAGAGATACTCCGAGCAGGCAAAGAGATGGAGAACGTCCTTATCCCCCACAAATTGGCTGGTCTGGGGAGCGCGTGCTCCATTGTGTCTCCATTTGTCTCCATTATGTCTCCATCTTGCAACAGCCTCTCGGCAAGGCGGTTGAAAGGAGCAAGCAACGGGTGTCAGTGGGTGTGGTGAAGTGCGACGAAGTGAATCATCGCGGTTGGCGCGTGCGGGGAAGTCGGGGGGTGTCAGGGCGTCGGGGTCTCCTGTCGTGTGGAGGAAGCGGAGGAGATGGTCGAGGAAGAAAGGAAAATAAGGAAAAAGGGCAAGGCAGTTGACTCGCTAGTGGTCGGATCGTGCAGTAGAAGGCCGCTATGGCTGCGCTAATGACGCGGGCTCAGCCGGGGGCGCTGGTTTGGTGGAGGAGAAGAAAAAGAAGAAAAGTAAAGAAAAAGCAGAGCAGGAACTATGACGAATGTGGAAAACGATCAAAAAGGAAGACGAGGAGGGAGTGATGGGAGTTGTGTCTTTCAAGAAAGAACGAAGAGACGGGAGATTGAGAAAAGAAAGAGACGTAACTAGCGAACGAGATGAACAGAAGAAGAAAAGAAAGAAAAAAAGAAAGGCGCAGGCAAGGCAGCAGGGACGGCTGAAGGGAGACTGACGATGAACAGCCTAGGAGAGCGAAGACAGAGTAGTGAACAGAAGAGAATAGACAGATTGGAGACTGCGAAAAGAAACAGGGCTAGCTGGTGAATAGGGTGAGTCGGAAAAGAAAAGAAAGAGAGAGGGAAAGAAAGAAAACAAAGAGAAGCAAAGGCACAGGGAAGGAGCTACTGACGGCTGAAGAGAGACTGACGATGAAGTGGGAGTTCAGGAGCGCGACAAATATTGAATAGAAGAGACCAAAGAGACTTGAGACTGAAAAATAAAACAGAGCTGACTGGCGAGCGAAGTGAATAGAAAAAGAACGGAAAAAGAAAAAGAAAGAAAGAAAACAAAGGGAAATGGATGTGCAGAGAAGGCGCCACGGACGGCTGAGAGGAGACTGATGGGGAAGGAGTGCGAAGACTGACGAGCGATTAGAAGAAAGCCACAAGACTGGAGATTGAGAAAAAAGACAGAGCCGGCTGGCGAGCAAGGTGAATAGAAAAAGAAAGGAAAATAGAGGGAAAAGAAAGAAAAGACGTGAAAACAACGGCGCAGGGAGAGAACTACCGGCAGCTGAAGAGAACCTGACGGAGAAGAAGGAGCCCAGGAGCGCAAGGACTGAGCAGTGAATGAAAGAGCCGCTGATGGGCATCTGCAGAATAAAATAAGAACAGGTTCAGTGCAATGGTGACTTATCGTGCCGTTTGATAAGACGACGCGCGCGTGCAGCGCATCGCTCCTTCCTCATCGCGACGTCTGTTGTTTGTTTGTTCCTGCCATTTATGTCAACTACCACGGCCGCCGCTGCCAGCGCAGCGCCACTATTTAAACCCCTTCTCTCGCTGCTCTTCTGCTCCTTCTCTCTCTTCCTTCTTTTCTTCTTCTTCTTCTTCTTCTTCTCTTCTTCTCTTCTTCTCTCTCTTTTCTACCATCGCTAACCTATTGTTCCGGCATATTTTATCGGTCTTCGACCGGCTCTTGTTACGCTTCGTGACTCCGACTACGACCCATGTGCGAACCAGCCTTGGCTTTCTGAGCATCCCAACCCACTGGCTCCTTGCTTCTTTCTTCTTTATTTATACACATCCTTCGCCTTCGCTGAGCCATTGTTCAGCTTATTTTATCGCGACTTCTGCGAGCTGTTGTTATTGCTCCCGCCCATGGTGGCAGCGGAACCGATCGCTGTTCGCGAACCAACCGTGGATGTTCGAACGGCACCATTCTCTCGGACAATCTTTGCCTTCTCCTCTTCTCCTCTATTCTGCCGCCGTTCAGATATTGTTCCGGCATATTTTATGACCAACTTCCACCGGCTGTTGTTATTGTTGCCGGTGCTCGGCACCTCCCTCTTCTTACCCTCTTCATACTTCGTCTTCTTCTTGTTCCTTCATTCCTCCGCTCTGCGCGTTGATCACAAAGAGCCGAAACGATGTTATCGTTGCCACCCTCAGAGAGTGAGAGACTCTTTTGAGTTGCCCAGAAGATGGCACTCGGTCATTGTCTGCGTGTCTGGCAATCCACGAAAAAGAACGCTGGATGCAGTTCAAGACCAAACCTCCAAGCACAGACAACCCGACACCCCTGAGGCATATACCTGCAGGCATTCTTCGGTAGCAGCCTCTACCCTATATTCTAAGTGTTCGTCGGCAAAGGAACTTCTCATTCCGCGAAGAAGCGGAAGGTCTCGAGTACCAACACACAACAACATCAAGACCGTGGCATGGTTGATAGCTACAATGGTGATGAGCATGATGGCGACACGGTGAAGCGCAAGGTTTCTATGCCGATGAAAGCTGCTGCTGGTTCCTTCACTGATGCCGAGTCTGACCCCTAGCCCGACAAGGGCAACGGGAAAGAGAATATCCCGCCGCCGCAGACCCCTCCTGCAACCAATGGTCCTGTCGACGCCGACAAGTCGAGTGTCAAGACCCACGACAATGGCATCGTTGCATTGCCCGTCGTCATCGAAACGGCAAAAATGGGGTCATATGCCAACGTTAGGAGGAGCAGTCGTGAAGACTGTCTCTGACTCAACTTCGAGGCAAGATTATCTCCAAAGCGACGCCGCTGGCAGCTCTGGCTCTTCGGGAGGACTTGACGGACCCGATTGACTTGGGACACAGGTGACATGCCCAAGCCGCAAGCGCAAGAGTATGAGCTGTGCCAGCGTCTTTCCCCAACCACTGGATTGCCCGTGCATTCCTGCATGTGGTCGTTTTGGGAATTGGAATTACATTTGGGTGGTGGCCAGTCTCTTCACTCTTGGTTGAAAATCAAGAAAAAATGCTGGGCAATAGCCGCCTGGCACAGGATCAATCTTGAAGACTGCAGTCAATCTTCGAGGCAAGATTATCTTCAACGCGATGCCGTTGAGATATCTGGCTTCCTTTCGATCAACAATCAGCTGCAGCATGGTCGGTCGTGAAGACTGTACCTGAGCCTCGAGGGAAGATTATCGACCCAAATGGGGCTTGTTCACGATATGCCATTCTCATGGCTGGCTTGCCTGTCGTTGCTGGAATGACAAGAAGGCATGTTGTGCCCACTGTTTTCATGGGTCGTGCCGGCCATTAGCAATACGCTGGTGACCGGAGGACGTCTCAATTATAATCCTCCGTGGTTGTTGTTCTTCGTGTCGATCCTGGACCAGTGAATAGGTAAGTGACCACCCAATAAACATCCCAGCGCGATTGACAAAAAAGACAAGCAGATACTAACCGACATCGTTCAAGTATAGCGCGAACCGTATTCATCCGGCTGCGACCGACACTGAGGCATCTTTGCCTGAAGACTGTATACCGGCAGCTACAATGTCGACGGCAAAGATGGCGGTGGCCTCCTTTTATAAAATACAAAGGATGATGGACGACTTGCAAGATCATCTCGACACGATGAAGCTGTGCTGCCAGCCGGAGCTGGATCGTGAGCGAGAGCGCGAATATGCGCCGGCGGAGACCCGATCCCATTGAATGCTCGTGTTCACGACGGTTTCGAAAACAAGATGGAGGAAGCGGATTTTTTCCTGGGCCTAGAAAGGGTTCCGGGATGACATGCCGCGTGTTGCTGCGAGAAGAGTCGACATCTAGACGTCTACCGCAGTGATATGAATCGGGAGCGGACGCGGTGCTGTTGCTGTGTCCGTGCATTGTGCTCGGCCGTCCGAAACTAGAGACAAGTTGAACCAAGCGGACATCGAGTCCCAGCGGCTCTGGTCATGAGCTCGGGCAGCCAGTCCTATGGCAAGAGGGGCGCTGGGAAAACGGGTGGGTTTTTCTTCTTCTTTTTTGTTTCTTTTTTTGCTGTTGTTTTTGCCGCACCGCCGCATCTTTTATTTGGAAGCTGACTTTCTTTTCCCTCCCTTTTCTTCAGGTGCCAATTATAAATATGTCGACTCGGTGGCCTTGGTGTAGACATGTCGTTTGTCAACCCACCGACGTGTTGGGTTATACAGAGGCATCGTCGTGGTGACACGGGGATTGTTGGGAAGTTTCCGTTCTCCAATATGCCTGATGATGGGAAACGGGTACGTTTTTTGTTTTTGCTGCACGTCCCGTGACATTTTCCAGAAGCTGACCTTTTCTTTGTCTTCAATTTAGGTACCATTTAGAGTTAAATTGTCTAGGCCCGGTGGCCTTGGTGTAGACATGTCCTTTTGGTCAGCCCACCGACGTGTTGGGTTGTACAAAGGCATCGCCGTGGTGATGTCGGGGCAATGAGATGGTGCCATTCTGCATCAAGCCCGAGGATGGCCGGAAACAGGTACGTTTTTGTTTCTGCTTTCTGCTGCACGGCCCTCATTTTTTTCAGGAGCTGACTCTTCTTCTTTTCTTTCTTCCATTCAGGTACCGTTTGTATTGAAGTTGTTTTGGCCTGGGGGCCTTGACGTAGACATGTCGTTTTGGCAGCCCACCGACGTGTTGGGTTGTACAAAGGCATCGTCGTGGTGACGAGGGGGGTGTTCAAAAGGTTACTGTTGATAACAGCACGATGGTCAACAATCCTCGTTTGGTGTTATGAAAATACCAAAACGAGCGGATCTGTGCCGTGGTCCGTGGCGGCAGAAGTTTTCCGCCTACGTCCGTATGGCTGCCAGTCGCCTCTGCTGCGACGAGCATGAGTTCATCCCCCGGGACTTCTCGGAGGAGGTCCATCTTGGAGGACGGATCAGCCTGGACCTTCACGGTGTATGTGAGGGGCGCTGGGAAAACAGGTAAGCCTTTTATTACAGCTGCACAACCACCTCTTTGTTTCAACCACGTCTTTGTTTCGAGGCTAACATATTTTTTTTTTTTTCATTTTCTCTTCTTTTAGGTCTCATTTATGTTTATTTACGTCTCAACGTGGTAGTTTTGACTTTGACATGTTTATTGTTAACCCACCGACGTGTTGGGCTTAACAGAGGCATCGTCCGCGGTGCAATGCGACGGGCTCTGCCCGTAATGCCATCTCCCGTCGGTTGCTCTGGCAAGATCTGACGTCTTGGTTTTTTTTTTCAATTGAGAGAAAATGTCATCCTCGCGAGGGATATGACTTATTCCCACGAGGGGTACAGCCTCGAGGTTTATCTGGGTGGTGTGTCTTTATTAAATGACACAGAAAAGTGTACTTGTGCACATTTTTGATGTCTTGTGGCGGTTGTGACCGCCGACATGATCGTGTTGGTCGATTGTGGAAAGAGATTGTCAGCGCCGAGGAATGTCGGCTGGGCCTGGAAAGGAAATGGATATGTTTTGTTTTACTTTGGGATGGATGAGTATCTACTCAGCAGTGTTCTCTTCGTCCCCTTCATCTTCTCTCCTCTCCCATTCTCATCTTCTCTCTTCTCTCTTCTTTGCCCCTAGGTTTTCTTCTTGTTTTTTTATCCATATATTTTTTCAAGAGATTCGTCTAAATAGCAAATAACTTTATTACAACCTAACATCATATGACTCGACAAGTATGCAACGAAAGACGTGAGAGTGTGTTTGCAAGCTCGAATACAGAATTGGGTTGCTTTGTAAATTTTGCATTTATGTACAGTTACATTACTGATTAGGACACAAAGCCGGCCTCGGTCGAGGCGGCCATTCCCATGTCCACCCCATCCTCTTTTTTTCTTCTTTTCTTTTCTCCTCCTACACAGCCGCCGCCTGCACATCCGTCACCGTGTACGTCGCACACGTCGTGCCCGTCGTGTCGATGGTCAGTTGCGCCAGATTGTCGTGGCCGCTCGCGCAGACGGCGCCGTCGCTGGTGCGCAGCTCGCCGGCGCTGTTGAAGACGACGGCCTGGGCGCCGGCACAGTCGACGGCCTTGAAGTCGGTGCCGTTGAAACCGATGCAGGCCTGGACGCCGGCGCCCGACAGGTCGGGCCGGAAGTCGGACGTAAAGGTGCGCTGGACACGGAGGACGGACTGGCCGCCGATGGTATCCGGGGTGACCTGGCGGTCGGAGGAGTCGTCGACACAGGCGGCGTCGACGATTTCACCTAGAAGAGTTATTGTCAGTGAGTGAAGCGAACTGGCGAGGAAAACGAGCGAAGCGAGAAAGGAAGACATCGAGCGAAGCGGGTTGTTGAGGAAGGGCACCGCGAGCGAAGAGCGAAGCGAGGACAAGCAAAAACATACCATTGTTGCGGAAGGTGAGGCACTCGTTGCCCGGAACGCCGTTGACCTCAAAGAGGACAATGGTCTGGCCATTGGCGACAGAGTTGGTGTCGGCGGCGGTGGAGACGGCAGTGGTGCCAGCCGTGGACGAAGCAGCGGCGGCGACGGCAGCGGACGTGGCAGCAGCAGTGGCCGCAGCAGCCGAGGAGGCCACGGCGGTGTGCTTGTTCTTGCGGCCCTTGTGGTGGCGAGGCTCGATGGCAACGGCGGATACGGTGGCCGCGAGGGCGAGGATCTGGAGGAACTTCATGTTGAGGGGGAGAAAAAAGAAAGATTGAAAGATTGACGTTGAATGAGTGACGGGTGAGAACGAAGGAATGTACAAAAGAACGAAAGCGAAAAGAAACAAAAAGGACCAGCCAATGTACGAAGAAGAAGAAGCGAATGAAGAAAGAAGGAAGCAAAAAGAGAGGCAATCCTCAACGGAAGAGCCGTCGTCGTGGTTTTATCTCATCGTGAAGTGTTGAAGTGTTGACGTGCAGTCAGACTGTAGAGTCGTCCCCTGCTTTCCCGGGCCCTGCCTGTCAGCCTGGGTCCAGAGCCGGGCTGGACATAAGACGAAGAGGCGACAAGCGACGTTTGACAGTTGGCTCGCCCCAGGAGCTGGGATGCTACCGTACCCAGGGTGTCTGGGCAAAAGAAGGTGGAAAGTGGGCGAAGAAGGCAAGGAGGTGACGATGGATTTGGGTTTCAGGACCCGCCGGGGTGGGTGCAGGTGGATTCGCTGGGTTTGGGCCAGATTCTTGAGGCTCTGTTTAGGGCATTTTAGGTCCCGTTGTTAGGCCCTTCAGGTCTCTGCACGGAGTCGTTCACGCGACCCTATTGACCCAGCCGTCTGAAGACTCCGTCCGCCCCGGACCCAGAAACCAGAAACCGACCCCTGTCCACCACGACATATCCTCCGACACATCACCCAGCACATCCTCACATCCTCCGTGCACCCCGACGTAACTGCAGCACATCGTCAAGCACATCCTCCACAAACCAGACCGGGTTTGACCATGGTTTTGTGACGCGGATCTACTTTGTCTTCTCGGCTGTCGTCTCTGTTGCCTTTGTCTCTTCTGTCTACGCGCGCCAAGCCGTGTCGTCAAGGCTGTTGAGGAAGAGGAAGAGCGGGCCTTTATGCCTCGCTGACAGGAGGCTGGAACACGAGAGCGAGTTGCCAAACCCAGAGTCTGAGACTGACTGGACAAATGAATACTACTCTGCAGTTGAAAGAGCGCCTTCATTTCGCTTTCCCGCCTTCTCTACCAGACCCCTTTTCTTCTTTTCTTTCCACGAAGGCCCCGTTTCGGGTTTTTTTTTTTGCTACATTTTCATTTCCGTAGGTTTCCAGGACATAAACTGTATTCTCACGCTCGCTTGCTAACATTCGACAAAACACGAAAACATCACGACATAGACACATCGAACACGACCGCCCTCCCTACTTGGACTTCTTCAACCCGGGTATCATCACCGACGGCAGTCGCAGCCCGCGCGTCGGCATCACCGATGTTTGCTTATACACATGCGTCGCCCACAGCCGGCAGCACCACAGCGCCACCAGCGCGTCGCGATTCTGCCGGGTGAGGGCCACGGTGATGACTAGCCGGGGCAGCTCGCCCTCGTACTCCATCGCCACGTCCCCGCCCGCCGCCGTCCCGTCCACCCATTTGCACGCCGTGCCCCCCTTCACCCTGCGCGCCTCCCACAGCGGCGGCGCCGTCTCCACAAACGGCGGCAGCATCATGGCGGTCCACTCGTGCATGTTGACGGGCAGGACGGTCCAGTGGTCCGGCACCGCGGCCGTGGGTGCGAGTCCACTGCTGCGGGGCGTCTTGAGACCGAGGGACCCGAGCCGGCGTGTGGGACCGGCGGTGGGTTCGACAAAGAAGAGGCTGAGCAGGCGGGACGACGACCCCACCGTGGACGAGGCGGGACCGTACGACACCGGCCAGCGGTGGTTCAGATTGTAGATGTGGCGGGGTTTGCGCTGGCCCGGGGCCGTCGGCCGCGGCTCCATGCGGGCAAACGCGACGACGTAGGCGGACGGTGCCAGACGCGACAGGGCGTGCTCGAGGGTGTAGACGGGCGTGTGGTCAGGGTCGGCCGCGCCGTAGACCACCTGGCCGTCCAGAACAAGGACGGCGGGCGGCAGGACGTCGTCCGCGACAAAGCGGCCGCTGGGCCCGTCGGTGACGTCCAGCATGGACGGCAGAGGGGCGGCGGCCGCCGCTGGTGAGGCATTTGCCGGCTCGTAGGCTGGCAACTCCGACGGTCCTGGTTCGGCCGTGTACAAGGGCGGTCCATCCGCCTCGTCCGGTGTGCGTGTGCCCTCCGCCGGTGGTGCTCCCATCGTCGTGCTGTCTGTCGTCGGCAAAGGAGTGATTGCGCAGGGATCCGGGAGGATGAAAAGAGGACTCGGGGCGCTGCAAGTGCATTCCAAACCCCTCAAGTTGAAGCGAGATGCTGCAACGGCTTGACCCCGCAGGCGTGAGGCTCAGCGGCTAATGTCGGAACCGTGTTCATGGTTGTGTTCATGTCCATTCTAGAGCGCCGTAGTGCCTCCCTTCACTAAATTTAAGCTTGTTGGAAGTTCTGGTTGCAGTGCGACGTATTACGACGTATTGCAATCTTTGGTGAAAAGAGTTGGGGTTGGTTGTGGCAATTCTAATGCAACCTCTCAGAGGCTCTACCAGTTCTTCTTTTTCTTTTTCTTTTTCTTTTTCGTTTTCGTTCGTTTTGTTTTCTCTTCTATTTTATTTTTATTTCGGAAGAGAGTTATGAAGAAACTGAGGAAATAGGATTTTGTTGTTCAATGATATAATGGAAGTTATTCGAAAGATGAAGAGAAGATCCTGGGATGCAGGGGCGACAGCACCGTGGCGATCAACCGGGGTGCATGGGCATCGTTGATTGATTCTAGCCCATCAACTCAAGAAATCCATACATCTGACACCGAAATTTATCTGCATCGCTGATCATTCATTAGGACGATCGACCGAGACATGCATTTTCTCTAGAAGTTTTGACTGTCTTCTACCTCGTTTCTGTCCCGTCCTCTGGGGATCTTCAGTGGTTTTGAGCTGAAAGTCAATGTAAGAGTGCTCCTCACTGTTTTGTTCACGTAATGACAAAAGAGCATTGCAACTACGTCTATGGTAAACTCGCTTTTCACGCCGTAGTTTCATCCGTGAGTATTTCGCCTTTATTCACGCCTTTCTGTTCACACTCCTATTCTTTCGATATTCTTACTTTGTTACCTGCCTATCTCGATGATCGCGGGGAAGGTCTTGATAGGAAACTTGCTCGGACCCCGCTACTGTAAGCACCTCCCAGCGCGTGAAAATGACGAAATACTGTCACACTGTGGAGGAAAGGGCGTGGGTGACCATCCATGATGTCGATTCGTCGGCATGTTGTCGTAACGAATCGTACTTCAACTTTCGGGTTGCTCATCCTTCTAGGGCCTCCTTGCATTGCTATCGATTTCGCCAACAATAGTCGTACACCATACCACACATCATGTCTCTCTCTACCCGCGGCGCAGCCAGTGCGGCCAGCCTGGACCTCCCCTGGCGGTTTGCGCCGGGCAGCCGCAACCCCTTCGATGCCGACACGAACCCGGCCGGCGTCGTTTCGTTTGCCATGGCGGAGAATGTAGGCCCCCGTTGAGGTGCCGTCCTTTTTTTTTGTCCACCTGCTGACCTTGCAGCACCTCATGCACGACGAGCTGCACGACTTTGTGCAGACGCGCGTGCACATCCCCAAGGAAGCGTACGCCTACCGCTACAGCACACTGGGCGGCGTGCAGTTCCCGGCCGCCCTGGCCGCCCACATCAACGAGCACTTTGCACCGGCCACTCCCGTCCTGCCCCAGAACATCATCACGGCGTCCGGGTTGACGGCGATCCACGAGTTGATCGGGCACAGTCTGGCCGACCCCGGGGAGGGCATCCTGGTCAGCCGCCCGGTGTACGGCCGCTTCGAGCTCGACTTTGGCAACACGGCCAACCTGCACATGGTGTATGCGGACCTGCACGGCGTGGACCCGTTTTCGCCAGAGGTTGTCACGAAATACCAAGAGCGGCTGGACAATGCAAAGGCAGAAGGCGTCACCGTCAAGGCCGTCTTGATTGTCAACCCCAACAACCCGCTGGGTGTGGCCTACCCGGCCGACACGCTGCGGGCGCTGATGCGGTTCTGCGAATCGAACCAGCTGCACCTGATCAGTGACGAAGTCTATGCGCTGTCGACGTACCGCCTCGACGATGGCCACGACGTGTCGTTTACGTCGGTGCTGTCGGTTGACGCCCAAGAACTGATCCATCCAGACCGGTTGCACGTCTTGTACGGCATGAGCAAGGTAAGCCTACTCAAAAAAAAAGAAGGAAAGAAAGAGAGAGAAAAAAAGAGCTGACAAGAGCAGGACTTCGCCGCCGCCGGCCTGCGGTTGGGCAGCTTGATCTCCCGCAACACCGAGCTGCTCCGCGCCGTGGCCTGCAACATGCGCTTCCACAATCCGTCGGGTGGGTCCATTGCCATTGGCACGGCGCTGCTAGAGGATCGGGCGTTTGTGGCTTCGTTTATCAAAACATCGCGGGAACGACTGCGCGACAGTCGGCTGTACACGTCGGGTGTGTTGGATGCAGCGGGCATCAAGTACCAGAGAGGGTGAGTCCGCCATCCCATTGCACGAGTCAAGGTTCCGTGGTCTAGTTGGTTACGACGTCTGCTTCACAGCAAAGCGATTCACTTGATCGCAGAAGGTCCTGGGTTCGATCCCCAGCGGAGCCAAATCTTTTTGCATGGGTCCCATCTTTTTTTTTACCCTTGCGGTGGAGCTGCAGCATGTCGTGTTTGGATTTTTACTGATCATGTGCAGAAACGCCGGCTTCTTCATCTTCATCGACCTGTCGCCGTGGTTGGGCGCGGCCCAGGACGGCGAAAACCGCGAGTTTGCTCTAGCCCAGCGGCTGCTCGACGGCGGCGTCGGCCTGCACCCGTGCGAAGAGCATGCCGAGACCGAGGGGCAGTTTCGGCTCGTTTTTAGCCAGCCGAGAAAGACGCTCGAGGAGGGTCTGCAGAGGTACGTACAGGCAGTCCACGGTTCGTGGTGTGATTTACAGGTCGCGGTGTGCCTTTACTGACATTCTTACAGACTCGTTTCTGTCTTGAAGACGATCGATGAAGAAAGGGCATCATCCACATGAGTGGAGTAAATTTCAGAATAAGAATGTAACCATCTACTCAGTGTGGAAAGAACTTCATTGAAACCTCACCACACGATTTTTGTACCAAAAACCAAAGGCGAACTATGTACAAAAGCGCGATGGAAGGCATCGCAGGCACCAGTGGTCTTTCCGTCGTCGTCCCCGTGTCATCATTGTCTCGGCGTCACCATCGTCGTCTCCGTCTCCACCATGGCCTCCTATCGGTCCCCAGTCTGCAGTCGTCACCAACTTGCCTTCACTTCCAACAATCACCATCATTGGCCGTCACCAGTCGTTCCGGCCGTGCCCGGCCGTCACTGTGGTTGGCCATTTACAGGTTCTTGGTGGCCCAGCCCAGGGTGGGCGAGCTGGCACCGTTGAACACGACAAAGGCGCTCTTCAGGGCCACGTCGCCAAAGATGTTGATGCCAATGTCGGAGCTGTCCTGCAGACCGCCGAAGCAGGTGGAGCTGCCGGTCGACACGGGGCCGTAGTTGAGGTAGTTGGCGGGGATGGTGATGCGGGCGGAGCCGACGCCAAAGGTGAAGGTGGGCAGGGTCGCGCTGCAGGGGAAGACGTAGCCACCGTAGGTGTTGCTGTTGGACGAGCCGCTAACCTTGGCGTAATAGGCCTTGACAATGGTCAGGGGCAGGTACAGCAGGGTGGTGCCGGTGTCGGCGATGCCGGACAGCGAGCTCGACGTAAACGAGGCCGTGCCCACGGCGTAACCGGACGACGTCCAGGTCCAGTAGCCCGGGTTGGTGTTGACGGGCACATAGGTGATGGCGCCCGTGTAGAGCGAGCTGTTGATGAAGCCAAAGTCGTAGGTGCCGGGCGCGTTGTGCTTGAGGTCGGCCGTGAAGAGGGGCGAGTCCAGCTGGCTCTCGGCGTTGCCAAAGAAGGTGTTGACGGCCTTGGGTGAGGCCGTGTTGAGGCTGTCGAACCCGAGGCCCACGAGGCCGTCGACGGCGCTGTCCGACGTGAACGCCGACGACACCGTCTGGGCGAGCTCGACGGCCTGGCCCGCGACGCTGACGCCGCCAATCGACACCGTGTCGGCGTAGATGTTGCCGCTCGACGAGCTGCCGTCGCCGTAGCTGATGGACCAGGTGTAGCCGGACTGCAGCTTGGAGGTGCTGCTCTTGCTGGGGTTGTACACGGTCTGGCCGCTGACCTCGCTCGAGGGCGTCTCGCTGCTAAAGACCCAGAGGTCGGACGAGCCCGTGTCGAGGTCGAGCTGCAGGACCTGGGGCGGGGTGCCGATGCTGACGGGGATGGTGTAGGCATCATCGTACGAATCGGTGGGCGAGGCGACGGCGACGCCCTCGGAGCGCTTCGACAAGAGACCGGTGCGCTCGACGGCGGCCTGCAGGTGGGCCGGGATGGCGACGCCAAACTTGAGGTAGGTCTTGTAGACGGACACGGCGCCGTTAAAGACATAGTTGGGGTTGCGGACCTGGTGCAGCGTGGAGCTGGAGGTACCGATCTTGGCCGTGGGCACGGCGGCGGCCAGGCCGGCCAAGCTGGCGGCGGCCAGGAAGTGGGTGAGGGGGGCCATGGCGACGGAGAGTGAAGGCAAACTTGAGAGAGAAGGCAATGTGGGTGTATGTGAATTTGAAGTAAATCCACAAAGTAAATAAAGTTGATGGGCAAGTGCAGAGACGATCAAGGGACAGGCCGAGACAGGACTAGGAAGTGAGACTGGATGAGGCTGGCGATCTGGATCTCAGACAAAGAAGTTGCTGAAAAGGAAGAGCGGGACCCGTCTTTTATGTTAGTCGGGACAGTCGTGTCGATGTCTGGATGTCTGGGTGTCTGGACGTCTTGCTGCCTTGCTGACTTGTGAATGTCGACTTGGAACCCGGGTATCTCAAGATGAGGAACAACAAAGGAGGATGTCGCCAGACGGACAGCAGATAAACCAAGGCGACAACGAACAAGCATCGCGGCAGTCGAAGCTTTGCCAAGAAAGGAAGGTTTGGGTTGTCGGGAGCTCTTCGACAAGCATCTTGTGAGCATCCTGAGAGACATCTTGGTGAGCCATTTGACCCTTGTCGACCTTGGGGGTCACCGGCTATCGCAACATGACGATCCCCAGCACGAAATCGGTCGAAAGAGGAAGCTTGGGAGGGCGTTGTGTGCAGTGTAGGTCACTGTCCCCCGTCGACGACCTTCAGCAACCTCCACCGACCCCTGCCTGTCCCTGATCATCGCGACGGTCGGTACGATGGTAGGGCAGGCGGGCCAAGGCGGGCGCGGATTGGCGACGAGATAGGCAGTTGGATTGCACCCGAGGATGATCAAAAAGGACCAAAAGAGTGATGTACAAAGTCCTGCGACGAAGTCGAGCTTGTTGTCGAGGTAGTCTCGGTGGTGGCCCCTTCTCATCTCCCCCATGGACCAGTGATAACGGAGATGGGCTGTGGGCAAGGCGGGCCAAGAGGCACGACCAGGCTGAAGAGGGTCTGAAGAGGCCTGATGAGCGGCAGATGGCCTGGATGGCGTTCACCGTCGACAACGCCGCCGCGATGGCGTTGCATTGGGCGATGCCCCGATACTACCTTCCCCCAGGACACATAGCGATCAGCGCGATCCCCCCTTCCCCTCAAGAGATTAGCCTCGTGCTTGTTTTTTTTTGGTGCTGACAGGTCCCCAGGCGCACAAGCATGTGCCGGTCCTTGGCGTGCCTGGTGCCTGAGACGCCTAGGGAAGGAGGTGAGATGGAAGGAAACAAGGCGCACAGAAGGCGCAAAGGAGGGCACAAGGAAAGGAAAGAGCGACCTGCAACACCGGTCAACCGACAACAAAAGCAAGAACGAACCACTGGCTGTCCATCGTTGCTTCCCCTCCCCATAGGGTAGCGGGCGGCAGTGCTTGCCAAGGACCTGCCGTATCGGTGTTAGTGGCCGCCCGCCAATAGCTGCCAATGCCCGATTGCCCAGATTTGGGGGCGAACGGGAATGGAAATAGGGGGCGGCGAACACGGCAAAAAGAGACAAAAAGAGACAAAAAGGGGCCCGCCGGGATCAGGTCTCGAGAGGCGGGCCGGCCCCTGCACGAAAGAGTAAAAGCCCCGTGCTGCACGATCCCCCGCTGTACGATAAAGACACAAAGGCGATGGCGAGGACCACGTCAACAACGGAGTGCTTGTCTCTCTTGTATCTCTGCCTCGGCTCCGGAGATCGACTTTCCTTGTAAGGAGAGGCACGCCTCGTTCACGACGTCGTATCTTATCGGCATGCATCTCTGCCAGCGCAACCTCATGCCTTTTTGGACACTCCTGTTGCCTTTTTCCAGTTGCATGGCGATTGCAGCCAACCGCATGGCGACAGCAAAGCAGCGTCTGACGTAAAACCGGTTTTCGTGGCTCCTCTGGTCCCGGCGTGCTTGGATAAGCTTCTTCGTCCTTCCGTCCTGGCCCTGGTCGCCTTGTGATGTGATGACAACGGCCAGGATGGAAAGTGCAACGTCGTTGGACAATGTGTTGGGCAATGTGCAGATGTGCAGATGTGCACAGGGTCAGGCCAGGCACACCCGCCACCACCAAACTCTAAACACTTTCCCAATCAGGAAGCCCGCCGAAAAGAGCAGGACCTACGAGTTATTCTACATGCACCAATGGGCGACGCAGAGAGAACCAAACAAAACAAACACACCGTACCTTGCTGTGTCGTTCGTGATCGTATCGGTGCGTATCATGTGCGCCATTCGACAGAGGCGTGCAGGGCGTGGTTTCGACCTTCCACAATGGATGTGTTCGCAGCCGTAGGATTCGCTCACTCGGGCCAACTCTGGAGGCCGTTCGAGTGTGCTCCTCTGGTTGGTGTCCCGACCTGCCCCTCTCATGTGCTTTCGTCCCAACAAAGAACAACAAGCGGATCGGCACCAGTAGTGTCGAAACCGCCCCGGCCGCCAGCTCGCAAGCTTCGAGCTCGCCGACTTTAACCTCCTCTTCGCCGACATGCCCAAGGAAATGCCCAAACGAGCTCCGTGATCCATCCAAGCTAATATGGCTCTGATTCAGCTCAACATAGATTGTCCTCGACAGGGCTGGACGGTTTGGTCCGACGTGCTAACATGCAAAAGGCCTGACGCTTCATGCACCGACAAAACGAGCTTCTCCATTGAGCATCGCGAGATGCTTGGCAGGGAGAAGATTAGTCTGAATATTGTCTGAACCGTCTGCGGAAGTTGCCGTGGAGAAGATCTACCCCGCAACGACCCAAGAAAAGTAGGTCGGATGTTTCGGAACTATGTAGGAGATAGTAGAACACTCACAAAGTGCAGTCGTTGACATCGTCAAGAAGATGATGTAATGTGTTCGGGTAAACGATATCGGCAGGTGGCTGGTGATATGTTTGCTTCCCGAGGTTACTACAACCGTGAACTGTGGCTGGGACAACCGTTTGACTCGACACCATTGAATGTCTGGTATATTGTACTCGAGTTCGTCAAACAAGCAAAAATCACACAATCAGGAGAGACCGTGTATTATCCATCTCACCAGAGTTCTACATGCCCTCTTTAAATTCTCTCGCCTTATGTTTCCGTAAATAGGTCGAGGCAATTAGCCGACGATGCTCGACCATATCCAAGAATTGCCTCTTGTTATATTTCCAAGCATTGGCCATTCTGTTCTTCTTTTACCCAGCTGATGCTCACGGCGTCCTGTTTGCCTCTTACCTTTTCAAATTCAAATCGTCCAGTAGTCTTGGCTTCGATTCTCACCTTACCCTTTCCCACTATGTTGTCCATCTTGGCTTTAGCCTTTATAATGGTTGGCACACAATTCGTTCAGACAGCCACAACGAACGATCAAGCCCGTTCGCCATAGATGCCGAATTTCCGGTCATTCTTAACGGGATATTGGTATCGTAATTACTTCATTGCCATTTGTCCTTTCTGACGAGCAGCTGTAACATCATGTGGCATACTAGGAAACCCGGACCGCACATAGAAACGTCGTGATCACGAGCATGAAAACATGTTCTGTAAGGAAAAGTCATATTTTTCTTTCTTCCTCACCGTTGCCGGGGGTAACTACTGCTCCGAGCGAAAATTGTCCGCAACTGCCGATGCACCTTGTTTCGCTTCGTTGTATTCCATAAATATAGAAGATACCCATCACGGTCCGGGAGAAGCCTAAGTTAAGGTTGGCAATGTTCCACTCTTTAAACAACAAAAGGACGCCCAGCATCCGAACGTCGTGGCTAATTTCCCTATTAGCTGCCAACATACTATAGACCGAATATTTACCGATTCTCGCCACGCGGGGAAGCACTGTGAGTAACAGACGCTCATTGCTCGTTAATATTGGCGAGTCCGGGGTACATTATCCGCATGCAGTCTCGGCCTCATATAATTTAGAGTTATTTTACGTTATTCGTGCTCAACTATAGTACCGTCCCTTCCATCCGTGTCTCCCAGGACGGTCCATGGAATGGGGGGCGGCTCCCTTTGTGGTAGATGCCCAGAAAATATAAGACTCTTGCCTCCCGTAGATTTTGTAGAATCTTCAAGATCCTCCCGGTTCGACACACCCACCTACACAATGCTGTCCCTCGTTAAAACAGCCGCCGTGGTGGCCGTGCTCGCGGGCACGGCCCTCGGTGCCACGATACCGACCTTTACCCAGGCCCAGATCGACTCCGGCGAGGCGATCCGCCAGCTCGGCAAGATCGCCTACGACACGGCCATGGCCCGCGCGGCCAAAGCGACGACCGGCTGCACCGCCGACAAAGTCAAAATCCGCAAGGAGTGGTAAGTCACACCCACGCACTTTTCAGATCGAACAACCACCTGACTTGTAGGCGCAACATGACCATGGCCGACCGTAGAGGCTACCAGGAGGCCGTCCAGTGCCTGATGGAAAAGCCCTCGCGCTACAAGCTGCCGGGCCCCAAGACGCTGTGGGACGACTACGGCGTGCTGCACTACTACCAGACGCCCTACGTGCACGACGACGCCACCTTTTTGCTCTGGCACCGGCACTACAACTGGGTGCTCGAACAAGACCTCGCCCTGCACTGCGGCTACAACGGCACGTTCCCCTACTGGGAGTGGGGGCTCGACTGTGGCAGCATGGACAAGTCCCCCGTGTTTGACGGCTCCGAGTACTCGCTCGGCGGCAACGGCGAGTTCATCAAGGGGCACCGGGCGGCGATCGGCGGTGCCAAAGCGGGCACGGGCGGCGGGTGTGTCAAGAAGGGACCGTTCTCCAACTTCACGGTCAACATTGGCCCCTCCGAGGCCGCGAACCCCTTGGCCTACAACCCGCGCTGCCTCAAGCGCGACCTCAACGACGACGTCTGCCGCAAGTGGGCCTCGCTCCGCAACGCCACTGAACTCATCCTGTACACCAGCACGGTCGGCGTCTTCCAGAGCGCGTCGCAGGGCGAGGGCGTGCGCGGCGACGGCGGCAAGACCTTTGGGACGGGTGTGCACAGCGGCGGGCACTACTCGATCAGCGGCGACCCGGGCAGTGATTTCCACTTTTCCGCTCTGGAACCGGGCTTCTACCTGCATCATGGCAACCTGGACCGCTTGCATTTCATCTGGCAGAACCTCAACTGGGAGGCGCGCCAGACCATTTCCGGCACCAACACCATGTATAACATGCCGCCGACGGCCAACGCCGTGCTTACCGACAACATGGGCTTTGAGCCGCTGCACCGCAACATTACCATCTCAGCCGCCATGGACACTGTGGGTGGAACACCGCTGTGCTTTGTCTATGAGCCGTGGTAAGGGACGAGTGTGGGAATCGGAAGGATGAGCGGTATTCATAGGAAACCCTGAGTAAGTAAAATTGCATGAACACATATTTTTATCACTCACTCGGTGTAAATGGCAAGACGTGAGTCAACCAAGGTTCGTTGCAAAAATAATTAATCATTAAATTAAAATTAAAATGGAAATGGAAATTTCATTGAATTTTGTTTTTGAAGTAAAATAAAAATAAAAATAAATGAATAAAGCAGCGTCACATCTACGAAATCATTTTATTGTACTTCTACCGTCGTGAAGATTGATTCATATTTCAAATATAAAATGTGGTTCTTCTGGTTACGATACGCATATTTACAGGGAGCATAACGGTAGTCAGCAAATATGTGAATTCGTGTCGTAAACACCCCCCCCCCCCCCAAAAAAAAAACCTACGGGGTCGCGTTTGATTTTTATTGAAGAACAAAAACCGTGTGCCCATCGACGGCATTATGATTCATTATTCGAAAGATGTTGAAACCAATCGGTCAAGAGGAAATAAGTTTGACAAGGTCCCAGAGCATCTATGTATTGTCTGGTTTACGACGTACTCTCTACTTCATTGTCTCTAACCCTAATTTTTTTATCATGCATCAACTTCTTACTCAATCTTCTCGATGCGCAGTTGCATCTCCGAGGGCCGCGTAGCCAGGCCCGGCGACTCAATCTCAAAAGGCCGCTCGACGGCCAGGAAGCGGAAACGGGGCACCATGCGCACGAGCACCAGCTTCATCTCTAGCCAGGCAAAGGACTTGCCCAAACAAATGCGGGGACCGTTGCTGAAGCCGGCAAAGACGTATGGGTCGGCCTGGGTCGGGGTCAGGCGGTCGGCCTCCCAGCGGGAAGGGTCAAACTTGTCGACTGAGTCGCCCCAGATCTGCGGGTCCATGTGGGTGACGGCGGGGATGACGTCGAGGACGGTGCCCTTGCGGAGGGCAATGCCTTGATACACCAAATCTTGGGCGGCCTCGCGGTAGGTGACGGCGGCAGGCGAGAAGACGCGGTTGACTTCTTTCAGCAAGTTGTCGGTGTACTGCATGCTGTGGGACTCGAGGTCGGCGTAGGTCGGGTCGGGGTTGGTGGCGAGCAGGGCGTTGATCTCGCTGCGGACGCGGTCCTGGATGGCGTGGTCGGTGGCAAAGATGTAGGCGGACCAGGTGAGGACAGTCGCTGAGGTCTCATGGCCCGCGACCATGATTTGCAGCAAGTTGCCGACAAACTCGTCTTCCGTGATGCCCTCGGCGGCGCCGCCGCTGCCCGGCAGACTCTCTTCGGCGATAAACGTCAAAATGTCGCGCGAGTCCTGGACGGCGTGGGTGCCGGCGCGCATGGCGGCGTGGATCTCGGCGGTACGCTGGCGGATGAGCTGCAGCAAGGTGTTGTTGAGGAAGGATGTGGCGCGCTTGAACTCGCGGTTGGCCTGTAGCGGCAGCCAGCGCACGTTGAGGTAGCCCGAGGCGAACAACAGGATCTTGCCGGTCATGCTGGGCGACACGATGCACTGGTACGCGTCGTGGAAGTCGTAGCCATCACTCGCCTTCTTGCCGCTGCTCTTGTCTTCGGTGTGCACCGACTGCAGGTGCGACAGCTCGCGGCCGAGCGCGGCCAGGCCCATAATGTCGAGCGTCGTCTTGGCCATGAGCTCGATGGCGTCAATGACGCCCGTCTTTTGCGGGTTGTCGCACAGGCCGTCCATGACGGAGCACATCTCGAGGGCTTTCTGGTTGAAGATGGGCTCGAGCTTGCGAATGTTGGCCAGCTGGAAGGGCTTGCTGAGCATGCGCCGCGACGCGCGGTGGGCAGCACCGGAAAAGGTCACGATGCCCCAACCGGCGAAATCCAGCACCATGCGCAGCCACTGCTCCGTCTTCTTGAACTCGTAGCAGCGCGTCATCAGGCACTCCTTCATGCCCTCGGGCGTCAACGGCACGAGCACCTCGTTGTTGGCAATGGTCAGGTAGCGGATGACCGGCACGCCGGGGAACTCGCGCACCCAGTCGACGTAGATGGACCACGGGTACTTTTGCTTGAAGAACCCGGGGAAGTGGCCCAAGAACCAATGGCCGCCCTGGTCGGTTAGTAAACGGAATGCCAATGCGTGTCGTGTGAGGATATCGTACCTTCGGCCCCGGCAGGTGGCGGTAGGGCGAGACATAGTGCGGGTAGATGAAGACGTTGTAGGCCGTGGCAGCGAGCCAGCAGACGCTGAAGATGGCGACAAAGGTTGAGGCGGAGGCCGTCCACGACGAAAAGCTGGCGACGCCGAGACGCGGGATGGACAGCACGCCGACGGCCGCCACAGCAGCACACTGGAGGTTGCTCATGATGTTGGAGACGTTGGAGACCGTGTTTTTCCGAGACCAATGTTCCGAGACCAGTGTTCTGGAATCAGGTTGCTAGGATGGAGAGAGCTGGACGTTGGGTTCCGGCTCGGGGACGGTTGCATGAAAAACAAAGTTCGTAAGGTACAAATGTACATGCACGAATAAAGGGTTGCATATATACGTTCTCTCATTGATTGGAAAAAGAGGGAGGCTGTCCCGGGGCTCTAGCAGGATTACCCTCTGTCTGATAGGCTTACCACCTGTGCACGTTTATTTTATTCTGTGCTTTGCAACAGGGTCACCATAATGAAAGCAATCAACCCACATCTAACGCCCAAGGATGTTGGAAATAGAAGGAGAGAGGCGAGGTACGGAAGCACTGCTTCTCATACCGTTACCTGTGCTGTTCTACAGCATCCTTGAGTTCGGAGTACGTCGTACTGCCGCTGTCAACATGTCAAAGAATGCAAGTGAGACGGGGATGGAGAACGTTGTGTTCTTGTGCCCGGTTTGTAGAACTACCTGCCAACGACCGCCGAGTGGTGACGTGCGTACGCGTATGAAGTATCCGGTACGAGTGCACCGAAAAAGACAAGATGCCGGCCGGTGGGTATGGGCTTTGCAACGGCTGTGCGTCCCGCTGCAGAAGGCAAGAGGACATCAGAAATAGCGCTGCAACAGCCGACGCTTTGCTTGGCAAGGAAAGGAGCAATGGAGCAAATGGTGCAGGGCCTGGATGGGGCTTGCCCCTTTTCGCGCAGGTGGATGGCGTTTCGTGGATGGAACCTCGTCCGGGGTTGAAGAGGGGCAGAGGGGCAAGG
Organism: Sporothrix inflata; assembly: GCA_021396225.1. Taxonomy (NCBI): domain Eukaryota; kingdom Fungi; phylum Ascomycota; class Sordariomycetes; order Ophiostomatales; family Ophiostomataceae; genus Sporothrix; species Sporothrix inflata. The sequence goes on along the minus strand of WNYF01000048.1, from coordinate 133,820 downwards.
GGCAGGCAAACAAGGCGGAGAGGAGGACGAAGAAGAGCTCAGAAGCACGCAAGACGGAAGAGATAGACAGGGCCGTGCTTGCTGGTGGGTGATATTTCTATTCGACCGTGTTTGACCCCTCGACAACGGCTTTTCGATAGATGTTCCGAGCGTTTACTGTTCAAGAAAAGGACAGTTGAAGTCTCGAGAACGACAATCGAGAACAGAACAAAAAAGAACAAGAAAATCTGGACAACGACACAAGCGAGGCTCCAGAGTTTGTTAGGGGCCCGCTAGCCATGCAATGGGACCTGGGGACGCCTGGGCCGACCCCTGTCGTTGTCGTCGATCGCAATCACGGGTCGGCCCCGGTCAATCTTTTCACGCTACCCACGATTTACGACAGAGTTTACCAACGAGAGCAACAGAAAAGAGACTGAGGAAAAGCCGAAAAAGCAATGAATGAGAGAGGCCTTGATACCAGGACGACCTGTCACAACGGTCGTCCGCCAAGGCACTCCTTTCGTGCGACGTCGTATTGTCAACGGAAAAGAGCGCCGGGAGGAACAGCACACGGAAACAAGGCACCTTGTCTGTTGAAACTGTGGCTTTTGACCGAATGCAGAGTTTTCAACTGATGCTAACAAATGAAAGACAACGAAATTGTTTTTCAACAATGCTACCAGGGTGTCGTTCCATGAACCGGGTCCGAAACGCTGGGCCGAATTGGCTCCCCTTTCTGCACAACGAATTTTCTGTTTGTACTTCGTACACTCGCAAGCCGTCGACAAGGCACGGACGGGAGGCACGTATTTTTGTCGAGTACCACCAAATCGACTGTGACTCTGACTGGGGCGGCTCCCCACGATCTGTCGTCGTAGTGCTGACGAGAAGGCTGGTTTAATTTTGTGCTGCGTAGTTTACATTGTGCTTACTGTTGTTGATTCTGGAAGCATGTTCGTTAAGATGTACTCCGTACTTTTGTTCATGTTCATGCACCGTACTCGTACTTTTCAACCTTTCCATACTCTCGTTGATTCTGCAAAAGTCCTCGCTCTCGACTTCCTCCACTTCACAACCCACTATCTTTCTCAAAATACCACGCCACGCCCACGCCACGCTCGCCTTGCAGTCTGGCTGGTGCAGACAAGGTTCCGGCACGAAGCCTCGAGAGCCCCGCTACGAGTCATTTACTGTCTTTGGGAGGAGAGATGGCGATCCGTGGGGATTGGTGAAGATGCCCGTTTCAAAAACAAAACCAAGATCAACAGTCAATGGCACCCAAGAGGGACCCAGATGGACACTCAAGAGTGGATGGGAGCCCGGCGTCTTGGCTCGCCTACTCCGGCCAGCATGCCATGCTGCAAAGTTGAACAATAAAAAGTTGACAAAGATATAAATAATCAGGCGGGAATAAGGAGACATGAAAAAGGATAGAAGACAACGCCTGTCCGCTACTGGAAAAGAAATTCCATAGCCCTGGACAAGCCCGTCAAGCCCCGGACGTGTTCCTCCAGCCCCTGCAGAAAAAAGAAAAGACAAAGAAAGCCCAAGAAAAAGCAATAAAAGCCCCCTAAAGATCAGCGGTCGTCCCCAGCTGTTTTTCTTGCAGGCCCTCCTTGCATGTAACTGTGTGCAGTTGAATACCCACCGCCAACAAGCCATACCAAGGAGACAAGGCACTATTACGAAAGACAACGGAGCAATTGCTTCGAGATTTTGAGTGTCCACGTAACCATTTCTTGGAGTGTCCGTTCTTGTATCCAACAGCCACGCTGTTGCCGAGTCTCGACAAGGTGAAAAAGGAGAGTCGAAAGGTGATGGATCAAAAAATCTGTGCAACACACTGCCTCTTGAAGAAAAGATCTTCCAACTCTGCGACGACCGTCTGGTTGTATGCGACACTCTCCTTTTTTGGCCTTGTCTTTTGTTTTTTATTCCCTCTTCTCTCCTTTTGTTCCACCGGTGCCTCTCAGATGTGAGCCGTCAACACATGAAAGAGAACTCCCAAGATCCTAGACACTGGAGAACTTGACAACCTGACAACCTAACCACCGACAACCTGGGGACGACTCGACACAACCTACTCGGCGACACAATCTATTCGGCATGATATAAGTCCAGCGTGCCTCTCATTTTTCTCTCTTTCATTCGTCCATTTCTTCTTCCACTTGCTCTCTCGGATCGTCTGATGGACGCAACTTTATTCTGGTGGCTCCCTCTCGGTATCGACTTGACCTCGACTTGACATCGACCTCGACTTCATTTTTTTTGATTTTTGATTTTGTGTCTCGGCCTACGGCCTCGTTCAGCACCGACCTACATTCTTTGCCACCGTAACCATGTCCACCGATATGACCTACGACCAGCTGATGGGCCTCGTCTACGCCATCCCGGCACTGCACCCGGTCGGCCTCGCCAAGGCCATCATTGGCACGCTCGTCGCCCTCATTGCCATCAACACGATTGTCATCTGTCTGCGGGTGTACTCGCGGACAATCCTCTCGAAAGGCATGTTCGGCGTGGACGACATGCTGGCAACGGCTGGGTACATTTGTTACCTCGTGGCCACGGCCTATGCCATCCAGGGCTGCTACTATGGACTGGGCACCCGCGACGCGGCCTTGCCGTCGGACACGGCGATGCTCTACATGGTGCGCGGCGCGGAGCTGCTGCTGTGGTGGCAGATTCCCTATGTCATCAGCATCCCGTTCATCAAGAGCGCCATTGCCGCGCAGATTATGCGGCTGACGCCGTCTCTGTACTACCGCATCCCGCTCTGGTTTGTTGTCGGCGGCTCGACGTTCAACGCCCTGGCCGGCCTCGTAGCTGCGCTGGTGCACTGCAAGCCCATCTCGGCCAGCTGGAGCGGCATGGGGACGTGCGGGTCCAACGTCCCGCTGCTCGATCTCTCCTATTTGTTCACCGCCATCGCCATTCTTGCCGACTTTACCTGCGCCCTCGTCCCCTTTTTCCTCATCCGCGGCCTCAACATGAATGCCCGCCGCAAGTGGTCGCTGGTCGGCGTCTTGTCCGTCGGTGTCGGCGCCGGCATTTTTACGATTGTGAGGGTGCCCTTTTTCAAGCACTACCTCATCGCGGAAGACGCGCTGTACTACCAGGGCTACATTGCCATGTGGTCGATGCTCGAGGAGGGCGTGGGCATGTTTGCGGCGTCGCTGCCGTCGATGCGCAAGCTGTTTAGCAACTACTACGGATCGTCCAACAAGTCCGGGCAGGTGGACGAGATAAGCGGCGGCGTGACGATTGGCGGCAGCGGCGGACCGAAGAAGACGCTTGACACACCTTTGCAAACACTGTCGTCCCTCTATCCTGCCTCGAAACGCGGGCAGTTCTCGGCCACCGTGTCGGCGTCCCGGGCCCCGGACCCCTGGGCGCAGAAGAGCAACGGCAACGGCAACAACAACATCTCCCACAACAACAGCCGGAGCCATGGCGGCGGCCCCTGGGAGGTGCTCGACGACGAGGATGCCAGCAGCCATCACGGCATCATGATCCAGCGGGATTTATTTCTGCAGACGGGCGACGCGGCGAGTCGGCGCAACACGGGGTCCCTGAGCGGCAGTGACGATCTGCGGTAGGGTGCCGGTAAGCGTGTCTTTATAGTTTTATGGTTGATTTATTCCAGTAGATTTCATAGCGTGCATCGATATCAATTTATTTACATTCTTTTGTCTCTATATACATTTCGCGTCACCCTCGTCTAATGGAACCACAGGTCCTGGTCGACACTGCCGGCGTCCCAGGTCGTGGACGCCTGCGCCTTGTCGGCGGTCAGCAGGCGCGGTGCGGCCAGCAGGCCCATCTCTTGCAACGTGTACTCGTACGTCCACTTGTCGCCGTTGGTGCGGAAGCTGTCGGGGCCGTACCACTGGGTGAGGCCGTTGGGCAGGTGCAGCGCGCCGAATGCGTTGTTGCGGTTGCCGACGGCCGTGATGGCGACGGTGACCTCTTGCGAAGGCGGGACGTTGCTGAGGTCGACCACATACGGTGGGAAGGCGATCAGTCCATTGTCCTGGCCGCCAACGTCTACCCTGAGGACGGGCGCCGAGAAGCGTGGCACCTGGACGGCCGTCCGGTTCTTCCCCGCCACCGCAACAAAGTCGTAGCGCACGTCGCCCGCGTAAAAGGGCAGCTGCTGCCGCGTCCAGTCGCCGATGCGCAGACGGTCGAGCTGGAGGTCGACAACGGTGGCCTCGCGGCCGCGCAGGTCGACTCCAAACGAGCCGAGCACATAGACGCGCTCGACGTTGGTGCGGACGTCAAACGGCAGGGCAATGTCAAGGGTGTGTTTGCCGGACCCGAGAGAAGGCAGAGCGGCCGTCTCGATGAAGCGGTCGACCCACCAGCCGGTCTTGGTGTTGGGCACCTGCTGGCCGTCCAAGGTGATGGTGGACGTCTCGAGACCCTCCATGGCGATCTGGGCGTCGGTGACGGGGGCCGACAGAATGGAGTCAAACTCAAACCGTAAATGGATGGTGTGCTCCGTAGACAGCGTGCGCGGCGGCAGGCGGTAGGGTTGGGCGAGGTTGTCCTGCCGCAGCGGGAGGCCGACGCGCTTGCGGGCAATGTTGTCTGTCCGCAGAATCTCTTCGGCGTGGGCGGACCACTCGGGCTCGTCGTCCAGGCGGTAGCGGGCCATGTCCAACAGTAACACATTGGGCTCGTTCAGGGTCACGTTCTTCAGGGACAGCTCGCCGGCGACGTGCCACTCTGGGCGGTCAAATGGGAGGACCGCAGGGACGGACGACTTCTTCGGCTGCAAACGCAACAGGACACTGCCGCAGCCGTCAAACGTAAAAGGGAACGACGTCCACAGGGTGCCCTGCGTATGGTGTGGCGTCGTGTCCTTGAGAGCGAGAACATCACCCGTCATCGTGTCCAGCACACTGACGTCCCAGTCACCGCGCAGGTCGAGCTGGGTGTCGCGGGCAAACTGGCGGTCGGTGTTGCAGACAAACACGTAGCGGTCGTCGCTGTCGACGCGCATCTGGTACAGCAGAGAGTCGGCGGCACCACCGCTGCGCGTGAGCGTGGCCCTCAGGTCGCGGACGCCCTCGAGCTCCCGCAGAATGTCCGTCTTGCTAAACGGGATGTGGGTCGCTCTCTTGAGATCGTCGGCCGCCTTGGACGTGGGAACACAGTCCACCAGAGAGGGAGACGGGCCCGCCACGACGACCTTGCCGCCGTCCGCTAGCAGCTTTTCTAAGGCGGCCAGCGTCGTCGATCGGATCGTGTGCAGTGCGGGGACCACCACGACATCGTAGTGGCCGTGGCCAAAGTGCAGCTTTTGGTCTTTGGCAGACACCGGCTGGTCGAGCAGCAGCGACTCCGACAGGAAATCAAAATCGACCAGGCCGTGGCACAGCCAGTGCGTTAGATCACTAAAACGCTGCTCGAGCTCTTTCGAGGTGGCCGACGTGTCGTTGGGCCCGTAGGCCAGCCAGAAGCTCTCGATGGGATGGACGACGGCGACACGCACGGCGGGTGTGCCGCGCGCCAGCGCATAGTGGATGCGCGCAAAATGGTCTTCCACTTTCTTGTAGTCCTGGAACCAGGGGCTCTGGTAGCCAATGGCTGCTGGGTAGTCCCGCTTGGCCTCGCCGGCCATGGAGTACCAGGCCAGATGCGGGCAGCGCACGTTGACGCCCAGGGCGGCCTGCCAGTCGCCGGAGCCCTTGTGGCCATTAAAGTCAAACGTCCAGTTGGTGACGCCGTAGATCTCGGAGATGACACCACAGCGGCCGTACTGCCGCGACACGGACTGCGCCTGCTTGGCCGTCGTGTACTCGCGCGCGTCGCACAGCATGTCGATGCCCGGCAGCTGCATGCGGCGGTAGCAACGCATGGCCTCACCGACGGAGCCGGTTTGCGTCGACAGTTCGGCCTCGTACATCATGTGGCCGGTCAGGCCAATACCGTTCTCTATGCACCAGGACGCGATCAGGTCGGTGAATGCCGTGGCGAACCGCTCGCAGACGTGGTCGTGGAAGTTATAGCGCGTTTTCGAGGGGGCGCGCGTGTCCCACACAATCTCGGGGAGGCTCTCAAAGAGGTCACCGCCGTACTGTTTTTGATAGGAACTCGCCAGGTCGTTGGTCCACGGCAAGAACACGTCCGCCTTGCCGCGCGCGTGCGCCAGCCGCTTCTTCATGGCAAACTGCGGCTCGTCCGTGAAAATGGCCGGCACCGTCTTGCCAAACTCGTCGCCCACGGCCTTCTTGTACGACTCGTGCGTCGTGGCCACAAAGGCACGCATCGCGTCGGGGTTGAGCGTGTCCACGTAGTGGCTGCCGTTGAACCACTCCGAGGGGGCGTTGGTCTCTTCGTAGACGTACCACAGCGCCTCTCCGTCGCCCAAAGACTCGCCCTCCTTCAGCTGCCGGCTCGCCGTCAGGTAGCCATCCTCGTCCAGCTGGACGGCATACCGCGCCAGCAGCTGGCCCAGCTCGCTGCGCCGCGCCTCGGCCGAGTTAGACCGCGGCGTCCCCAGGAAGCCCGGGTGGGCCGGGTCGCCGTACGCCCACGGCGTGATCAGCAAATGGCGGCACCGGAAGGACTCGTTGTCCTCGGTAATCTTGCCGCCCGCGAACCCCGACGGCCACCGGTCCTCGTCGTACAGCCACGCAAACATTTCGTTGCCCTTGGCATAATCGACACACGCCCGCACGAGCTTCATGAATTCCGGGCCCAGGTATTCCACGTCCAGCCCAACGCGCGTGTGCATGTGAAACCCGCCGAACCCCATGGCCTTGAGCTCGTCGATCTGCTGGAGGAGTTCCTTTTCTTCCAGCTTGTTGTTCCACGACCACAGCGGCGTCGCGCGGTACTCTTTGCCGGGCGCCTGGAACGTCGCCGCGGAAAAGGCCGTCCGCGACGCCGGGAAGAGGTCCCATTCGGGGGTCATCGTGAAGGTGGGCTGTATTTGTGTCTCTCTGTGTCTTTGCGTTGGTGTCGATGTTGTGATGCGGTAATGTGATGTGATATTGTGATCGGTGATAGTGACGATGTTGGTGACGTTGATAGTCGTTGTCGCAGTATGGCCAAAGGCGGTTAGACAGCCAGGGATCACACACAGTGCACAATTAATGTGTATGGCATATACTATGCAAGGGAGGCTGTCCCTTCAAGGGATCCGCGTTATAATGAAGGGTGCTGAAGGCGACGAAAGGTACTCGTAGCTGGCCAGCGGGCACGACAAGCTCGGCCAACAATGTCCCCGAGACCGCGACGAAGGCACGTCAGAGAAGGCGACGAGTGAAGACGAGCCAAAACCAGCGAGAGACGACCAGGACACGAACATGCCACGAGACTCGACGAGATTCGCTGAGATAGACGCCGAGAGGCAGAGGTTGTCGACAATGAGATCGACTGATCCAAGGATGTGGTAGGGTGGTAGTGGCAGTGGCAGTGAGAGTCGAAGGGTGAGCCAGATGTGGAGGAGAGGTGGACAGGTGTGTGGAAACAGTTGGCTCGATCTGAAGGCGAGACTGCAGAGAGACATTCGGCCTGCAATCAAGCGAGAGCCCCCCGCGACGATCACAAGCTACCCACAAGCCGGCTATGCAGACAGGGGGCCGTCTAGACCGAGTCAACCAACCCAGCCAAGACTCGCCCAACACAGGTCTGTCTCGCTTTACACTCGACTCAACTCGTGAACATCTGTCGCGAGCACCGACAGATGGCTCGGCAACATGGGGAAGTGATACCCGGGGCGATGCTGACGGTTCTGCAGGTCACACGGGTGCATGTAAAAAAGGATGGCCAGTCTTGGAGAGACACAAAATGAAAACACTGCTACAATCCTATGGCGTACCACGACCCTCGCAAGCTCCTACAGAAAAGGAGGAATGGTCGTTGAACGGTGACAGGACACCAACGGCGACGTTCTAACCGCCTTGGCATTGGTCATTGGCAGGCAGTTGTAGGTCGCAGGACGGGTTCGTCAGTAGCCGTGTGGCGTTGGTTGGTGTCAGTGGGACAGGAAGAAAGAAAGAAGAGAGGAAAGAAAGCCAAAAGGTTGTGGGAGACGCCAAACTGTACGGGCAGACACGATGTGCCAGTACACTGAACGCATGCTTTTTAATTTTTGTGCACCATGAAAGAAGAGGAAAGGTCAAAGGCAGAACAACCTGACACTTCAACTTGTGGCCTGGCGGCGGCGAGAAGTGCGGAGACTTCCGAAATAGGCATAATTAGCAACTGGGGGAGGAGTGAGAATAGACACAATGACTTGTGAGATTGTACTCCAGGTTTACTGCCAGTTATTGTGTGCCGTGCTCTTTCTATTTTCACGTTCCGTACTGAGTACGTCGTGTTCTCTTCGCGCACTGTTCTCTTTGAATACTTGATTTTATCCCTTTTTCAGCATGCCATACAACGCTGTTCGTATCTGCAACGTCTTGGTGACCATTCGTGAGCAGTGTGGCATTCGGGTTGGTCTCCGTCTGCCAAGTCGTCCGTTCCCTAGCATAACCAAGCGGCTGGCATCATCCGCGCGAAGTGGCCCCAAGGTCGCCCGTTGCAAGTCGCCTGAAAAGTCGGGGCAGGTCCGCGCCAAACACAAAGAAGGAATGGGAAATGGAAAAAGAAAAGAAAGGAGCTACCAAAAGCCACCAAAAGCCACCAGCATGCAACATGCAACCACCCCCACAACGTCGCAGCGCCCCATCCTCTGCCCCACGCACTAGACTTCGACTAACTAGGCAAGGATCGCCTGTCACCGGCCTCAACTCACTTTCAACGACCACTCGTCGACCGACTGTCCGGGGACCCTCGGTTCAACTGCAAACTGGCTGGATTTGCTGGCAGGACACGACTTGTCACTATTAGCACTGCTCACCACTGTTTTTTTTCACAATTATAAGTGTCGCTCACTATATTTATGCTTATGTTGTATTATTATATACTATTTTATTTATGAAAAAGGAAGGATTTGCCGTTTTATGCAACCATCACCTCTAACAAAAAGAATCAAACTCACAAAAACCACGAGTGTTCTTTTGCTGGCTTATAGTGCACGGAAAGAGAGAAGAAAAGAAACTCGCCAGACGAGGAGCAGCTGATGAAGTCTTATTCACCAAACACTCGCCCTTGTCTATACGCCCTGCGGGCAGACACACATAAAGAGAAGAAGGGAGACGTTACTCCACCTCCGTGGTGCGGTTGCCCGTGGCCTGCTCGTCGCCGACGGGGGCCTCGCCCAGCTCGACCTGCTCCATGTGGGCCTTGTCGACGGTGACGGTCTCGTCGCCGTAGCGGCCGGCAATCTGCTCAAGCGAGACCTGGTTGGTCTCCTGGAGGAAGAAGAAGTAAAAGATGCCGAGGGCGATGAGACAGCCGATGAAGACAAAGTAGTACTTCCAGTTGATGGCGTCGAACGCGTAGGGGGTGATCTGGCTGAGCCAGATGCCGGAGATGCCCTGGCACATGACACTAAAGCCAACGCCGTAGCCGCGCAGGTGCAGCGGGAACATCTCGGCGGCGATGGTGAAGAGGGTGGAGTTGAAGAACACGGCATAAATGGCCGAGTACAGGAAAATGGCAGCAACACCGGCACGGGCGCCGTTGGCGTTCTGGCCGTCGCCATACTCGGCGGACAGGGCCGTCAGGATGGCCAGCATGCAGGCCAGGATGGCGCAGCCGATCCACATGGTGCGGACACGGGACCACTTGTCGGAGACACCCGCGAGGTTGATGAGCTGGCCGGCGACGCCCATCAACCCATACAAGCCCGAGATGAGGAGGGAACGCTTGCCGGTGTAGCCGAGCGCGCTATAGAGCAGGGACTGATAGTTCTGGATGGCGAGCGAGCCGCTCAGGACACCGACCTGCAGGACGGCCGTGGCAATGGCGGTGCGGCGGATGTTCTTGCGGTTGAACAGCTCAATCAGGGCGTGGCCGAAGCCCGTGTTGGAGCGCGTGGACTGCTCAAAGGCAATCTGCTCGCGGATCTCGACGGCGGTGCGGGCCAGCGCGCCCTCGTCTTGGTCGCCATACAAGCGGCGCAGCGTCGACTGGAAGTCCTCGAAGCGCTCCTTTTCGGCCAGCCAACGAGGCGACTCCGGAATCCACCAGGTGAGCACCAGGAGAATGACGGCCACGGGAATCTGCATGGCCAGCTCCAGGCGCCACGAGGTGTTGCCCGTGGCGAACGAGCAGGCGTAGCCGATCCAGTTGGCGATGCAGAACCCAAGAGCGATCATCAGACCAAAGATACCAACCAAACGGCCACGCTCCGAGGCCACGGCCAGCTCGGAAATGTAGACGGGCAGGCCGCCGTTCAGCATGCCGACGGCGATACCGGCCACGAGACGGCCGACAATCATGAGGGCGACGCCGTTGGCGGCGGTCTGCATGATGGCGCCGATGATCGTGAAGAAGGTGGCGACGGCGACGGTGCTCCTGCGGCCGAGCTTTTCGAGGGAGAAACCGAGGATGAGGGAGCCGATGACGTTGCCGGCGTTACCCAAGGAAACAATGGCACCGAGCAGGGACGAGGCATTAGTGGTGCCGGGGGGGAACATGTACTCGGTAAAGGCCTCCTGGTTGATGGTGGTGGCGATGAGGCCCGTGTCGATGCCGACGATCGCGCCGCCAAGGGCGATGGCGAACACGCACAAGAGGAGGCGGGCTCTGGGCTTCATGGTGGCGGTGGGTGTTGAAGGCAGAAAGCAATATAGGGTATAAAGAAGAAAAGAAAATCTGAAGAAAGAAGGAGGGAAAAAAGATGGATGGAAAAAGATGGACGAAGACGAGATGTCGAGTGGCGATGGATAAAGAATTTCTTGTCTGTCGATCGCGAGGCTGGGCGGGTGCTTATAACCTTGCTTTTCGTCGATGGACTCTGGAGATAGAATGGACGAGAGTCTCTCGTCCGGGGTTGTTGTCTTGGTCTCGTGGCAATTGGGCAAGTGAAAGCCGTTCTCGTTCGACAACTCATCCCTCTTCTCTGTCTCCTCTCATTGTCTCGCCTCTAGTCATCTCTTCTAGTCTCCTCGTCCTCTTCTCTTCCCCGTCTTCACAGCTCTCCCCATCCCCTTCTCCCTACTGTCTTCCCCTCTCCCCGCAGCATGCAGGCTCGCTTTTGCATTACCCCGAAGTGGACCCACTGTACTGGCACGAGTCTATTTTTCTTTTTTCTTTTTCTTTCGCCCTCGTTTTTTCAACTGTTTTAGTTGGTAGTCGTCGGCCGTCTTAGTAGTGTCTTTCATTTGACAGGTGTGGACTGGGGAATAGACTAGTCTGGCATGCCCTGGCTCCCCTTACTGCCCTGGTTGTTGGATCTGGGGCCTGTTGGGTTGGCTGGGGCATGGGAAACAGCCCGCACTAACATCAGAAGCACGCAGGCAGGTACTCGCACTCGTACGAATGACCACCCCTAGGCCGACCTAGGCTCAGTGGGGCAGGAGGTTTGGCCGAGTTTAGTCTACAACTGTGGGAAAGTACAATGTACTTTTACTTTCTCTCTTCCTTCTCTGTGTCTCTCTTTTCTTTCCTCACTGTCCTCCCCTCCTTCCCCGTCTTATAGTGGAGATCAGTCGGTGATGCGGAGGCGTCCGCGGAGAGTCAGTGCGAACCTGGGGATGTGGAAGAGTGTGTGTGGGAGAGTGTGTGGAATATGCGTGCGGGTCTCTCACGGGCCAATCCCCGGGCCACGCCACGGACAGAGGCGAGAGTGACCCGCGATGCAACGGTGGCGGCGTGGGCGCCCGCCCAGAGATGTGAACAAGATGCGAGATGGGGACGAGATATGGGGGTGCGGGAGGTGGTGCGCACGGCATATGGGTAGGGGAAGGCGCCCACAGTCCTCGACTGGTCGAGTTACGACGAGCAAACGCGCGGTTGGCCGTTGACGACGGGGGCACTGGAGCACATGCGTTAGAAATTGCGCGGGGCGCTGTCCACATTGCGTTGTGGACGATGAGCTGTTGGCGCTTTGGAGGCTCTGGCGTTGTGGGCGTTCTTGGTCTGATTCTGATTTCTGGGTTTCTTTTCCTTTTCGTTGTTTCTCATATTGTTGTGTGTTGCTTTATTTTCTTTTCTTGGCTTTACGCCGTCTTTCTCTCATCCGTCTCGTTTCATGCAGACCCTCGGTCCGTGCTGGCGCCCAGCGGTATCTTGTTTTCTAGTGGCTTTCGATTGGAATTAAGGTTGTTTGCCGTCGTTTCGTCGTTTATTGTTTCGTTGCTTGTTCGTCTTCCTTTTTCCCCTTTTCCCTTTTTCCCTTTCTTATTTCCCTGCAAGCTCACCCTCGCTGCGGCTCACCTGCTCACCCGCGTTGCTTTTCCTCTCTTCCTCCTCCCTCTCTCCCCACATCTCCATGATCTCCATGCTACCCCATCTTTTTGTCTTTTCGTCAACGTCGTACTCGTCTTTTCGTCTTTCCTTCCCATGCTTGTTTGCCCCCCGTCCCTTCCCCACTCCCCGTCTTTCTCGATCTCCTCCGTACCTTTTGTCCTCGTCACAACTGGCAGCGAAATGGCACGAGAAATCGACGAGCAATGGCACTTGATGCCGAGCCCCAGGTGGCATTGGGAAATGATCGACAACGAGGGTGACTCGTGGTGTACAGGACATGAACAGTCGTCTTGTTTCCATGGTAGCTCAACAGCCAGGAGCGGCACCAAAAGAAGCTAAGAAAACCAAAGGATCGAGGATTCTAAGGATGCCCAAGGATGCACCCAATTTAAGCCTAAGCAACTAAACAAGCACGAACGAAAACAAGAATGAACGTACGGGGCTTTCCATCCTCAACAACAGGAAACGAACTGCACGCTACTTCACCATCTGTAGCTGCATGGCTCTCGGGTCCAGATGCACCGACACTGCAGTAGATTATCTCTTTTCCTCTCCCCTGGTGTCTCCCCGCATTCCTTCTTCCCTGTCTTCGTCTTGTTTTTCTGTTATTTCGTTTCTTTCGTTTCTTTCGTTTCTTTGTCCTCCCCTGTCGTCCTTCTCTTCTTTCGCATGGCATTGTCTCTCCACAGAACTCTCCGCAGTCTCTGCCACGCCGTTCATGAAGTAGACGCCGTCGATGCGGCCGACACCCGTTTCCTCCACACTTTGCGAGAAACACAATGATGTTCAATCAATACAGTATTCTGCACTCGACCCTTGTCCCTGCATTGTACTCTCTTCAATCCAACCGTAATGTTTGACGGTGTCAAATTGAAACCAGCGTCCCAAGGAAAGGATGTTCCCCGTCCATTGTCCCCAGACTGTCGGACAGTCACCGTCTGTCGTCAACAAGCGGGCGGCAGCGGCTCTCGCGGTGGGGCAGTTGAGTCGACTTAAAAGACTAGTAGCATAAATTCGGATTAAAAACAAAGATTGAAAAAAAAAAGAACAAAAGAATTAAAGAGGAACATCCCGTGATGATCCCAATGCACACCGAGTGGGGGCCGTGCATACCTCACCACGGCTTCGCACAAATGCACAGCGAGAGTACGTCTGCACTTTTGCACTGTTGCACTGTTGCAAGCCATCCTTCTCGATGCATCCTGCACACTGCACACGACTCCTTGTGCACACGAGGGATCGTCGTCAGAAACTTGGCCCCCAAAACATGGAGAAGTCGGGGTTGGCCGGGGTGTTTCTGGGGTCTCCAGTTTCTGTCGGGCCAAGCAGCGGTCCAAAACGCGGCCTAATGCATGTTTCCAAGACGTTGGGTTGATGACGCCTTTGTTTGCTCTTCCACTGCCCCAAAGCGGTGTTTGATGCGTGTGGTCCATCACAACGAAAGCAAGTTGGCAAACTCAACAATGGCCCCCAACTAGCTGCCGACTACTGTGCGCCGACACCTTTAGACTGCTTCACCAGCAGCATGCCTGGTCTGCCCAGACTGTCTAGGCTGTCTGGGCTGTCCAGGCTGACCAGGTTGCTTCCAAGCTCTGCAGTCGTGATGCCGGTCCCTACATCGTGAGGGGAAAGAAATGGCCATGTTCGTGAGGGGCGACCTCCGTGAGAATTGAGGAGAGGAGAGGAACCGACGTCAGGGCAGGGATCGTCGCTCCGTGCAGGAGGAGAAGGAGAAAAGGGAATCCTTGATGACGACCAGGAAGATGACCGGCGGATCGTAGTATAAAAGACGGCGGTACGTACTCGAGAGTTGATCTGTTTTGTTTGATTCACCCTCATCCACAACCTCTTCACTCTTCACTTCACCCTTTCTTTTGATTTTCTCTTCTTCTCTCCACCACTCCCACAATGGTCACCTCCAAGTGGCTGGCCCTCGTGGCTGCCGGACGGCTCGCCGCCGCCTGGGGCACAACCACCGAGGACGTCACCTATATCCTACCCATCTACGAGGGCGCGCTGGCCAACGACAGCCGCGACAACGACCTCGCCATTTTGAACGGCATGAAGTCCATGCTCGGCACGGGTGGTGCCAACACCCAGCTGGGCTTTTCGTTTTCGTCGTGGTGCCTGAGCCGGGACGTCTCGTCGGCCGCCAACAACTACACGTTTGATCCCACCAACCTCAACTACGTCTTAGGGTTGGCCGTCGACCTCCACCTGCCGATCCTAGTGCACGCCAACAACGGCCGCTGGGCCGACTGCTGCACGTCCAACTCGGACGGCGGTTGGAACGACGCGCTGCTGGACGTGATTGCCGCACAGCCGGACACCACCATGCTCAACAGCGCGGGCGACTCGCTGTACGGCCACGACTTTGGCAGCAACTACTTTTCCTTCTCGCGGTACAATGATTATTACAGATCATACAAGCAGCGCAACCTGCAGGCGTCGATGAGCACCATTGCCGCATGGGCCGCCAAACACCCGACGCTCTTTGCCGGCATCAGCCTCGACTCGGAGACGCTGTACGCCAACAACGCCGCCGACTACAACCCGCTGGTCATCCGCGAGTGGAAGGAGTGGATGCAGAACACGGGTTTGTACGGCGCCGGTGGTGCCTACTTTGGCCAGGGCCGCGTGCCCGCTTTCACGTCGGTCGGCGAATTCAACACGGCCACCGGCCAGAGCTTTGCCTCGTGGGACGCCGTGACGCCCCCGGCCCCCATCACGTCGGGTGACCCGTATTCGGAGGAGTGGCAGCGGTGGCGCATCCAGGCCATTGTGCACACCACCTCGGATGAGACCGCGTGGATCGTCGAGGCCGGCATCCCGCGCAACCTTATCTATGGCCACCAGACGCCCGAGCTCGAGTTCTACGACTTTGCCGACGACCTGACTACGGCCAATGCCGCCAACGGCGCCGGCGGCTACACGGCGTACGGCCGCGCCCCCCTGGACTTCCAGAGCATCGACACGCCGCTGCGTGCCGACGGCACCAACAACTTTGGCCTCTTTGAGCTGAACCCCCTGAGCACCGACAACACGTTCAGTTATGATACCCTCACGACCCTCTGGAGCGACGGCGCCAAGATCCTGTGCCCCAACGCGTTTGAAAACGTCACCGCCAAGGACCAGTACTCGCTGTTCGACTCGCCGACGACGGGCGACACCTGGGGCGACAACATCAACCAGTTTTTGAGTGCGTACGCCAACACTGCGCGCCTGCAGCAGCCCCCCGGCTGGAACCCGGGCAACAAGGTGTTTGACCTGTACGACAACTTTGCCGACGCCACGCAATCTGGACCGGACAACCACGTCGCCGCCAACGGCTCGTCGGGCGGTGTTGCGGTCAAGACGGTCTACGAGGCCGTCGGTGGTGTCATCACCTACTCGATTAGCCTGCCCTCGGTCGCCGACGGCCAGCGCCTCAACTTTTACGCCGCCCTCGGCGTCAAGGACGGCGCCGGCGCCAACGGTGGCACCGCCACCTTCCAGGCCGCCATCAACGGCAACTCGCTGCTGCTCGGCAACGGCATTGTGATTCCGCCCAACTACTGGACCTGGAAGCACTGGGTGCCCGTCATGGCCGACATCACCGCCTGGGCCGGCCAGACCGTGACCTTTACTCTGAGCACGACCGGCAACGACTACTACGGCTGGACCCAGTGGGGCTCTCCGGCCATCTACCAGACCCCCGCCGGCAGCAGCGGCGGCGACACCAGCGCCAGCAACCTGGCCCTCCACAAGGTCGTCTCGGCCTCGTCCAACGACAAGAACGCCCCCGGCCGCGGCTGGGGCACCGCCTACCTAACCGACGGCAACGTCCGCGGCGACGCCAACAGCAACGGGTGGTCCTCTGTCTCCCATGGTACCGCAAGTGCCACCGAATGGGTCCAGGTCGACCTCGGCAGCAGCCAGGCCGTCGGCAAGGTCGTGCTGCACCCCCGCAGCGACATTACCACGGCTGCCGGCACCGGCTTCCCCGTCGCGTTCTCGATCAGCGGCTCGACCGACGGCACCACCTGGACCACGCTGTCGTCGCAGCCCAGCTACGGCGCCAGCATCAAGGCCGGCCGCGGCGAGGTCATCACCTTCCCCACGGAGACTGTGCGCTATGTGCGCGTCACGGCCACCCAGCTCAGCGGCGTCGGAAACGAGAGCGGGTACCGCGTGCAGTTTGCCGAGCTGGGGGTCTACGCGTGAACGCAGCGTGCAAGCGAGCGGAGCGAGCGATGTACTGTGAAGCGAGGCGAAGAGAAGCCAGCGCAGCTGGCTGATAAAATGCGAGGGTTGAAGTGAGTGGGATCTTCAACATGACGTTGTCTACGTTTCTTCTTCTTTTGTTTTTGACAGCATTCTTTTATGTATCGTATTTTTCCCCTTTTTTCCCTTCTTTTTGTATATATGGGACAACCACCCAACACCGAGTACATACGCAAAAAATGATATTGTCTTTGATTCGCAAATATTTGAATGCAAGAGACAAATGTTGTGCCGGCTAATAACAGTAACCACAAGAAAATATCCGACACACAAAATACCCCGACTGAGACCACTATGGGTAAACGCATCGTGGAAAAAGGGAATCTTCCTTTGCAGCGTCTTAACCTTTGTTCGGTATTCCTTCTCGTCAACCGTATCGGATCCATGTAGACCAGGGCAGTCTAGACCGTCTGTTGGGCGCAGCTCACTACGGCTCGGGAATTTTCTTTCTTATTCTCCCTTTTTTTTTGAATTTCTACAGCGTAGAAGGAAAGGCCTGGGCCTTGCTCTCTTCTTCCGTCGACTGTATGATTTTATTTTACTCGTAGACGTTGTGCCGTTCCCCGTGTTCTTTTTTTCTGTAGCTTTTATTGCCTCTAAACGATTGACACCATCGTCACCATCATCACCATTGTCACCATCCTAGACGACATCCTCATCGCAATGTAGACCACATGTGACATCCACCTGGCCTCTTATCCATCCACGACACCTCCACGACATATCCTACCCACCCTCCACAATGACCCGCCGCGTCCGCGTCGCCCCGGCCTACGAGTCCGCCCAGCGCGCCCTCCGCGCTCTCGCACTCGCGCTGGAAGTGGTCACGCTCAGTGTGCTCACCTTTTTGAGTGTCGTCTACTGGTACGACCATGCCACCAATCCGATTGCCTATGTGGGGACCACCGTGGCCTTGATGACGGACGTTGCGGAGCTGTTCACCCTCCTCACCTTGCCGTCGTCCTCACCGGGCGACAGCTCGTCCTCTGCCTCCCCGTTATCGTCCCGTCGACATTGCCCCCAAGCCCGCCTCGCGTGGATCGCCCTCGGCGACGTCACCAGTGCCGTTCTGCTCTTCTTCAGCTGGATCTGGCTCATTACGCACGGCATGTTTTGGTCGTGTCTGGTGGCGGACAACACAGGCGACGACAATTCCTCCCCCTCCGACACGCCCACCTACGCGAACTGCGACGTCGCCTACCCCAGCGACGACCTCCAGCGCCTCAGCTGGATCCTGCCCTTTGTGCTGGCCGCCCTGCACCTGGTCGCCGTCATGGTTTACTGCTCGGCGCTACAAAGACGCAGTCTGCAGGCGGGGAGGTGATGTTGCGAGGGCGGTGGACGAGGGATAGCCCAATACTTTATGGTAAATGAAGGGGGATGACAACACAACGAGGTTGCATTGCGAAAAGTGAAGTAGGATGGTGATGACAATAGGACGCGGAAAGGTAAAGGGGAAACAAACATGGGAGGGGCGGAAGGAGGACAAGACAATGATACAGGCAAGGTACTTACTCGAGAGGCAAGACAAGGCGTCAGGAGCATTTGGTTCATGTTTGCTGGGAATTTGTATGACGTGTTTGGCATTTACTTTTCTATTTGGGACTATTTTTGCGTTTGAATTTTTCTTTTGCATCTTGGATTCTGTCAAGTTTTACGTTCGGTTTTGCTCTAAAATCAAATTTTACTTCTTTTTTTATTCCACTTCTATTTTACTGATTTAAAAGACAATTAGTAACATTTTCGACATTAACTTTTTTATTTTTTATTTTTTTAAGAAGTACGAGAATGAAAAAAGGGAAAGAAGAAGATGTTAGTTTGTGTTTATCTCAGTTACATTTCCCCCTTCAAATACTCCGTACATTTGATGATTTGACCGGCATTTATGTCCTTTCGAATTGTCCTTTAAACCCGTTTCCGTCACAAAGGAGGTGCCAATATTTGTATGCGACAGATGGAGCAGATAACGTTCTCCTGCCCAGCTGCCCAGCTTGCCCAGCTGCCCCAGTCGATTCTTGTTTGTTTCGTCTTTTGCTGCCCCTTTTTCTCGGCATTGTCATGCACGCGTTTTATTTTGGGAACCATTGGCAGTCACAATGACGCGGCCAGGAAGGAGGCGGAGATAAAAAGAATAAAAAGGTCGAAGACGACCCCTGTCAATTTCCGACAAGACCTGGCTCGCCGCGGCTCGCCTCAGCTCAGAATGACTTGAAAATGCACGAGAAGTCTCCTAAAATGCCCCCAGAATGTCACAAACAGCGAGCAACGACCCACGTCGAAACACCCGCAACGGCAGCTGCGGGACCCACATCTCCAAGATAGCCCCAAACAGGCCTTGTTCCCTCGCATCAGAGCCGCAACATCGAACCACCCCGTCGGTCTGTGTGCAGCGGGAGGTGCCTTTTCTGTGTTCTTGGTCGTCTCGTCTGCCGGGGATCGCTGGCCAGGGTCTGTCTTTTTGTTCTCTTGATTTCTGGTCGGCGGCGATCCAGACTGGCCGTTGTGCTTCTCGACGCTCTCGTCAACGTCTTTCCTCCTTTCTTCTCTCTTCCTCTCGTTCACTCATCACCATGAAACCGGACCAGGGTCGATGGTCTGGCCACACCTGCGACTGCCCATGTCCACTCGCTGCACGACCCTGGTCGACGCACGTTGCAGTGGGGGGTTGAATAAGGGAGAGGATAAGGAATTAAT
This sequence comes from Sporothrix inflata, assembly GCA_021396225.1. NCBI lineage: Eukaryota > Fungi > Ascomycota > Sordariomycetes > Ophiostomatales > Ophiostomataceae > Sporothrix > Sporothrix inflata. The sequence continues at coordinate 114,563 of WNYF01000048.1, read as the reverse complement.
AGGAGAAAATAAAGAACAAATATGAGGTCGAATAAAACAATGTATCATCGCGAAGGGCATTGGCGCAGCCGTCGGGGGTTGACGAATGGCCTCTGCGACAGACGGGGCTGTCTCTCCCATATCAAGTGCACGCTGCCCGCCAAGTGCTTGGTATCGTCTCTCTTTGTTTTCTGTCCTCCTGTTCTCTCTTTGCTGTGTATTCTGTCTCTTCTACTCAGTCCTTCTCGTTTGATTTTACTTTCTTTTTGATTTTAATTCCTTCTTCATTCGTCGTTCTTACACATCCACGACTCAACATAATCTTCACTTCCGAGCCGGCCTCGCCTTCCACTCCTTTGACCTTCCATTCGTACGACTGGCTTCGCTCGACATCGACATTCTTATTTATCATCATCACCATATATTCAACACCACCGACTACATCACCGACCACATCTCTCACATCCTCGCCATGCCCGCCATCCCCCTTGTCATCGATGCCGATGCCCTCCGCCGGGGCTTGAACGCTGACCTGGCCGTGGCCGCCCGGAGTCTACACACCGTGGGTCACGTCCTGCTTCGGCGAGGCACAGACAACCACATTGCGGAGGTGGTTGCCGTTGGTGAGTTCATCCCATTCCACACATCATATTTGGTCACCCACTGACAGTGTAGTCATCACGATTTTCGTCAGCATGGGCCTGTTGTTGTACTGGGGCATCACCAAGGGGGGCTCCTGCGACTGCAGTCGACGGAAGAAGTAGTCGTCGCTTCTTCTTTTCTTCTTTTCTTCTTGTATTACCTTGTTTCCCCGACTGGTCGGTAGCACTTGCTGTACATATTCGTTTCGTTGCATACGCCTCGGCCGTCGAGCACACTCCGGCGGGCTTTACTTTACAGTCTCGTTTTTTTTTGTTTTCTTTTCTTTCACTCTTGATGGGCGCCTGGCGTTACGGACCAAAATGAAACCTTGATTCTCCTACCTCCTCCGATTTGCTTCAAGCAGCCAGCCTCCTTGCCCGCCTTTTTTGCACCTTGCTACCTACTTGACCGTTCGCTACCTACTTAGAGTACAGATGTCCCACTGCAGTCCCAAAAAAATTGACTTCACGTCCTGTCCTTCGACCTTGTTTGCCAACAACTTTGGTGTCCACCCGCCACGCTTAACTGACCGTCGCCTTGCCGCCCGCCAGCCACGCCTCCATCGCCTTGTACATCCGCTCCCACCCGGCGTTGCGCGGCGTCGGCAGCTTCTCGTCGATCGTGTACCCCAGCCGCCGCTGCATCACGCCCAGGTAGCGGTAGCCCTCGGGCAGGACGTCCTGCATGTACTTGCGCTCGTCGGTTGTGAGCTTGGGTGCCGCGTGGCCGTCGGCAGGGACGATCTTGTCTTTTTCGTAGAAGAGCTTGACGTAGACGGTGCGCCAGGCGGCGGTGCTCACGTCGGCAGCTGCGGCCACCTTCTCGAGAAAGAAAATGAAGCGACAGTCGCAGTCGACGTCAAACTCGACACCGTCCTCGGGGTTGACAAAGCGCTGCGTGATGGTGGCCTTCATCTTGCCGACGGCGCGGCGGAGGCTGCGGTCGTCGGTGGCGACGCCGTCCAGCTCGCCCTCGACCTCGAGAGGCTCGGTGGGCCGCGGGCCCAGCTCGACGAGCGTGCCGCACTCGCGGTGCTGGATGAAGACGCCCTTGGCCTTGCCCGCCTTGGACACGTCGATGAACGCGTCAATGTCGCACGGGCCGGACCAGGCTGGTCGTCAGTGACAGATTGACAATGAGGAAATGAAGGAATACTGGAGGCGCTTACTGGTCCACACGGTCGCCTTCGGGGCAAAGAGGGAGCGAAAGTTCTGCCACTCGGAGGCGTCGCGGTAGACGGGCCAGCCCTTGCAGATCTCGGCGACGGCGAGGCGGTCGAGGAGGTCGTCCGGCGAGCCGTTGATGTGCGAGAAGACAATGGTATGGGGGTCCGTGGGGGAAGTCATGGTTGTGATGTCGCGTGATGTGTTGTTCAGATAGCTTGGTGAGAGATGAAAGACAAGGGAAAAGATAGAAAAGAAGAAAAAAAAAAAGGAAGGGAAGAAAAAGAGTTCCACGACCGACTGATATATGTTGAAGACGGCCCTTGGTTTTTTCTTTCATCCCTTCTCTTCTCGTTCCTTTGCCTGCCCACAAAGACGAGTCATTACGGGCGAGGACGTTTCCTGTGTCACCGTCCTCCTGCTCGATGGCGAGGCCTCTACCCGTCATGTGGAGGCAGAGGCAGAGGCCTCTCCGTTAGCGCCATGTTGGGAGGAGGGGGAAATCAAAATACGTAGTGAGGAAGAGAACAATAGAAACGTCTGTACAGAATACAGGTGAAAGAGAGGAGACAATGCCGGATTCCGTCTCCGTGGCCGCGACCGTCACACGTGCAATTACACGCTGCAGCTGCCCGTCTTGTCGGCGGCAACAGCGCGGCGAAAACAGGATGAAGCGTGTAAAAGAAGCGGGCTCTCGTGGAACGGTGGTGGATCAGTAAGGGAAGAAATCGACGAAAAGGACAACAGGAGCTGCCGCAAAAGGGAGGAAGAGACGTCGAAACAGCCGAGAAATGGCGAGAAGAGACGAGAAAAAGACGGCGAGGCTGCGGCTGCCCGAGGGGAGTCGTGTGCGCGCGTGTGTGCCCTCCACGAGAGGAAGGAACACTCGAGGAAGGGGCAGTCGCGACGGGTTGCACCTGTCGAGGGCTCTCGTGACCGGCCGAGCTTTCTTGCTGGCCCAGCCTCCACGAGTCCTCTGAAAACCTTTTGCTAGGGAAAGAACCCCTCTCCTCATCGTGGACACCTGCATGCCCTGTCCTTAGTGAGTTATCTTGGCAGGGCCTAGATCGAGGACTGAAAAGTAGAGGGCTCAACAGGCGAGAACCTCCATGAGACCATACACGGTCGGAGACCAACATCGGGTGCAATAGCTCTGTGAATCGAATAGAATAAATAGGGGATGTGTTGTAAAAGACCACACAATACCTCAATACGGGAACGACGCCGGGCTATCCACATTCTACGTGTTTGTGACTGGCCACGGCATGCAACGATACACGAAGTGACGGCTATGCATAGAGGGTACTCATTGGAGGGGATAGACAGGAAACATATGTATTTGTAAATAATAGTAACAAAGAAGAAAACGGGCGAAAAGACGACTGGTCAACAGACAGGTTCGGAATCACAACAACGGCTTCTCTTTCCATGGAGTCGCGTGCCCTCGTGTTGTCCACCGTCGATTCGCTTTCAAAGCATGCACGCGACCCCTTTCGGGGGTGCCGCGTGTGCTTCCGCGGTCGATTGTTCACCTCAATCATCAAGACCCGGACAGTTCTCCGACGTGATGCTCGTAATCTTGGAGTAGTCGTAGGGGTCCGTCCAGATCAGGTTGAAGCTGGCGTCCGGGTAGTCCGTGACGTCGCTCGCGCCCAGCTTCTCGGCAATGTTGGTCAGCTCCGCGTGCTCCCAGCACAGCAAGATGTTGCCGGCGCCCGTGTAGCCCTTAATCACGTCCTTGACGCAGCTCTCGTCGTCGCGGTCGCACGAGGTGTCGACCGTCAGCCCGAGGTCCGTCGCCAGCGGCTGCACCGTGTCCAGCGGGCGCTGGCGTTTGCCGCCTACGTTGTTAGTGGTGGTCCATTAGAAATACACGGGGGCACGCAACGCACTCGACTTCGGCTGCTGCGCCATGATGTAGCCAATGTTGTAGCTGCTGGAGGCGCCGAAGACGGTCCTCAAGCACTGAGCGCGCTGGAGGCCCTGGGCGCTGAGGCCGTTGCCTGAGTCGGGCTTCTCGCCGTGGCGGATGAGGTAGACCGTGGGGCCGGACTTGGCGGCGGCCGCGGCGGCGAGGCCGAGCGCAGAGAGGAGGACAGCAGACTTCATGGTGGGCGTGGTGATGACGAAGAAAAAGATGGTGATGAGAAAACGGATTTTCGTCACATCGCTAAGGAAAGGCGGCCTTTTATCGAAGAAAGCACTCATGTACTGGCCATTGTCAGATGCAATTTGTGCAATTTCGAGAGAGGCGAGGCATCCGAGTGCTTGGCCTCTTTTCGTCTTTTCCTGCTTTCGTGCCGTCGGTCGCTGGAAATGGGCTGCCCTGGGCAATCAAGGCAACGTGCAGGGAAAGTGAGCGAGTGGCTTGGCCCACGTGCCGCGACGATGCAGGGAAGAGAAGCGGCGCCGCCGATCACCAGCGTGCAGCTGGAAAATCCATCAACATAGGATGAAAAGGCGACAAAGACAGGACGAACGAGAGGAAATACAGAAGTACCGCCGACCAAAAAGATGGAAGAAATTATGAGAGGAAAAAAGACAAAATGGGAAAGAAACAAGATGCAACATTGAACGATAGTCGGTTAATCGCACAAAGGGGATATGTAATTAGAGAGGTACCGTATTCAAGAAACCGTAGTAGGACATCCCCACATGATCCATTGACCATTGACGCGATCCCCCCTGACGCTTCATTGCGAATCCGATCCACCAATCTGGTGCGCATTCGCCAACTTAGCCGTGTTTCTCGTTTCTCGCGCACGACAGGTTGCGCACGACAATTCGTCCGGCACGAGGTCGCTTTCTTTCGTTGACGTCCGTTCTTTTTCGACGTACCGCGACTCGTCAGTTCGAGAGAAGCGACTCTGAACAGACTCGCATTGGAAGCAAGCACAGTTGCCAACTCCACACGCCGCGGGCCTGGCGCTAGGCCTCGGAGTGCGCTACTGAAATACGGGGCCCCAGCCTCGCGGACCTCCTTTCCCCAAAGTTCACGACGACACGTCCGGTCATCGGACCCCCGACACAACACACGACGACAACGCGCGACAGGATGACCAACACGGAGACGCAGGTGGCCGAGAGCGAGGTCGCTGCGACGGCAACGACGACAACGGCGGTGCGCGTGGCCAAGCGGGCAGCGTCCGACGATCCAGAGACGGCGTCGGACACGAAGCGACTGAAGAGCTCGCATTCGCCGGCGGGGGGCACGCCTGCGGATGCCGACACGGCAGCAACACCGGTCGTGAAGGAAGAGGCGGACACAACAGACGCAGAAGCAAAAACAAATGGATCAGAATCCAAGGCAGAGACGGCCACACCGCCGGCCACGGACAAGCCAGCCGCGCCGGCGCGGATCCCGTTTCCAGAAAAGGTACACCAGCCCAGAGGTTGGACGATGCGAGCATCACGGGGAGACAGCCTTTGCTAACGATAGTTGCAGCCCGCCGTCGTGGAGGAACGCAACGGCGAGATCCAGTTCAAGGTCGTCAACAACGACAACGCGCGCGAGAGCATGATCATCTTGACGGGCCTCAAGAACCTGTTCCAGAAGCAGCTACCGAAGATGCCCAAGGACTACATTGCGCGGCTCGTGTATGACCGCACGCACGTCTCGCTGGCGATTGTGCGGCACCCGCTGGAGGTGATTGGCGGCATTGCGATCCGGCCCTTCAACGAGCGCAAGTTTGCCGAGATTGTGTTTTGCGCCGTGTCGTCGGACCAGCAAGTTAAGGGCTACGGCGCGCACATGATGGCCCACTTGAAGGACTATGTCAAGGCGACGTCGCCCGTGATGCACTTTTTGACGTACGCCGACAACTACGCGACAGGCTACTTCCAGAAGCAGGGGTTCACCAAGGAGATCACGCTGGACAAGCCGCTGTGGATGGGGTACATCAAGGACTACGAGGGCGGCACGCTGATGCAGTGCAGCATGGTGCCGCGCGTGCGCTACCTCGAGATTGGCCGACTCCTCCTCAAACAGAAAGAGACGATCCGCGCCAAGATCCGGCCGCTCAGCAAGAGCCACGTTGTGCACGCGCCGCCGGCGCAGTGGGCCGCCGCCGCGGCCGCTGGGGAAGACTTGCAAGCCATCGACCCGTTAACAATTCCTGCCATTCAAGCCACCGGGTGGTCGCCCGACATGGACGCCCTCGGCCGCGTGCCGCGGCACGGCCCGCACTTCAACGAGCTGCGGCGGTTCCTGTACCAGATCCAGAACCACAAGCAGGCGTGGCCGTTTTTGACGCCCGTGAACCGCGACGAGGTCCCCGACTACTACAATGTGATCAAGTCACCGATGGACCTGTCGACGATGGAAGAGAAGCTGGAGCGCGACGCGTACGCAACGCCCAAGGACCTGGTGTACGACCTGAAGCTGGTGGTCAACAACTGCCGGCAGTACAACGACTCGACGACGGTGTACAACAAGTGCGCGGTGCGGCTGGAAAAATACATGTGGAGTCTCATCAAGGAGACGCCCGAGTGGTACGAGCTGCTGGAGGATGAGTAGGCCGGCAGTTGGGACTGTAACGAACGACATGACATTTTTGGACACTGTTTGGTGTTTTTCTTGGGTATGGTTCAGGGTGTCTGGTATGTATTGCTTGGATGTCTATTCCTTTTTCTTTTTTTTGGATATTATTGTTTGTCTTTTCGTGTACAAGCGCTTCTGTCTTGCGGTCGATTTGGGCTGTGATTGTCTCTCTTGGATACCTCCTATTACTATTTATGCATGGAATAAAGCGTAGAATTAACTGCAGTCCTCCCGTCTCCAACCTTCCCATCTCTCCCAGCCTCTCATGTTCTCACTCATCTCCTCAAAAAACGCAGCACCAGGTACGCCAACAGCCGGTAGCCGGCAATGATGCCAATCGAAATGCCGATCCACTCGCCCACGCGGTCCGTCTGGATGTTGAACGCCCGCAGCACGTCGGTGCCCTGGATCGTGCCCTCGGCGGTGAGTGCGCCCGAGTACATGCACTGGTACGACGTCCCGTCGCCCACAGTATCGCAGCGGAAGTTGCGGGACCCAAACTCGTTGACCATCATGCCCTGGAAGACGTACGCCTGGTAGTCAATGTAATGGAAGACGTACCGCCAAAAGACATTGAGGAGGGGCATGGGCACCAAAAAGCCGCCGACGGCCATCCAGAGGCCGTTGGCGAACGCGGCGACGGCGAGCGCGACGACAAACACGGGGAACAGGCTCGCCACCAGCACGACGAGCGACTCGGCGGCCAGCAAGTCCAAAAAGAGCCACAGGATCCACATGAGGAACGCCGCGCTGTCCGGGCGGAAGTTGGACAGCCAGTAGGCGACGGTGGAGAAGACGACGGAAATCAGAAACAAAAACGGCAGGCCAATGACAAAGTTGGCGCCCAAAAACGCCAAGGGGCCGACGAGACCGTTGGCGCGCTCGCTGCGGAACGTGTGCAGATCCTCGAGAAAGGCGGGCACGTAGGCGACAGCCATGAAGGACATAAAGGCACCCCCAAAGAAGATGGCGTTGATGCGCGGCTGGATGGCGTCCTGGTTGGTGGAGAGGCGGAGGAAGACGGTGCCCATCAGGATGCCGAGCCCCAAGTACATGACGACGCGGATGGCATAGGCGACGACGTCGCGGTACGACTTGATCCAGGCGCGGTGCAGCAGGGTGAGCGGGCCACTCCAGACGGGCGGGCGCGGGAACTGCAGCTTGGCGAGGCTGGGGCGGCTCGAGGGCGCGTGGATGGCGGCGTCGATGGCAACATCTAAAGCCTGGCGCTCGGGCGACGCGGCCCACACATCGATGACGTTTTGCGTGCGGGCACGCACCTCGCCGTCGCGGTCGAGGTCGATGTTGATCAGGTCCAACAAATGCTCGGCCGGGTTAGTGGCCGGCTCCATGGGGTAGCCGATACGGTCAAAGTAGGCCGGGGCAGCCTCGACGGCACCAAAGTAGCACATGCGCCCGCGCGACAGCAGGGCCAGCTTGTCGAACAACCGGAAAGTGGTCGTGGACGGCTGGTGGATGGACGCGATGACGACCAGGTGGTTGCGTCGGGCAATCTCCTTGATGTAGCGGATGACCTCGCCGCTCAAGGCCGAGTCGAGACCGCTGGTGGGCTCGTCCAAGAACAAAATGTGCGGGCTCGTCACGAGGCGACTGGCGACGCCCAGGCGCTTCTTCTGGCCGCCACTCAAGCCCTTCTTGATGGGCGTGCCCACGATGGTGTGTGCCTGCGCCTGGAGCCCGAAACTGGCAATCAGGTCGTCGACGCGGCGCAGAGCCTCTTTGCGCGACACGGAGCTCGGTAGGGCCAGACGCGCGGCAAAGACCATGGTCTCGCGCACGGTGATGCTGCCGATCAGCGCGTCTTCCTGCTCGACGTACGCGGACACATCGCGGAGGACGGAGGCAGTGGTCTGTTCGCCGTTGGCCAGGACGAGGCCCGTTGTGGTGGCACCCGCGGCAGCCGGGCGGTGGGCCAGGGCGTTGAGCAGCGTCGTCTTGCCGGAGCCGCTAGGGCCCATGAGGGCAAGCATCTCGCCGGCGTGGACGATGCCGGCGGTGTCGGCGAGGATGGACAGCGGTTGGTGGGACTGGCGGTCCTTGACGACGACGCGGACGTCGCGCCAGGCGAAGTTGTCGACGACATCGTTGACGAGGTGCGCCGACGGCACTGCGTTGAGTTCGATGTCGTCGGTTGTCGACATCGTGAAAGGTGGGGCAGGGGTGAAGGAGAGGACAGTTGGATGGATGAGAGGATGGGTGAAAAGGAGGAGAAAGTTGTTGGAAAAGCTGGTTGTTCAATATTTTGGTTGATGGCGGATGAAGATCAAACAGCCGACGAGGAGAAGACACGGCTGGTCTTTTAACGGATATTCTACGTGTGTCACTCGTTCCTTTTTATCCTTGTGTCTCTCCCTCTCGAAAGGTGTTCATTGCCCCGGTGCTCCTCCGGCGGGCGGGCTGATTTTTAATTCGGTCTCTGCTTTGTTTCTGCATTCTCTTGTGCATCTTCGCCGACGTCCAGAAAGGGGAAATGGTCGAAATGCAGGCAAGGACATGAGCTCCCCAGTCCCGACAGCCTGCGGCTCGGTGGGATGCCGTTGTGTGCCGTGAGATGCCCTCCCTCCATGGATCCTCGCATTCTCGCGGGATACGACAACCGCTGCATGTTTTGTGGCGTCGAGCGGCCTTGGTACGTCGTACTCTTGTTACAAATGACCAAGGAGCCGTCGATGGGCGGCCAGATGAGCCTCCAATGCGCGGCCCGACAGCCGTTGGCCGCGACAAAGGCCAGATAAGTAAAAAGAAAAGGAAAAAGAAAGAGAAAAGGAAAGAGAAAAAAGCAACAGCCCCCGCGCCGTCCATTCCAACGAGATCTTTCCCGGCAGATTGAAGGCCGCAGCGTCCCCATAATCGCCGACGTGCGTTGGACGGAATACGACGTAACGCGTACATGACTCGAAACGCAACGCAACGGCCAGCGCCGTATCCTCGCGTGTTAGTGCCCGAGTGGGGACCAAAAAGGTTAAAACTGGTCGCCGGTGATCTGGGTGGATCAGTCAGGGACTGCGCCAGTGTGCCAACGGGGCCCAGCCCAACGAGTCGGCGACCATTTTTGCCACACAACAAACGGTCGCCGGGCGCGGGCTGCAACACCAACACGTGACGATGATGACTTGCCTTTTTTCTTTACTGGCCCGGGCGTACGTCTCGTGTCGTCACTGAGAAACGGGATACAACCCTCTGGGCAAGTCGGACATGAGCGGCTTGGCCTTGAAAGGCCCTTTTGTATGTCGTACTTTGTATTGATCTGGCTATTGCTGTACAGCAACGTTGTTGTGGCTGCCAAGGATAAGGAAGGCCCTCTTGTCAGAAGTACAAAGTAGGTCACTCGTCTCACACAAACAACTGTCAGAGTGAGACTTGGCCGTTGAGGCCCCTTTCTGCGGAGCATTGAAACACTTGGTACGTCAAGGGCCTATGGTTTCTAGAATATGTCTCGTATGCTGCACGGAGTATGGCGTTGAACGTTGGATTGAAAAATCTGTGCGCCGTTTGTAGGGCTGCAACGACCGTGCAGGCCGTGTTTGTTACGAGGCGACCCAAAGGACCCAAAGGACCCAGAGGATGCATCGTGTGCCGTTGAAACTGCTGCGCACGGCCAGGAACCGTCGAGAAAATGTCCGCGATAAAAAGGGCGAGGGCCGCCGCCCACGGTTTGTATTTCAGAGTTGCCGAGATCTGGACTTGCATCCAGGAAATGTGTGCTTGAAAACACAATGACCAGGCTGGCTTACTAGCCGTCATTATTATTATTTCATTATTATTTATTTTATTTTTACGATGGCACAAAAAGGCGGCAAACGTAAATTTGTGCTGCCAGCCACTGTGGCTGGCATGTTTCTGGGCGTGGTTCGCATTTATCCAGTGTATTGTTCCCGCCTTGCGGGAAACCAAGAGCAGCTCTCCAAAACACAAATTATCACCACCGCAACCATTGAACCGTATGTAAAGTAAACACGCACGTCATTTGTTTCCAACCCAGCCACTGTTTAATTTTATTCCTGCCTTTCACAGCGGCCATCTTGTGACAATGCCACCTGCTTCCCATGTTTACGTTCACATCGGAAATTTGAGGTTACCTAACTGGACAGGGTAAAATGGGATAAAGTTGGACCACGATTGTTGGGACCGCTGTCTGTTCACAATGTGGCTAGGAAATGGGAGAATGGCAAGACAGTGGCTGGAAAGTAAGTCGCTGCGTCCATAAAAACAACGCGATGTAGGCCAATATTTTTTTTTCAGTTCGAGTATCTCGCTTAATTCATTGCGTACTTTGATGTTACATCACCAAGATCATCGTCTCGGCTTTCAAAGACACGTCCGAGACAGGGCACACATCATCAAACGACAAGACAAGCCATGTTGATACCGACACTGCTGCAGGTGGCCACCACCTTGGTTGGCCCGGCTGTCTCCGGTACCGCACAACCTAACGGCAACACTCTCTATCCACGGCGCCCCGACCCAAACGCAGCACCAAATCCCATCCCGACGCCGTACACGACTTGGCTGCCAAACGGACAGCCCAGCATTATTGGTGGTGCACCATCTCCGCCATCGCCGCCATCGCCGCCGCCACCTGCTGCTGCACCGGCAGCGCCTCCCACGACCGCTTGGGTCCTGCAGCCCAGTCCGCCGCCGGCACCGGCGCCCAATACACCGACCTGGACGCCGGGGGTGGCACCCGCAGTACCTAGTCCGTCGCCGTTGCCACCACCCCACGGTGGTGGTGGTCCTCCACCAGCCGGCGCTCCTCCTCCACCGGCTGTCGCTGGCCCCCCGCCGCCCGTGGTCGTCGGCGGGTCCGCCACGGTGGTGCTCTCCCCCGACAAGACCATCATTGTCGAGAACCCGGCCATTACGCTGCCACCCTATGCTGCCGGCGGACCACCGGGCGATGCGGCCGCGGCGTGGACGAGCGTGCCGCCGGGGTGGTACGCGACGACGTACTATGCGTGCCAGGGCCAGGGGTGCGCGTGGCACGTTTCGATCCGGCCGCTGGCGGAGGGTGTTGCGAGCAGCACCCAACGACGCGGCGGGGGCATGGCGAGGTATCTCTGGTCCGGGATCGCCTATGGGACATTGGTGGCGGCAGTGGTGCTGGCTGTGCGTTGACGTTGGAGCTTGTGCACATTTTGTTTCTACTTTGTTGTTTTCCTGGGTCAAGAGAGTCCAACGCGATCCATAGTTTGAATTTTGTTTGAGGAACGCCACTTTAATACCAATACACGTCAGGTAGGACTTTTGCGAAGAGCAGGAAATTTAGATGTCTCTTTTTTGATTGTGATACACCGCCCAGTATGTTAACTCCTCGCTATATGTAGTAATGTAGTTCAATCTCTGTGCATGCCCTTTGTGGATATGTCCTAATATGCCCAAAAAGATTGCCTCCCATGAAGTTCGCCATATGAATATGAATATGAAATGTGAAAACAAAAATGGAAAACGCCATGGCCCAAACAAAAACAATGTGAAAAAAAAAAAAATGAAACGCCCACTAACCCCCTGTCCAATCCCGTGTGGGTTGCTCGGTACAAATGGTATCAAAGGCAAACCAGAACACAAAACGCCACATGCAATGCATGCCATGCAAGTCGCTGCACCCGGTTGCTCGGGTGCTTTTCGTCATCGCACGCCCACCCGCTCGAGTCCTACTCGGCGGTCTGGCGGACGGCGTGGTTCGCCATGTGCAGATTGAACGGCACCATGGGCCGCTGGATGTCCATGCTGCGGCTGGGCGCGCGGTGCAGCCCACCGGGTGTGTGCGGGTGGGGGACATTGACGCGGCCGCCGCGCGAGGTGATGCGCGCGGGCACGTGGTCGCCGTCGCTGTCCGAGTCGTCGTCGAGGCGGATGTTGATGGTGTCGGTGTCGTCGCCCTCTTCGTGGCTATCATCGTAATTGGCCAGGCGCGAAAAGTAGTCGGCCAGACCGTCCACACTCGGGGTACCCACAATCATGTCGTAGTTGGGCGGCGGGGTCATGACGTCCGCCGGCAGAGGCGGGGAGTCGTCGGCGTCAAAAGCGGGCGGCGCGTACGAGGGGACGCGCAGGAGGTGGATGGGCCGGGGGCTCTCGTAGGCCTCCTGGTCGGTGTAGGCCGTGTGAGCGGCATGCGGACCCGCATGCGCCGCATGTGACGGTAACGGCGCGCGCGACGACGACGCCAGCGACGTTTGGCTCGCGCTGCCGACGCTCGTGGGCGGCGTGTCCATCGAGGCGTTGTCGCTCGACGAGGAGGGGGGGTGCGTAGACGAATGCAGATGGGCAGCCTGGGGCAGCATGGGCATTTGCGCGTTGAGCTCCGAGGCAAAGCTGTGTGCATCCGACCCCGTGGGGCTCGTGGCCGAGGGCGAGTAGTCGTCCGTGGCGTCGTTGCAGCCGCAGGCTGAGTTGGCGCAGCAGTCGGCCACCGCCATGTCCATCCCCGTGTAGCGGGGCAGGGACGTGTTGGCCTGTGTGGCCAGGCAGTTGAGAATGGTAAAGGGCGAGTCGATGCTGATCTCAAAGTGGCGGCGGCGCGTGCCCGTGGGGTCTTCGGGGTCGAGCTTGGAGATGCGCAAGACGACCTTGATCCAGTGAAACACCGAAGCGTTGCGCCAGCTGACGTCCGGGTGGAGGCGGACGTTGGCGTCGCGGGCCATCTGCTTGCAGGTGGGGATCTGCACGTTCATCTCCAGCTCGGTCGAGCCCCAGTAGGCCTCGAGGCCAAGATCCAAATCGCCCAACAGGTTGTCGCTGGCTTCGGGGATGGGGTCAATGGGTGCGTGTGTGCGCCGGGCTTCTTGTTCGCGCCGGCGAATCGCGGTGAGGCGGGCCTCGGTGCGCTCGGAGCTCGTCAGCTCGCCGCCAGCCGTAAAGTTGATGTCGCTCGAGGCGTACTGGGGGTCGATGGGCTTGCCGGCCGTCTTCTCAAACAACAGAATCTTGCGGCCGGGGTCTCGGCGGGTCACGCGGCGGCTGGTGTTCCAGTACTCACTGGACTCCGTAACATACACCTTGAGCTTGTGCAGCTGCACCTTGGCGAGCGGCGTCAGCTTGAAGGCAATGGGGATCTTGCCGCCAATGGGGAACGATTTGCCCGAGATGACAATGTCGTAGAAGAGCTGGTCCTCCCACCGGCGCGTAATCGAAATGGGCTCGACGGTCTCGAGCGACAGCTGGTCGGGCACGCGGATGATGCTGACGTTCCTGATGCCGTGCAGGTTGGGCTTGAACGCGCCGGCGCGCTCGATGCAGCCCTCGAGCCACCACTTGACGGAGCCAAAGGGCAGCTTGATGGACTCGAGCTGGTGGTGGTCGATGGGGAAGTCAAAGGTGTACTCGTAGGTGCCCGGGTAGAACACCTTGTAGCCCTTGGCCTGCGTGGCCTGGACGTTGGGCGAGTCGTCTTTGCCGAAGCTGCGCGCCTGCACCTGTTGTAGGGAGAGACGCTTCATGTCGCGGGCCGACATGCCCGACGTCATCAGGTGGGCGTCGGTGCTGCTGGCGCCAAACTTGTTGAGGGCAGCCGTCATCGAGTTGTCGGGCGACGCGTTTTTTAGTTTGTAGCGGCAGTTGTTGCCGTAGGGTGTGGACCACGAGCCGTGCATGGCGTTGAAAAAGGTTTGGTTGCTGGTACGCAGGGACACCTCCTCGAAGGTGTCCACTTTGAGTGGTGGCAGGCCCTCGGGCCATTCGGTGCGTGCCTTGGCTTGCAGCTTGATGGTGACGGCACGGACCTTGACGTTCTTGGTGACGACGAGGCGCAGCTTGCCGCGCAGAATGGCGGGTGTGCTCTGCTGCGGGCGGTGCTCGGCGCGGCTGTCGTGGTCGAAGCCGTACAGGAAGAGATGCGGCTCGGCCATGGCAATGTCAAAGGACATGCCGCCGGCGGCCGCAATGGGCTTCTCGATGAGTTCGGAGACGGATGACGCCATAATGTTTTTGACCGACCGAACAGACATGAAGCTGTTGCGGTGGCTGTTGGTTTGTTGGGCGAGCATGGTGGTGAGTTGTGCGGTTTCGTCGCGCAATTCGGTTGCGGTGACAGGTGCGGGACGGTGGCCGACGGGGTTGCGGGGCGGAGCCCGTTGTGTTGGTAACGGTGCGATAGACGGTGTCGTCTGTGTTCTACCGTCTTGTGTCGTGCTCGGGGTGGCTTCTACCAGATCACTGGAGGTGGCAGGCGAAGCTGCTGCAGCGGGTGATGATTGTGTGCTGTCGTGAGAGCGTGTGCGTGTCAATGACAAGCGGCGGCTGAGACTCAGAAAGCTGTTTGGCCGGGAGGATCTGGAATTGGTCCGGGCAATTGCAATTGGTTCGGCGGAGGTCTGGTTCTGGTCCAAAGGCAGAGGCTCTGTTGCGGGTGCGGGTGTTGATTGGGTCGTGAATGCGGCAATGAGTTTCTCAAAAACTCGTGCTCGTTTCGACGCCTGTGGTGGGGGAAACGCAAAGTGTACAGAGGGTGGTGGTCGCCGTGATGGGGCGTGGTGGTGGTTGTGGTTCCGTCGTTTGACAATGGCTTGGCCAGAAGCTGAAGCAGTGTCGGGCTGGAGCGTCCTCTTGCGCCGGAGTGGCGGAGGGGGCGTCGTAGTCTTCTTAATGTGGCCCGGCTGCAAAAGACTTCTCAACTCGGACGGGATGTAGCCAGGCGGATACGAGACAATGTGGATTGTGTGGGGACGGCGTTGGCGAGCCCGGATGTGAGGTGTCGGAAAGGTCGGAGCAGGGCGTGGTCGGCGTTCCGAGGCGTTTCTCGGAGTGTAGTAGATCGTACCATGGACGGCCCTGGACTGCTGGCGCCGTAGGTGCTGACTGCTGCTGGTGCTTCCACTGGCGGGGTTATGTCGGATATCTGCTGTAGGTGGCGGCATTTTGGGTCAGTTACGGTCGCTCTAACCCGGAACTGGGTGGTGCGTTTATGTTATGTGCGAAACGAGTGGACGCGAAAGAGCGAGAGACACTAAGATAAAGCAAAGCGACAAACAGGGTGCAAAAGTCGGGCAAAACAGATTAAAAGGGGAAAGGGGAAAGGGGAAAGGGGAAAGGTGGCAGAAATAAAAATAGGGAGTGCGATTGGTTTTATGTCGTCATGTATTGACATGGTGGTTTTGGTGGTTTTGGTGCAAGTGTAAGAGAGCAGGGCGGGGAAACAGGGAAAAGGGAAAACAAACAATTGCCTTGCAGGCCCGAGGCGGTCGAGACCTGGCCCTCACCACGTCTTGTGGACGATGACATGGCTCTAAAATAATTGTGGTGGGAAATGGTGGGAAGGGTATGCAGCGACCAGGTTGCAGGTTGGGTTCGGAAAAGCTGCTGGGCGGGGAGAAGACAGGGTTGTTGATGACGCCGAAGCACACACAAGCAGAGGCAAAGAGGGGGAAATCCTATCTGCAAATCTGCATGTAACAATAGAAGAAAGACGGTGTAGGAGACGCCCGTGGATGGGAGGAATGTGCACGGCAGCCGGGTAGACGGCGACGTGGCAGATGGAATGTGAAGAATGGAAGAATGGTAGAGAGTGGTGACAAGTTGATGTTAAAGATAGGGAAGATAGGGAAGAAAGGGGAAGAGAGGCAGAGAGGGAAGAAAGAGGGAAAGTTGGAAAAGGCAAAAGGCTGAAAAAGAAAAATGGACCTGATCGAGATGCAATGGCGTCTCTACCTTCTTGGGACGAGACAATCACTTAATACGAGCAAGGGGAAAGGGGACACGAGGGGACACGAGGGTACCGGCCGACGGCAACGGACGAGCGCAGAGGACGACGATCCATGTCCAGAGAGAGGGCATGGTGCAGGAGGGTGAGAAGGATGAGGAGGATGCCGCAGATACGGGCACAGTGCAGCGAACCACAGGAAACCAAAGAAACCAAAGAAACCAAAACAGCGAGCACAGAAAGAAAGACCACTTACGGCAGTACAAGTGTGTCGAGGTGAATCATAACAGGGGTCGCTATTGGGTGCGCTGTTGTTCGAGACGAGCCGGATTCAGCAAGTATCGACCGAGCAGGAGCAGGAGCAGGTCGCAACGAGCGGCAACAATGCAAGCAAAAGTCGACAGGGAAGAGGACGACAAGGAAGAGGGGGTCTGGATGATGAAAGGACCGAGAGTCGAGAGGGTCTCTTGAACAGGAAGGACCTGGAAAGCTGGGGGCCAGAAAGGAGCCGATAAGTAACAAAAAGGCGGAGATGGGAGTCGTCGAGTTGGACGAGAAAAGGCGGAGGTCGAACAGTCAAAGACTGATCTGATCGGTCGAGTTCGATGTGGAGATGGTCGGTCAGGTGGAGATCAGGAGGTATCTTTAGTAGCGCCAGCGGATGGGAGTGGAGATTGCCGTCTGGGCAGCAGAGAGAGAGACGCTGATGTCAGATGGGCAACAAAGAGACGAAGAAGGGAGAGGGGAGAGGGCAGAGGGGGTGTCGGGCGTTGACGTCCGCGCGGTGGATGGAGTGCCGTGGTTGGTGTGGCTGTCTGCTTTGAGCAGGTCGAAGCAGGGCGGTCGGTCCTGTCGGCGTGTGAATGCGCTGTGAAAGAGCCGTGGTGCACCACGAAAGCGGAGCAAAGCGATCAACAGCACGGATAATGCTGGGCCAATGGGAGGCGAGTGAGGGGGTAAGGCGGAAGGATAACTCGGACGAGGAGGAGTAAGTGAACAGGAGAGGAGGAGGCCCGAAGAAGAGAAAAAGAGAGGGCAAAGATGTTAACGGGTGGGATTAAGGTTGGGGTTCACCAAGTGGCGAGACGGAAAGAGGGGGTTTTCTTTATATTAAAGAAAGTGCAACCGTGAAAGGGACGACAGGACGACGCGGGTTGCAGTGTGAAGTGTGACGGGAAGGTGCAATGGGCTGTGCAAGGGAAAAAGGGAAGGGGCAAAGGGGACTCGTCAGCCGTTTTCTTTCTTTCTTTGGGATCGGGTCAGATGAAATCCAAAGTAAGAAAAAGAATTCAAAGATGTCGACCCCGAGTGACTGAGCCAAAGAAACGACAACAAAAGGGAAAGTAAAATATAAAAATAATAAAAAAACACTACATCCAACGTCGTCTTTTAGCCAGGCAGCCAAAGAAAGAACGGCGAGAACACAACTCTTATTGCTATTTTTGCTGTGTCAATCAGGTACTCCCTCAGGTACTGGCCAACCGATGATGGTCCGCGAGCGACGCGAGTGTCTGGAGGAGCGGGCCAGTTGGGATGGGAAGGAGCGACGCAATTGGAATCGTTGTTGCTGCTTTCGCGGGCGATGACTGATCTGTGTTTCCCAAAGGGGGTAGGCGCGACCGGGCCCTGGCGGTGATAGACTCTGATAGGAGGACGGTTTGAACGGACAGGTGTTAGTGCATTTGGGGCTGTATTACTCTCCTGCCAAAGCGAAACCGTCAAGGATGCCACAGTGAGTGCCCAGCGAGTGAAAGCCAAGCCCGGCACCCAGAAGCAGTAAAAATCGATTCCAAAGATTCGGATTCCAGACTTCCAGATTGTGTTGCAAATTGCAGATTGCAGGATCCCAAGTTCCGAACAAGTTGAAAAGGCGCGGCCGGGCGCAGCAGCCGCGTTGGTCTTTCCTGATTTCCTTTGAAAGATTGTGCCCGGAGGTTCGTGCCCGGAAGCTCTTGCCGTGTCAAATACGAGAACCCTCTGACAACAGAGGAAGGCGCAGTGGACATGACAAGAACAAAAAAAATCTCTTCAAGTCGAAGACTGGGCGCACAGGGAAGGCGCGCCCTGCTGGATGCGTCCACGACTGCCACGAGCGCAAGAGTCAGACAACGTCCAAGGGCAGCAAGGCAAGGGCAGCTCAGGCGGGTCTCAGTCTCGAGTCTAGACTCGAGATTCGAGATTCGAGATTCGAGTGGGTGACTGTTAGAGACTGTTGGTTGCTGTGACACACAGCGGCCGCCAGTGGATCAAAGAACGCTGTGGCGTTGGCCGTAACACGCTGGCCGCAACTTTCTTTGCCGTGTTGGGCAGGGCGGATCCAGACGAATGGGAAAGAGACGGAAAGAGCACAAAGACTGCGGGGCCCAGTAAGACGACCGCCGTCCACAGTCTGCGTCTGGTGCATCAAACGAGGCAGGAGCGATTCTAGCTTTTCACGCCGTTTCAGGAGCATCGCCGGCCGTCGCTTTCGCATACGACAAAGCTAGCATACGACAAAGCTGGCATACGAAGGAGCTTGCGTCCGGAGAAAGAACGAGCGACAATGGCAGAAAAGAAAGAAAAAAACGCCGAAAGTAAGATACCTCGTTTTCTGGTAGACGGAGCGGTTGCCTGGATGTACAGTCGGCGCTCGGCGTGGCCGCCTGCGAGTCGTTGCGACAGAGGAATACGACTTTTGCTGCAGAGTGGCTCGTGCGTACGGCGCGTTTTTCGTCCTTGGCTGTGCGCTTCTTTCGTGGTCTTACTTTTTTCGACTTTATGACTTTATGACTTTATGCGTCTGTTTCGCGTTCGTCCTTCCAGATCGTCGTTCCAGAAGAATTTTCTTCTTCTCGTCTCCTTGGCTTTTTCCTCTTCGTTGTTGTCTCCGTCTGCTCCTTCCCTGCTGTGGCGCTTGGGGCCAAATACGTCACAGGTCATTTTACGTTTTAAGAAGGTGGTGTGGGGCTCGCGGCAACCTCCAAGGCAGGCCAGGCCAGGCCAGGACTGGGGCATTTTGAGCTTGAGCCGTGAGCCGGGCAGGAGGTAACGACAGTACCCAGACGAGCCAGAACAGGCAAAAAGGGTCGGCCAGAAAAGTGCGCGAACACACGGTATGACGCATGCGTGCTTTTTTTGTTCGTTTCACATGGAGACGCATGAAGTGAGCGTGCGCCTGGGCATGCTCTTGATCTTGATCTTGGTCTTATGTTGGTCTGCTATTTCAATGCGCTCAACGGTTCAGCAGGTCTCCTTTCTCACGCTCTGCCCTGTGACCCATCTTCTTTGTCGACAACAGTCGAGTATCTTACCAACACAACGGCCGGTTCGTTCTCGTCCGTTGCGAAATTGGTTTCTTTCTCTTTCTTGGTCCCTGGAGCAAGGTAAGGTACATCCGGTGCTACCAGGCGACGCGCAAGCCTCGTCGCCCCGTCGTGCCCAGAACGCTCCAAATGGCCATCGGTCATGTCCTTTGCACAGGCCTGTCACGCGCCTGTAAGATCCTTTTTCACCTAGCTTTTTAGGCGCTTTGGCGCCGGTGCTGCTTCACGCCCAGAGCCTAGAGCCTAGAGCCTAGAGCCTAGAGCCTGACAGCGCACTCCACCTAGCCGCTGGACCGCTAGAAGCGATACTCTTTTAGGCGACCTCAGTGGCTCAGCGGGCTTGTCCAGTACGAAGCCCAGCAAAGTAGAAGAACATCGGCTCGCCGGCGATTGGACAGCCACAGCAATTGGCATTACGGCGTCGAGGGCGTAAGTAAGATACGTCGTGCTTCTTTGACGACCAAGTCAATGATGCAACTGTGCAGCAGCCAAAGAGTGTTCCCCCCAGAGCGTCCAGGGACTAGCGCCGTGTCTGGCTTGGCATGTACGGCCAAGGTGCCCTTCGAGGTGGGTATCCTGACCGTTTGGTTTTGCTGGCGTCGGTGTTGTTGGCGGCGGTTGGCGTCTGCTTGTTGTTTGCTCACTCCTCGTATGTGTGACGAGTGTTCATTTTTCGTTGCTTTTTTTCTTTTTTTTTTTTAACTCGGTCGCAAGGCGAGGCGGGCTTCAGAGGCGACAGCACATGCAAGTCACGGCGTCCACTCGACAACAGGAAGCGCAAAAACGGAGATGCAGCATTCTGGAGACGGGAAAACGTCGACTTCCCTGATTTCGCCGTCTGTTTATCTTTCATCTATTTATGGATGCATGCATGCTCACGGTGCTGGCTAGCCTGCCTGTCGCCAATCTCTTTCCAACCTGGCGGGATGCACGGCTCGGTTGCCATGACCCTTTGATGTTGTCACCGTTGTGTTTTTTCAAGATACTGCAAGATTGAAGATGGAAGATGATGTCTGATTTCCTTGTGTTCTGTTGTCACGTGTCTATGTGAGGCGACTAAACACTCGTGTGAAGCCAAGAAGCCGAGCATTGGCCATGCAGAACCAAGACCCTCTCGGCCCTCCCAACCTGTTCTCCTTGGCATCTATCTGCGCCCATCTTGCCACTCTGGGCGTGGCTGGAGAAAGAGGAAGGAGGGTGAACACGGAATGCCATGCGACCAGAACACGGCTTGGCAATACGAGGGAGTTGCACGTTGTCTGCATGGGCTGAGTAACAATGGCAACGTTGTGATCACGATTCCACTGGGCGAGCATCACATCACCAAGTTCACACAAGACGACGCGCGTCAGGTCATGAGATGGTACATGGAGTGCGTGAGCTGCAGGAACTTGTCGTAGAAAAGGCAATAAATTGCCGTATTAACCTGTGTCAATTTACTGAGCCAGAAAGGCAAAAGTTTGGATTTAGATGCAGAGCGTACATTTGATCAATGGTTTACACATCAACAATCAAATAACATGACTTGGTAAGATAGAGTCCATCTCAAAAAAAGGTTTTGTTCAGTCACATTTATTTATTTATTCATTTAATTACGTGTCTTTTGAAAATAAAATGTCGAATTTCATTACATATTTGTTTGATAAATAAGCAATATCCATATATACAATACATTTCACTGTGATCTTAAACCAGTCTGGTGCTTTTAAATTGATTTTATTCAGACAACTTTTATTTTATTTTAAACGACTTTCACTTTTACCTCGCATCTGCCCTCATTTGTGGTTGTGCCCTTCGTGGTCCATGGTCAGCACCTCATCCGGCGCCGGCCAGTCCGGGAAGCCGTCCTCGAACAGGTCTTGAAGGGCCTCCTCGAGTTTCTCCCTCTTTGTGAGTTTGTCCTTGTCGTCGGCCTTGTCGTCGGCACTGTCGTCCTCCTCGCCCAACGCGGCCTTGTGCATCAAGGCCTCCCACTGGGCAAACTCCTCGTCGTCCAGCAGACACGCATCCAGGGCTGCCTCGAGCGCCGGCACGTCCAGCGCCTCGCCGATAAAGACCAGCTCCTGCCGGCGGTCGCCCCACTCGCCGCCCGACTGCAAGTCAAACTGCACGAGCCGGTCGACCTCGGCATCGCCCGTCATGTAATCCTCGGCGGGTAGGGTCGCGAACCAGGGCCGGCCGCCGCGCAGGGTGAGCATAGCGCCGGCCTGGGACCATTCGCCGGCCTGCTGGGGGCGGGTGGCTAAGAAGAACTCGCCCTTGGAGCGGAAGAGGCGGCGGAACAGCGGCGAGGCGCGCTTGTTGGCGAGGATGACGCTGTTTTCCGGCGGCGCGTCGTCGATGCCGCCCCATTCTTCGTCGTCACCCTCCTCCTCCTCCTCCCCCGGCGCATCGGCCAGCATGCTGTCCTCGCTGTCGCCCTCGCTGCCCTGCCCGTCAATGTCCATCGCACAGGCGTCGCCCTCCTCCTCGTCCGGGTGCTCCATCTGCAGGATAAACTTGTCGTACAGCAACGTGTACAGCCGCCGCGGGTGGAACGGCCGGCGCCGCGTGTAGACCACGTTTTGCACGTCGTACTCTTCCGTCTCGGGTTTGGGCGTGACAACGTTCTTGCCGTTGACCTGGCGCACCGTCATGGCGTGCAGGTCCTGCAGCCAGCCGTAGCCGGTCTGCGCTCTTTCCAAGTTGAACAGGCCCGTGTTCAAGATGGCGCGCATGTCGTCGATGCGGCCGTAGTTGGTCTGGATGATCTTGGCGCGGTGGTTGAGTCTTTTCACCAAAGCCAAGATGCGCTCCCGCGTGGGCGCGTCGACCATGTCCACCTTGTTGAGAACCACAACATCGGCAAACTCAATCTGGTCGACCATGAGGTCCGACACGGTGCGCTCGTCCTCGGCCTCGACGTCGTCGCGCCGGCTCGACAGCATGTCGTCCGTGTCAAAGTCGTGGAAGAGCGTGAAGGCGTCGATGACGGTGACGGTCGTGTCGAGGCGCGCGAAGCGGTCCAGGCCGCCGGCTTTTTTTCTAACCCCCGGGTTAGCGACAATAACATGAGAGAGGGGTGCTCATCAACGTACATCGCTTTGAGGGCCTTCCGGACCCCCGCATCCAGGGCGTCCGGCCCGTCGGCCACCATGGCCATCGTGTCGGCCAGCCTGGCGTCAAAGGTCTCGGCCACCTGCTCGGGCTCGCTGATTCCGCTGCTCTCGACCAGTACATAGTCAAACTGCTGCAGGGCCGACAGCCGCACGAGCTCTTCCAACAAGTCGCCGCGCAGCGTGCAGCAGATGCAGCCGTTTTGGAGGGCAATGACCTTTTCCTTGGTCTTTGTCAATGTGCTGCTCTTGATGAGCGAGGCGTCGACATTGACAGCGCCAATGTCGTTGACAATCACAGCAATCTTGAGGCCGTGGTTGGTTTTGAGGACATTCTGGAGGAGCGTGGTCTTGCCGCTGCCCAGGAAGCCGGACAACAGCGTGACGGGCAGGGGTGCCTTGGGCTGGAGGGCGGTGGCCTTCTTTTTGCTGGCCGAGCCGGGCCGCTTGCTGGATGTTCTGGCCATCGTGGTGTCGTGGTGCTGTGTGCAAGGAGGTGGTTTGCTGATATCAAAATCAAATCAAAGGTGACCAGGAACTCTTCAGAAATTGAAATAAAAACAACAACGGGGAGTCAAGAGTGTTCAGTCACATTCAGAACCAAAAGAATCAAAGATGGCCGTCCATGATTTACGTGCCCTCCCCTTTTTATATAAATAGACCTTCCCGTTCTCGCACTTTCTCTCGTTCTTCTTCCCTCGTCGCTACGGAGCTGCATTGTGCCATCGACGTCTGGCCATCAAGGTTGTTGGACGGTGAATAGTTTTGTGTCTGCATTTGCTCTGAGAGTGACCCCGAAGGTGGTCCTCATACATGCCTCTGTCAACATTTATATGATATCCTCCCTACAAGGGCGGAGTATAGCGTGTTGACTGGATTTGTGTGGACGAATCGCGTGTTGGCCGTTCCTAGAGGCTGACCATCAAGGTGCTCTGACAAGGTCAGAGTGCGGGAGGAAGTGCAGGCAAAAGGGTCCCTTCATCCAATCAACGCCCGTCCATTTCGATTCTTGTTGAAGGTCGTATCCAGCCGGTCGGAAAAGAGGTATGAGGCGTTGTCTATTTCACGTTGTGGTCCACATGGATGTCCAGGAGGAGACGGGGGTCTCCTCGGTGTCGAGAGGTCGGCTTTTTGAGTGTAAGATCAAGGTGAAATCAAGTTGATTGAAGTAGACGAGTAGAGAAGGTAATATGATAGATAATACTGTAATTTGAACAAACAAAAATAATGAAAAGAAAACGTGAAAAAGACAATCGTATTTAAAAAAAAAAAAAAAAAAAAAAAAAAGTAAACACTTTGTCTGCTCGACCAAAAAAACGTACAGCAGCGGGTATTCGCTGGTCGTCACCGACCCAACTACTAATCCGCCGATTACTGGTTTAACTAGGGGAGAGCGGACGGGATCCCGTGCTTTCCAGTATCTATGGCCGTACGTGGAGAAAGTACGTGGAGGTGAAGCTTAAGTAGGCTTGGCCTTGCATGCTAGGTGGAGATGATTTAACGATTTCAACTCACACTTCATTCTCTTGTAGAGGGAACGAACTGCCACGATGGTGGACCTCGATGGACCAATTGACCAATTCAAAGTAGAGCTAGCTCTGATATCTGCATGGAATTCGACAACACGGCTCTTCAAGCTCTGTTGTTGCGATCTCTGCTCATCGGCTGACCTGGACCTTGACCTCGAATTCCGACCGTGGTCCAGCCGTCAGCCGATGGAGCCTCCTACGTCACTCCAAAAGTTTTTTTTTTTTTTTTTTTTTTTGGTGGCGCTGGCGTTCTGGCCCAGCTGGCTGCCGCTTTCGGCCTAACATTGCGGCGGCATTTCACAGTGGATACAGTGCTGCCGGCGTAATTCAGTGGGGCGTGGCACGAGTACAGTGGGCTCGGACCTTCCAGTGGATCGCACAGGGGACACAGCGGGATTTGTAGCGGACATCACCGCAGAACACGGCTCGGCCAGATGTTCACGGTGAATGACCCCAAGAATCTCTCTCACCAAACAACAGCGACGTTGCCCCGGCATGCGCTTGGTAGAGATGCACAGGGATAAACAAGAGCGGTTTACTCGAGTACAGACCGAGATGGAGAAACTGGGCTAATTTGACAGCGGCACATGGCCTCTGCCTTACGGTTTTCTCCCTTGTCAAGATGGTCAACACGATGGGCTGTTCTTCGGATCTGGTCTGGGCTTCTGTATCGAGATTCGATCGGAAGAGCAAACGAGTGCAAGAAGAGAGAATGAATCCAAGACAGATAGTGTAGTCAATTTCGATAATTGGTTCAAGAAAGGCAGTCGAGAGACCTGCCTCGTTTGCTGCCTTCAAATTTGGTTGTCTTTTAATAGTGGGTCCCAAAGAGGAAATAATCGAGTCACGACGAACACTGAACGCTCTTCCGGCTCCCGGCGATTCGACCGGTCGCAATAGCCGGGCTGGACCCATCTTTGGGTGAGCCGCCAGCCGTTCCTGTATCGGAGCATCGGAGCAAGCAGGATGCAGTGAGGAGTCATTTGAAGTTGATATTGTCTATTTACACCTGTATTTTGATTCTTTTGAATTAAATTGTCTTCCATTGTCATGAATTGCTCTCAAGCACAACCATTGTGACCACACCCACGATGGCCACAACAACCCTCACGACGGAAGCGGTGCCGATGCACAGGCTGGACCCGGTCGACGCTGCTGCGGTGCCGCTCCCGCCGACGCGGATTCTGGCCCGCGATAGCATGCACAGTGTCGAGACCGACCACAACCGCGACCTTGGACACGACCACGACAGCAGCCCCCCGTCCGACATGGACGACGACGTGGCCGTGCTGACCGCCGTGACCACGACGCTTTCCGCTGCTACGGTGACCACCTCCCGCAAAGTGTTGATTTTGGCGACCGTCAGCTGGATGACCCTGGCCGCGACCTTTTCGAGTACCTCCCTCCTGCCCGCCACGCCCGAGATCGCGGCCGACTACGGCACAGCCGTGGAGACGCTGACCATTACCAACGCGGGCGTGCTTCTGGCCATGGGCCTGGCGTCGTTTGTGTGGGTGCCGCTGCAGGAAGCGTACGGCCGCCGGTTTGCGTACCTGTCGGCCATTGTGGCCTTTACCGTCTTTTCCGTGGGCATTGTGTTTGCGCCGAGCCTGGCGGCCTTTACGACGCTGCGAATTCTGGCCGGATTCGAGGCGTCCTATTTCATGGTGGCCGGCCAGTCGTACCTGGTGGACATTTTCGATCCGGCCTACCGCGGCACGGCCGTCGGCTTCTTCCAGGTCGGCACGATCGCCGGTCCGGCATTGGGTGAGCCCCCTCTCACCCCCTACGATACGATCTTCTGTCCACGTCCACTAACCGTGTAGGCCCCTGCTTTGGCGGCATCATTGTGACGTACGGCAGCTGGCGGTTCATCTTTGTGCTGCAGGCGGTCATGGCGGCGGCGGGGCTGCTGTCGGCCTTCTTCTGTCTGCCACGGGCGGCGTCACCGACCACCGCCACGGCCTCCACCAACAGGTTCAACCGCCTCCAACCACGCCCGCCCCCGATGCGCATCGGCAAGCGCGCCCTGCTCCTGCGCTACAACCCGCTGCGCATCCTGCGGTTCCTGGCGTACCCCAACATTGCCTTGACCGACATTGCCTGCGGCCTGCTGTCGTGGACCATGTACTCCTTGCTGACCCCCTCGCGCGACCTGATCGACACGCGTTTTCATCTGACCACCCCCTTGGTGTCCGGTCTGTTTTACCTGGCCCCCGGCGCTGGCTTCATCTGCGGCGCCATCGGCGGTGGCCGGCTTTCGGACTACATCATGACCCGCCACATGGCCCGCCGCGGCGGCACGCGTCTCGCGCAGGACCGTTTGAACAGCGGGCTGTACGGTTTCTGGTTGGTGACGCCGGGGGGGATGCTCTTGTTTGGGTGGTCCCTGGAAAAGGAAGTGGGCGGACTCGCCCTCCCTGTGGTCGCCGCCTTCCTCGCCGGCGTCGGCATCATGATCGGCTTCAATGCCTTGAACACGTACACCGCCGAGGTCATCCCGGGCCATAAGAGCGAGGTCCTGGCCGGCAAGTACCTAATTCAGTACGTCTTTGGCGCGGCTGGCAGTGCTTCCATTTTGTTGCTCATCAACAAGATTGGCGTCGGGCTCGCCGCCACCATTTCGGTGGCCGCTTCGGTGATTGGCGGCGCGCTGGTGCTGGCGACGGCGCGGCACGGGTCGGCCATGCAGCGGCGCGCCGAGGCGTGGACGAAGCAAAGGGAGAATGTTGAGCAGTAGACGAGAGCGAGCGAAGCGAGGGAGATGGAGGGAACTCGGTACTCGAAGCACTCATGGAGGCCTCATGCCAGGTCGATATTGACGCGGACGCGTCTCTGGTCGTGTCTGCCTGCGTTTCTTTTTGTTTTGTCATTTTTCTGAAAACATTTGTCATATGATTTTCTCATTCTCCTCATGAAAACTCTTCTTCATCTTTTTGTCTTCTCTTGCTCTCTTTGTTGTCATGATTCCAGATGCTGGCTCTGTACATAAGCACCGAGTCGGCGGTATTGTTCAAAAGGGGAAGGAGAGGACGATCGCATCGTGTGTGGACGCGTACTTCCCCGTACCCTTTACCCCAAATGCTGACGGCAAGTATAAATAGTGTTGTGACGAGGAGCTGTTACTCTCGGTGTTGACTTGTGCCGTGAGCCGGACGTGCATGCACGTTGGAGATGTCGTCCGTTGTCTTCACCTCATCACATGTGCTCTTCCTCTCCATGCTCTCCATGTTGATGTCACCCCATGTTCATGTCGTCCCTGAAGAACTACCCCGGACGACCCCGGATTACAAAGGATGGTGAGAAAGACGAAAAAGAATGAAGAATGAAGAGACAAAAAAAGACAAGACAAAAAATAAGACGACCCGTATGAGTCTCCGGGCCGAAGCTTGTTGACGGGGGGAGAAAAGTAAAAAAAAATCTGTAAAAGTAAAATTACATGAAAAACAAACGAGCAAAATAAAACAAGTAATTAAAATACAAAACATCAAATACAAAAAACCAAAATCAAATGCAGGGTACATCAATAGTCAACTCAGCCTCTTGCGTCCACAACGACCCGTGGCTTGGAGGCTTGAGGCGCAAGGGCCGCGCCGCTGTCTGTCCTGCAGCCACGCCTGTTGTGTCTCTGTTCTCGTTCTTTCATCTTCGTTTCTTATTTTCCCTTTCCCACTCGCGTTCCCATCGTTCGAGGACAGCACATTTTGTCCCCACCCCTGCCTCAGCGCCCCCGGCACTTACACCAGAGTTTTCACCGAATCTGGCTAGACCCACTCGAGTCACTTAACGGTGGGCCAGTCAAAAGTCACGAAAAAAAGAAAAAGGAGACGAGCAAAAAAAAAATGCCGATCGCTGTCTGATGGTGGCGATTGGCGGTCCAGAGTTCTGCAGGTAGCTCGACAGTAAGACAGCAGCCGTGTCGCAGATTCTTGCGTGCTGTCGTGCGTGCTGTCTTGCGTGTCGTTGTCTCGGACAATGGCATTCCGGGAGTTTGTTTACGCCGTCGTGCAGGCGATCAAAATGCTTTCGTCACTGAAGAGTCTGGGAGCGCTACGGCGCCGCAGTGGAACGATTCTGGTCCTTTCCCCAGTTTTTCTTTTCTTTTTCTTTTTTCTTTTTCTTTTTCTCTTCTCGTCACTTGTCCTCGCCTCTCGTGGTCTGCTTCGCTGAACGCCGTAGCCGTAGCCTGCAGTTTGTAGTCTGTAGCCCGTCTGAACCGGTCTCGCGAAATGCAAGGGTCACAGGGCCTGTGATGACTATTTCGAGGGAAGGAAAACAAAGAAAGCCCACTGTAAAGAAAGCCCCCTGTACGGAGTATTTGCAGGTAGGTCACCGTAGTGCGATGCCTGTCTCGTGTTCGCCCTGCGCCTGTTCGCTCTTCGCTCTTGACTACTACGTCGACGCGCCCACTCGTTCCCTCGCCGGCTCGGCCGGAAACGGTTCAGCACGATTGGCGGGCGGGCGCGACCACTCCCACTCCCACTCCCACTCCCACTACCCAGTACGTAAGATACGACCTACGTCGGTGGCTTGCCGTCGTCGCACGCTGTTGGTCCGTGGGTTGGCGTTTTGGTTGCGACCTTGTTCAGAGGCTTGTCCAGTCCAAGCTTTCGTGGCTGTTGGCGTAGGCGTCGCCCGCAGGCTTTTCTCCGATTTGGTCATGTTGACGTCGTTCACTTTGGAGTCGGTGGGCCTCGACAAAAGCCGTCATTGGCCAGTTTTTAATTCCCGACGCAAGCCCGACGCCTGACGTGCCCAAACTGGTGCAAGGGTAATAAGCGCAAGTTCAGAACCAAAAGCAGCGTGACAAGCAAGATGGACGACGACATGAACGAGACGAGAAATCAAGACAAGACAAGGTTCGAGGACAGAACAGGCTTCCAGAAAATGCAAAGTCAAACGGCTCGTGACATCCATCCGTCTTCTCGTCGTCCCCTTTCCCATTGTTCCCTCCCGTTGACACAACGCCACATGTGCTCCTTGTACCTGGCCCTGAACCGGCCAAATTTGGAATCAGTTGCAGAGTTTTGCCCGTTTTGCCCACACAAGAAACACGCCGGTCTGCTCACCACCGCGACCGCCCCGGACACCGTTCTCCATCTTTACTTTCTTGTCCCATTTCTTTTTTTCCTTTCTTCGCCTTCTTGCTCACATCCATCTCCAGCATCTCCAGATTCGGTCCTTTTCTTGTTCGTGCATCGGCGCGTCTCCAGTCTTGCGTCTCGGGGCTCCATCTTTTTGTCCATCCCGTCTCCATCATCTCCATCCATCTCCATCTTGCCTCCGTGCTGTTCTCCATCACTCCCCATCACTCTCCATGGTTTCGTATTCTCACCATGTGCACCTCCGCCCTCCACGTACTTCCATCTCCTCCATGTGTTGTCTTACCTCGCCCCAGACCCTGGGGTCCACGATAAGAAGGGGAAGGTGACGACCAGGACAACTGTCATACACGTAGAATTGGGGAATTGGACAACGTAAAATTGTAGAATTGTATTTCAGGATTCCAAAACCGCCTCTCATCCGTCTCTCAACCGGTCACAGCCGCCCCAAAAGCAAACGTCGAAAAAGACCGCCCGGCACCTGACCCAGAGGCGGCCCGATTCACACAGCCAGCACCTTCTCTGTCCATGACCAAACAGACCAAAACAGACCAAAAACGCAGGTCATGCCCCATACCATGCCAGGGGGGTCCACTACCGAGGAAGCCGTCCGCTGTGCAGAAGCTTGTCGTGCTTGTCATCGTGTAAGTCCAGGCCGCGGCAGCGCTGTAAGTCACGGCACGACTGGTATGCAGTTCCCCACAAAATCGCCCTGACTAAGGGCCCAAGACCGGACTGCCGTCTACCGTCGCCCCTACCGGGAAGCGCGACGATGCCAGACGCCTGACGTAGGGTCCGAATCGGTGTACGAGGACGGGCGAGCTTGTGTGGTTCGTTATTTTTCCTGTTTTTCTCTTTTCTGTCTCTCTTGTCTGTCTCCCGTAGGTGTGTACGTCGTATATATATAGACTAAGCGCCGGTCCTCTTGTTGGTTCACTTTCTTTTCCAAAAGAGCTCTCTCTTGCATCACCATCTTCTTGCAGCATTCTGCTCGCATCTCATCTTTATTTACTCCCCTTACCCTTATCCGTACATTTACACCACCGCACATTACGCCACCACACATTACACCACCACATAGCACGTCCACGCACCATCGTGCTGCCGCCACCATGTTGTCCAAATGGGTCTCCATGACCATCTACTTTGACAAACACAACCCGACCTCGGAAAAATGGGACCGCAACGCGCCCCCCTCCGACGCCCTCGACTACTCCCCCCTCAAGCGCATCACCGGCAAGTCGCTGGTTATGGCGCTCTTCGTGTCCATGGGCGGCCTGCTGTTTGGCTACGACACCGGCCAGATCTCTGGATTCCTTGCCATGCCCGACTACCTCGAGCGCTTCGGCCAGCTCAACGACAAGGGCGAGTACTACTTTAGCAACGTCCGCTCGGGTCTCATTGTCGGTCTGCTGTCCATTGGCACTCTGATTGGCGCCCTCGTGGCCGCGCCCGTCGCCGACCGCGCCGGCCGCAAGTACAGCATCTCCTTCTGGACCCTAATCATCTCCGTGGGCTTCGTCATCCAGATCTCCGCCAGCCACTCCTGGGTGCAGGTCATGCTGGGCCGCTGGGTCACGGGTCTCGGCATCGGCGCGCTGTCGCTGCTCGTGCCCATGTACCAGGCCGAGACCGCACCGCCCTGGATCCGCGGCGCCATGGTCTGCACGTACCAGCTCTTCATCACCTTTGGCATTTTCTTGGCCGCCACTTTTAATTATGGCACCGTCACGCATCTGGCCGACAGCTCGGCCTCGTGGCGCATCATCATCGGTCTGGGCTGGGTCTTTGCCCTCGTTCTCGGCCTGGGCATCCTGTTGTTCCCCGAGACCCCCCGCTACGACTACTCGCGGGGCCACTACGACCGCGCTCGCGACACCCTGTGCTCCGTCTATGGCGCGCCCCCCAACCACTGGTCCATTGTCTCGCAGATCGAGGAGATTGAGAGCAAGCTGCGCGCCGAGGAGGCCATCAAGAACGGCAACGCCGTCCAGGAGTTCTTCAGGATGTGGCGCGCGCCCCGCATGACCTACCGCATCCTGCTGGGCGTCGGCCTCCAGATGTTCCAGCAGCTCACAGGCGCCAACTATTTCTTCTACTACGGCACGACCATCTTCAAGGCGGTCAACATTGACTCCTTCATCACCCAGATCATTCTCAACACGATCAACTTTCTCGTCACCTTTATCGGCTTGTATCTGGTCGAGCACTACGGCCGTCGCCGCTCGCTCATTGCCGGCAGCATCTGGATGTTCATCTGCTTCCTCATCTTTGCCTCCGTCGGCCACTTTGCCCTCAACCGCGAATTCCCGACCGAGACCCGCCCGGCCGGTGTCGCCCTCATCGTGTTTGCCTCCTTTTTCATTTTGGGCTTCGCCACCACCTGGGGTCCCATGATCTGGACCATCATGGCCGAGCTCTTCCCCTCCCGCTACCGCGCCCAGGGCATGGCCCTGTCGACGGCCTCCAACTGGCTCTGGAATTTCTTGCTGGCCTTCTTCACGCCGTTTATTACTGGCGCCATCGACTTCCGCTACGGCTACGTCTTTGCCGGCACCAACGTCATCGGCGGCCTGATCGTCTACTTCTTCGTCATGGAGTCCCAGGGCCGCACCCTCGAGGAGATTGACACCATGTACCTCGAGCGCGTCAACCCCCGCAAGAGCGCCAAGTGGGAGGCGCCCCCTGCCAAGGAGATTGCCAAGATCCGCAAGGCCGCCGGTCTGGACATGGAGGCCGAGGCCGAGCATGTCAACAGCGCGGGCGGTGTGGTGGGCAACTCAGATGAGGGTGTCCTGCCGGCGACCACGATCGAGTAGCGGCAAGTGAGATCGAACGAAGCGAGATCGAGCGCAGCGAGCGCTACCAAACAGCGAGCATAGCGAGCTGATTCAAATACAAAACACAAAACACAGGAGGAACAGAAATGATATCCAAAAGAAGTTGAGGACGACAGGGGAGACGATACCATGAGCTCCAGGAGCATATCTCATTTACACATTACACATACGGAGTACCATTTGCCATACTACCATTTACATAATACTCGTTTTCCTTTCATACCATCATCATAGTTTTTGTCTTAGAGAATACACTCTGCATACAATCTTTTGACTTTTTTGAATAGTGACTGTCTGCTCATACGATTGAGAACCCCGTGAGGTCCTTCTCATCCTCCAGCCGCCACACCCGTGCAAATGTCCGTTCCAGCGCGTCCATGTTTTGGATTCCGGCGTACTCGGCGATCCGCCGCGCCTTTTCCTCTAATTCCCTTTGCGTTAAGTGTTGGTCCGGGTCGCCTTTGGCCGACGCCACGAACTGTTCGTACACCTCGCCTGTCTTGGTGGTGACCACTACCCGTGCCTGCCACTTTTCGGGGAACGCCGCCTCGATTGCGTCGTCTAGGACCATGTGCACCCGCCCGCGGAAGGCGTCCAGTTCTGGGTCCGTGAGTGCTTCCTCTGTAAAGTCCAGCACGGTCGCCCGGCCGCGGTGCGCCGCTACGGCCAGCACGAAGCCCATGCTGAACTTGCTCTGGTGGATCGTCTGGGGCGCGCCCACCGTGCGGCCGAGCACGTCCAGCGCCGCCGCGTACACGTGGCAGTCCACTCTCGCAATGTCGCCGGCCGTCAAGCCGTGCTCTCCCATGATCTGCAGCAGGCCGTCCGCCGATCCGTGCGTGTGCCGGCACGACGCGTGCCACTTGAAGCTGGACTGGGTGATGCTGTACTCCCGTCCGAGGGCGTCTGTCAACGCCGCCGGACTCGCCTTCCCCGGCACCATGGCTGCCGCCATGCCGTTGGGGCCCTCCAACACATCCGCCGTCCCCAGCAGACCCGCCCGTGCCACGTACGCTGCCAACACGCCGTCGAACCCGGCCTTGGCCGTGTGGACCTGCTTGCCGTGGGTGGCGTCGACCAGAAACTGCCAAAGCCCGGCAGCCTGCGTGCCGGCGGTGCCCAGCGCCGACAGTGTCTGCGTAGCATCCAATCTCAGCAAGTGGGCGGTTGCAGCCGCCGCCCCGTACACACCCGCTGTCGCCGTTGTGTGGAATTTGGCGTAGTGGCTGGGCCCCAAGAAGGCCCCGATCCGGCACGCCACGTCGTAGCCGGCGACGGAGGCGACGATCAAGTCCTTGCCGGTGGCGCCCGTGGCTTGAGCGATGGCCAAGGCCGCCGGGAAGACGACCGTCGCCGGGTGCACCATGCTGCTGTTGTGCAGGTCGTCCTGCTCGACCACGTGCGACGCCGCGCCATTCACAAGGGCGGCGAAGGCGGCCGACGTCCGGCCCGGGCGGTGCAGCAGTTCACTCGGCCCGTCTTGTGGACCCATCTCTTTGGCAAACGCATCAATGGCCTGCACGGCCGGGTGGTGGCGCCCGCCGATGGCGCAGGCGTACCAGTCGAGAAAGAAGTCTTTGGTTTTGGCGACGACAGCCGGCGGGAGGTGGTCGTAGCGCAGGCCGGCCGACCAGGCCGCGAGCTGTTGTGTTCGGGTGGGGGGTGGCGAGGACGAGCTGGATAACAGACGAGACGACACGGAGAAGCACGCCGCGTTTCGGCGGAGAGGCCGATGGCCAGCAACGGCTCGCCGGATGGGGGTTGTAAGCATGGTGATTGGCGAGTGCAGGTGGAAATCAAGTGGGTGGTCGCGGTTGCGTTCGATTCAAATAAATGATTTCCTGCCAACGACTATTCCTGAGATGGTTTGACGGACGAAGACGACAAGAAAGAGAGAGAGAGACGCCCGACGCCCGACACCATCCGATTCTTCCCAGGCGGTCCCTGCCAAATCACCTCGGCGAAGTGACGTGCAGCAAGTCAAGTAGGTCGGCTACTTGCTCCGGCTACCCCGCGAAATCCGCGAAGCCGATGCGGAGACTGTGGAGGCACTGTCAGAGTGTGTTTTATTTACCCAACGTTGTTTTTATTTTATTTTATTTTATTTTGCTTCTATTTCATTTCATTTCATTTAATTGTATTTATTTCTATTTACATTCACTCGAGTTTCGTATCATTTTCTGTGCTTTTTTGTTATTTTCTTTTCATCCTCGCTTTGCTCGTCTACTCCGCCCGCTCACTTACTCGCCTCCATTCAGTCGTCTTGTCGTTCGCTCGCTCACTCTCACCCTCTCACAAATCCGCCCTCGCCGGCTCACCCGCCCAAATCCGCCGAATCACCTCCCGGATGGCTTCGCGCTCCAGCGGCCGCGGACTCCAGTACGGCTGGCTCAGGGCAATGTCGGCGGCCTTGTCAATGTCTTCCTCACGGAAGCCGTAGTCGCGGAGGGCGAGCTTGACGGGAAGTTTTGCGAGGAGGCCGTTCAACCCCACCATAGCATCCCCGTTGCTGTCAGGCAAAATGCCCGCCAACTTGTCCATCACAGGGCCAATCTTCGGGGCGACATACGACAGGCTGTGCGGCAGCACGGCCGTGTGCGTCTCGCCGTGCGGCAGGTTGAAGGACCCGCCCAGCACGTGGCACAGCTTGTGGTGGATGGACATGCTGACGTTGCCGAGGCACATGCCGCAGAGCCAGGCGCCGTACAAAGCGTCTTCCTCCGCCTGCACGCGCTCAGACGACTTGTCGTCCGACGGGAC
Organism: Sporothrix inflata; assembly: GCA_021396225.1. Taxonomy (NCBI): domain Eukaryota; kingdom Fungi; phylum Ascomycota; class Sordariomycetes; order Ophiostomatales; family Ophiostomataceae; genus Sporothrix; species Sporothrix inflata. Next base: position 79,953 of record WNYF01000048.1, on the reverse strand, counting down.
GTCAGTCGCCAGCTTGGGCAACGACACCGCCAGCGACCGGATCGCCTCCCCTGCCATGGCCGACACCACCGGACTGGCGTTCTGCGTGTACAGCGCCTCGACGGCGTGCGCCAGCGCGTTGATCCCGCTGGTGGCGCGCATCGTGCGGGGGAGCGTGCCGGTCAGGTCGACGTCGTACAGCACGGTCCGCGGCAGGATGCGCGGGTCGCTGCGCGTCGTCTTGCGGCCGTCGGCCGTTTCGCCGAGGATCGGGGTCATCTCGCTGCCGGCGTAGGAGGTGGGGATGCAAATGTGGGCGAGGCCCGTGCGGATGCTCATGGCCTTGCCGAGGCCGATGGTGCTGCCGCCGCCGATGGACACAAGCACGGTGCTGGAGGCGGAGCCGGAGCCGGAGGTGGCCCCAGTCGAACCAGTCACAGCGTTCAATGCGGCTATGGCTTTGTCGGTGATGCCCACCGGCGTGTGCATGGTCGCTTCGGTAAACACACCCGCCACAGCAACATCACTGCCTGCTAGCAGCGCCTTGAGGTGGTCGAGCTGGTCGGTCTGCTGCGGCGTGGACAGCAAAAACGCCGCCTTGCCGCCGAGCAGCGCCGCCTCTTCGGGCAGCTTTGCGAGCGTGCCGCGGCCAAAGACGACGCGCGGGACGTTGAAGTGTTGGAAGGCCATTGTAGGTGGTGGTGACGTTGGTAACGAGGGGGTGAAAAGAAGGTAAATTTGTGTAAGAAAGAATTCGGAACGATCAAAGTAAGATCAGTGAGACGAGAATGGGACGAGAGAATACCCCCGTCGACACAGTCGGGATATCCCCGCAGTTCGGTTCGGCAGCAATACCTACATCCGGAGGCATTCGATACTGCACTTACAGCCACTTACAGCCACTGACAACGCTACGGGGCAGTTGGGGTACTGGTGGGCTTGGTAGGCTGATCGGGTAGAGGCGTCTCCACTTATTTTCACGGTTTGCCGGTACGGGCACGGAGGGCATACAGTGCCAGCATCGGCGACGACGAGAGAAGAAATGAAGGATGATGATAACGTAAACTGCAGAATGTTCTCATCGATTTCAATGAATTGCAGAGACTGATTGTTGACATACTCGTCGTTGTACTCCGTATGTTGTTGGTTTTCGTTGCATCGGGACAGTCGTCTAGATCGGACCGGTCCTTCCGAAAAAGGAAATTCCCCAAACAACGAACACACACAGCCGAGACAGCATGTTAGTCGACTTTCATAGTCGACAGAACGGCCTAGGCGGCGTGGAGATGTCGGTGACGTCGTTTGTGTTCGCGGCAATGCGACCGGACCGGAAAACCACGCGGCGCAGAACGGAGCGGCCGCAGGGCGCCGAGATGGCAGGCATCGAGTACGTCTATGCTACTCTAGTTGACAACACCGGATGGACCATTCGAGCGCAGCCAAGAACCGTCCGCGAGACTGATGTAGATGATCAAGTGTATCGAGTCGGGGTGGGAAGTACTGGCCAGATTTTTCGAGATCTAGGCAGTCTTTTGGCCTTTGGCTCTTCCTGCTGCTGAGAGACTTCTGACCAGTCCACTTCCAGCTACGCCGGTGTCCTGAAACAGATCAACGATGCGTACCCCATCCCCGAAGACGATTAGTGTACCTGGAGATTCGAGTCCGCAATCGAAGCACTGTGCAAGCAGATGGTTCAACACACCTGGGAGAGTGTTGCTTAGACGGCAAAGGGGGAGGGCGATCATTTAGAATTCGACATCTTCTGGCCAAATTTCATTCCGATCATCACCACGCATGGCGACCAGCTGTCCAAGCTGATTCTCGATGGAATCTCCATGAAAGCACGCTAGTTGCTAGGCAAAGCTTCCAAGACTTCAGATCTTCTCGATCTGCCCTCGGTTGATGACAGATGCCAACATCGGCTCACGTACATCTACGTCACGTCGAAACACGATGAGTCCACAGTCACGAATCATCGGGCCGTCATGAAGAGTGGAAGAATACAGACGACGCGCTCTGTTGAGGATGCCAAGTCAGGATGGTCATTCCGCTACTACGTCGGTAGCACGACAAACGCCGCTGGCCTCGAAGAGTTCTTGTTCTACGACGTTGCGAGACAGCCAAACTGTGTGACAAGCCACAGGACAATTGGCATTTACCAAAACGCACGGGGAGATCAGACAGGCATCGACGACAGCCATCTAGTTGCGACAGCGCGCTTCACGGAAGCGTTAGTACTGACCTACACTCAGCGGAATCGGGGTGATGATTCCTGACATCAAAGGATCGATACCCTCTTCACCTCTGTTGCCACCAGAGGATGTTTTCAACGTCGGCTGGCCCTTGAAGCAACCTTTCCCCGGGAACTTTCATGAGGACATTCTGTCACGCGTTTGCGCGAATCCATCATGCAACGCTGCGCATCATCGCGGGATGCATTGGCAACGGCACGGTAGTAGACAGTGCGAAAGAGGAAACTCTTCAAAACAAGGGAGAACACACATCCACGTGTAAGTGAACTTACCTAAGCTCGTTTAGGAGAATAGAGACCAGACTTTCCGAATGGAATTAAAAGAACTGTGGAATCGTAAAAAAAAAAAAAAAAAAAGAAAAGGAAAAGAAAAAGAAGAAGGAAAAGGAAGATCGGATGGAGAAGCGAAAGCGAGGACGTAGAGCCCACGACGGGGAGCCGGGTTTCCGTGCAGGTTGTCTGCGGCCAGCCGCCTAACCCAACACAGCACCGACAGCATGGACAGGACGTCGCACGCCTGGTCAATATTGTCTTGGCAGTCCACGCAGCTTGTCTTTCTGGCAGCCAGATGGAAGCTTGAGAATCGTTGTGGGCGTGGGCTGGTGGGCGCCTCTTTTTAATAAGACTTTTGCCAAGCCGTCAGGTTGCCAAGCCGTCAGTGTCCCACTGTCGACCACGTTCCTAGCAAACGTTCCTAGCAAAGTCCAAGACTCCAAGACGGCACGCCGCCACGCACGCACATCCAACGTGCGCACGAAAAGCTTGTGCACGCCTCCCGTCCAGATGGCGTTCTTGGGTGTGTCTTGTACTCCGTGCCTGTGTCGATGTCTGTGTCGTCGAATTAGAAAGAAGAAACCCAATCTCACCTCTACGCAACTCGCATATTTATCTTCAGCAGCGTTCATTGTTCTGTAACACAGAGACAGGAAGGCGGCAAGGGAGACAGTGTAGGTAAGACATCATAGTTGGTTGATCGGGGCAGAGACAACAAACGTGTGACGGGGCACAGAACAAAAAACGTGGTCTTTCATTCCTTGACTGTACGAGTACGCCAGTACGACGGTCTTTCAACTTTATTCTGATTGTTAATTTCCTTTTTTGCAAGGTGTCTGTTCGGGTGCCATAATGAGTGATGACCTTTTCCAGCGATTCGGTTGGCTCCAGGTCGCAGTGCACAAGTACGACGTACTCGTAGTGCAGGAACAGACCTACGGAGCGTGTCCTCCGCCCAGGTACGACATGTACCTCGACAACTAGTGTGATTGCCGCTTGGCGTCGCTGCAATAGAATGAAGAAAAGAAGAACAGACAAAGAAGAGCCTCCCGTCAGCGCTTCCATTAAGCTTATTCCCAGACTTTCTTTTCTTCTGTTCGTCTGGTCTGCTTGTCTCTTGCGTATCGGTCTGTTCACTCGCCCGCTGGCCGTTTTACCTAATGGGGCATGTGGGAAAGGTTTACCCCTGTCGCTTCCTTGTCGCTTTCCTGGCAAGGGCCCCCCACGTGCGCCATCAAACGGCAGAGAGCGCTCCCAGTGGTCGGCTCTCGCAAAAAGGCCCCACTCCACGTGTAAGTGATCGCCTTTGTTGATTGCTGGAATGCGAGGCGTACGGGAGGCGTGAAAGGCGTGCGGGATGGCTTTCTCTGGGTCTATCTGGGTCTTTCTGGGTCTTCTGCTAGGCCAGGCACAAACGATGTCGACAGAAACTTGACCGAACGCCACAAACGGGCAGGTGCAAAAGTTGGACATGGCAAAGAACCAGGGAAGACGACAAACGGGCCCAGCACCAGGAACCAGGATGCTTATTTTGGTGGATGGACCGCCGGTGGTGGGTGGGTAGTGGTTGCAAACGGCGGTCGACTGCAGACTGCACATACAGACACACACGAAATGAAGAAAATCGACGATGCACGTCGTCGACGCCTGTCGATGCTCCACCGAATCACAACGCTGCCCACGTTTTCTTATTCTGTGCCTCTTGACGCAACTTCGCCAGTCGGCCAGGGTGGACGGCAGGCTCGGTGTCGTACGAGTGTTGGTGCCTCTCTTTCTGATCCTCCTTCTGCTTCTCTCCTGCCCCATACGCGTACCTTGCACTCGTGGTAGTCCACAGCCCAAGTCCAATTCCACAGTTGACTGCGGTCTACGCCCAGATGTCCACTCTTCTCCACGGCCATGAGGAACACGTCCATGACCACGACCACAACCACAGCCATGGCCTTCCGTACACGCCGCCCACTAATCTGCACCCCTGCTCTGTACCACGGTCCACTCTTCACCATCAGGATGAACTACACGGCCATTGTGGACTACAGCATGGGTTCATAAGCTGGTGATCGCCAGTCGTTTGTCTCTTTTCTTTATTTTTGGGGTTTTCTTTGTCCTTTTTTTCCTCCTTCCCCTTCCTTTCCCTCCAACCTCGCCGATCTCCATAGGGCTTGCGTCTGTTCTGTGTTCTGTGCTTCTCGCATCCTGTCACTCGTTTTGCACGCCCGCATCGATCATGAAGTCCACTGCGCAGTTCTCGGCCCTGGCCGGCGCTGTCCTCCTGGCCGCCTCCGGCAGCCACGCCGCGCCCACGGTCGACACCACCTACCCCTACACGGGCCCCGATGTGCCCGTCGGCGACTGGGTCGACAACGGCGCCAACGGCAACGGCCGTGGCTTCCCCCGCCTCGTCGAGGCGCCCGCCGTCACGCCCGGCTCGGCCAACCCGACCAACAACGTCAATGTGATCTCGCTGGCCTACGTCCCCGGCGGCATCAACATCCACTACCAGACGCCCTTTGGTCTGGGCGAGGCCCCCGCCGTCGCCTGGGGCACCAGCGCCGCGGCGCTGACCAACACCGCCACGGGTGCGTCGCACAGCTACGACCGCACGCCGCCCTGCTCCATGGTGGCGGCTGTGACGCAGTGCTCGCAGTACTTCCACGAAGTGCAGCTGACCGGGCTCAAGGCGGACACCACCTACTACTACCAGATCCCCGCGGCAAACGGCACCACCGCCTCCGAGGTGCTGCAGTTCACGACGGCCCGCGCGGCCGGCGACGCCAAGCCGTTCACCGTGGCTGTGCTCAACGACATGGGCTACACCAACGCCCAGGGCACGTTCTCGCAGCTGCGCGCGCTGACCGACGACGGCACGCTGGCGTTCGCGTGGCACGGCGGCGACATCAGCTACGCCGACGACTGGTACTCGGGCATCCTGCCCTGCGAGGACGACTGGCCGGTGTGCTACAACGGCACGTCGTCGTCGCTGCCCCCCGGCGAGGACCCGGGCAACGCCTACGACACGCCCCTCCCCGCGGGCGAGGTTGCCAACCAGGGCGGCCCCCAGGGCGGCGACATGAGCGTGCTGTACGAGAGCAACTGGGACCTGTGGCAACAGTGGCTGCAGGGTGTGGCCGGCAAGGTGCCCTACATGGTGATGCCGGGCAACCACGAGGCCGCCTGTGCCGAGTTTGACGGCCCCAACAACGAGCTGACGGCCTACCTCGTGGATGGCGAGACCAACTCAACGGCCGCCAAGACGGGGCTCAACTACTTTAGCTGCCCGCCGTCGCAGCGCAACTTCACGGCCTACCAGCACCGCTTCCGCATGCCCGGCGCCGAGTCCGGCGGTGTCGGCAACATGTGGTACTCGTTTGATTATGGATTGGCCCATTTCATCAGCTTGGATGGTGAGACCGACTACGCCAACAGCCCCGAGTGGCCCTTTATTCGCGACACGGCCGGCGTCGAGGAGGAGCCCAAGGAGAGCGTGACCTACATCACTGACAGCGGTCCGTTCGGCTTCATTGAGAACAACGCCTACAAGACCACCTCGGCCTACGAGCAGTACCAGTGGCTCGTCAACGACCTGAAGAACGTCGACCGCACCAAGACGCCCTGGGTCTTTGTCATGAGCCACCGCCCCATGTACTCCTCGGGCTACTCGTCGTACCAGCTCTACATCCGCGAAGCCTTCGAGGCCGTCCTCCTGGAGTACGGCGTCGACGCCTACTTTGCCGGCCACATCCACTGGTACGAGCGCCTCTTCCCGCTCGCCGCCAACGGCGTCATTGACACCGAGTCCATCATCAACAACAACACCTACTACGCCAACAATGGCAAGTCCATCACCCACATTGTCAACGGCATGGCGGGCAACATTGAAAGCCACTCGACCCTCTCATCGTCCGAGACCGTCGAGGACATGACTGCCGTCCTCGACACCACCCACTACGGCTTCACCCGCCTCGACATCCACAACGCGTCGGTGGTGACCCTCAACTTTGTCCTCGGCAGCGGCGACGGCAACGGCGACTCCCTGACCCTGATCAAGAAGGAGACGTCGTCGTCGTCGTCGTCGTCAAGCGCGGCCTCCCACTCCAGCACGTCGTCCGCTGCCTCGTCTGCCTTGTCTGCTGCCTCCGCTCCGGCTTCGGTCTCGTCCGCCTCCGAGTCGTCCCTGGACTGCAGTGCCTCTGAGGAGGTGTCGTCGTCGTCCAAGTCGGCTTCGTCGGTTGCGTCGGTCTCGTCCGTCCCCAGCGTGAGTGCGTCGGTGTCGGCGTCGGCTTCCGCTTCTGCCTCTGCCGCTAGCTCTGCCTCCGCTTCTGCCTCTGGCAGCGCCTCCGCCTCGGCTCCCATCTCCGTCGTCTCCCCGCCCGTGTCCGTCGCCTCCTCGGCGTCTGCATCGGCCAGCGGTGCCGCCTCGGCCTCCTCCCTGTCGTCCATTGCCGACTGCGAGACGTCGTCGGTTTCCGGTTCTGGCTCTGCTTCGGCTTCTGCCTCGGCCTCTGCTCCTGCGTCCGTCTCTGGCTCGGCCTCTGCCTCTGCCTCTGCCTCTGCCTCTGCCTCCGCCTCGCTGTCGTCCATTGCGGACTGCGAGACGTCGTCTGTGTCCGGCTCTGCTTCCGCTTCTGGCTCTGCCAGTGGCTCAGCCATTGTCTCGGCTTCTTCTGCTTCCGCTTCGGCCTCCCTCTCCTCGATTGCCGATTGCGAGACATCGTCGATCAGCGGCTCCGCCTCTGCCTCTGCTTCCGCTTCCGGATCGGCCAGCGCGTCTGGCTCGGCCATCGTCTCGGCGTCCGCCTCGTCCGTCTCGGCCTCGCTTTCTTCGATCGCTGACTGCGAGACATCGTCGGTCAGTGGCTCTGGTTCTGCCTCGGCCAGTGGCTCGGCCTCAGCCAGCGCTTCCGTCCCGGTTTCTGTCTCCGGCAGTGCCTCCGCTTCCGCTTCTGCTTCCGCCTCCCTGTCGTCCATTGCCGACTGTGAGACCTCGTCGGTCAGCGGCTCGGCCAGCGGCTCGGCCAGCGCCAGCGTGAGCGCTTCTGCTTCTGTCTCTGGTTCGGCCATTGTGTCGGCTGCCTCCTCGTCTGCCTCGTCGGCCTCATCGCTCTCGTCCATTGCCGACTGCGAGACGTCGTCCATCAGCGGTTCTTCTTCGGCCAGCGGCTCTGCCTCTGCCTCGGCCTCTGCTAGCGGTTCTGCCAGTGGCTCTGCCATCGTCTCTGCTTCCGCCTCGTCGGTCGTCTCCGGCTCTGCGTCAGCCTCTGCCTCTGCCTCCGCTTCTGCCTCCGCTTCTGCCGCCTCCTCTGCTCAGGCTGGCTCGTCGTCGGCCTCCGCGTCGTCGGCTCCTGCCTCTGCCTCTAGCTCGGCTTCGGCCTCGGCCTCAAAATCTGCTGTCTCCTCGGCTTCCAAGTCGGCTTCTGCTTCCGCTTCCGGCTCGGCTTCTGGCTCGGCTGTTTCCTCTGCCTCCGCTTCCAAGTCTGCCTCTGGTTCGGCCTCCGCCTCCGCCTCGGCCTCCAAGTCGGTTGTCTCGTCTGGCTCGGCTTCGGCTTCTGGCTCTGCTTCCAAGTCGGCCTCTGCTCCTGCTTCCGGCTCTGCCTCTGCCTCTGTTTCGGCTTCCAAGTCGGCCGTCTCCTCCAACCCGGCCTCCGCTTCGGCTTCCGCCTCGTCGTCGAGCGCTGCTGGCGGTGCTGGCGCAGGCTCTGGCGCCACCACCACCACCGAGGTCGTCACCGCCTACACCACTTACTGCCCGGGTGCCACCACCTTCACCCAGGGCTCGCACACCTACACTGTGTCCAGCGCCACCACCCTGACCATCACCGACTGCCCCTGCACCCTGACCCACACCATCTCGCCGGCGGCTAGCTCCACAGGTGTCGTCGGTGCTGGTAGCGGCAGCGGTAGCGGCAGCGGCTCTGGCTCTGGTTCCGGCTCGGGCTCTGGTTCCGGCTCCGGCTCGGGCTCGGGCTCTGGCTCGGGCAGTGGCTCTAGCTCGGGCAGTGGCTCTAGCTCGGGCAGTGGCTCTAGCTCGGGCAGTGGCTCTAGCTCTGGCTCCGGCTCTGGTTCTGGCTCGGGCTCTGGCTCGGGCTCGGGCTCTGGCAGCGGCAGCGGTTCTGGCTCTGGCAGCGGTTCTGGCAGTGAGTCCGGCTCCGGCTCGGGCGCCGCCACCACCACCCAGGCCGCCGCCTCGCCCTCGTCGTCCACCGTTGTCACCAGCAGCGGCCTGCAGACCAAGGCGTCGACCCTCTTTGTGTCCGTCAGCGCTCTTCTCGTCGCTGTCCGTCTGCTTCTGTAAGCAGAGGTGCTAGTGCTTGGTGACTTGTGACTGTACCAAAACCCTTTTCTTTCTCGTTTCGTCATTTCGTCATTTCGCCTTTCGTCCTTCATCGTTCTTTCTTCTCTTCGTTGCCTTGGGCCCCTCTTTTATTTCTTTTTCCTCTTAATTCAAGGCAGTGTTTTTGTCGTCAACATTGCTAGAGGTCCTTCTCAACCTGATAATTTCTTAATTAATAAATCCAAAATACAGAAAGTTAAATAAATATGAAATATAAAATAAAATAAAAAGCATCTTTCAATTTTCATGTCGATGCAATAAAACTGAAGATGAATATGATATGAATTTGAATTCAAAAGTTTACAAAATAAATCGCAATCAAAATTAAGTAAACTATTTTGTTTTAGACAATGTGAATAAAGTTTAACCGCGTAAGAACTCTCTTCCGAATTTCAAAAAAGCCGAGTGTATTTTACAACCGATCTTTACCGCTACGTGCTGCGTTTTTTGAATTCGCGTCACCGTCGTCCTGTAAACAGACACCCCCTTTTCGGAGACTTTTTCCACAAAATGGATTACATAATACTGCACTTAAGGCAGCCCGCCCGCAACTGGATGGAATTCAATTCAAACCGACGTGTCTTTGAGTGGATGTTTCTTTTCACGTTTAGTCAATTGACATCATGTCCATTTACCGTGTAAATTGATTTTCTTTTGGTCTTTAAATTTCTGTTCGTCTCCTCGCTTTGTTTCTCCTTTTGCCTCTTGAGACGGCACGTGACGGCGATGGCGATGGTAGCATCTAGAAGCTCTAAACGCGCTGCTAGCTGCTAGGCGACAGTGGGCGGCGCGGCACGCGTTGCGGGCAGTTGCCGCCTGAAAGCTGACTAATTTCAGGGGAAACCGCAAGAACGAGAACGACGTCAATCGCACCTGCCTCGTCGAGTCGTCGCAACGTCCATTCACAATTCTCTTTTCTTTCCCCTTTTCTCCCCCCTCCCTTTTCTCCCCCCTCCCTTTCTCTCTCATTTCTTCCAAGACATCACCGCCACCACACAATGGACGTCCAGCTGCTCGTCTACGACCTGTCCCAGGGCCTCGCCCGCCAAATGTCCATGGGCTTCCTGGGCTTCCAGCTCGACGCCATCTACCACACGTCCATCGAGCTCAATGGCCGCGAATACGTGTACGACGGCGGCATCCTCGCCATCCAGCCGTACTCGTCGCACCTCGGCCACCCCTTTGAGAAAGTGCCGCTCGGCAGCACCGCGCGCACCATGGCCGCCATCGAGACGCACCTCGACACGCTGCGGCCGCGCTTCACGGCGGCCGCCTACGACCTGTTCCGGCACAACTGCAACACGTTTACCGACATATTCTCGCACTTTCTCGTCGGACACGGCATCCCGGCGCACATTACCGGCATGCCCGAGGCCGTGCTGGCGACACCCATGGGCCGCATGCTGCTGCCGCAGATGATGCAGAGCGGCATGACGGGCGGCAGCCGCCGAATGAACGGGCATGCGAACGGCTCGCTGCTCGGCCTGCAGGAGACGGCGCAGCCAGCAGCGCCAACACCAGCAGCACCCACACCAGCCAGCCATCCAACGCATCCCCACCACAGGTTGAGACTGCCCTCGTTTGCCAATGTCGACGCTACGCTTCCCGTGCTCTTTGCCAAGGTGCCGCCGCTGGACAAGCTCGTCGGCAAGCTCGGCGACGACGTGGCCCAGCAGACGGCTGTGCGCGAATTGCGGGTGTACCTCGAGGGCAGGGCCGCCAACACCAAGTCGGTGAGCGTCCCGGACCTTGCCAGCCTCGGCCGCTTTGTCCGCGACGTTGTGTCTTCCCTGCCGCGGGCTACGCTCTTTGCCGCCGTCGATCTGTTCCGCTGCAGCCTGGCGGACCCGCGCGTGAGCGCCTTTTTCGCCCAGGAGGCCGACCACGCGACGGTTCAGAGTGTCGTGCGGGTTGTCAACAGTGAAGATGCACCTTACGCCCTGCGCCTCGTCACCCTGCAAATGGCCTGCAACCTGTTTGGCGCACCAAGTGCGGTCAACACGCTGTTGTCTGACGCAGCATTGCAGGCCGCACTTGTCCAGTTGGTGGCCGCCAGCTTTTTGGACGACAGCCACGTCAGCGCCCGGTCCGCGGCGGCGTCGCTGCTGTTCAATATGGCGGTCACCGCCCGGCGCTCTAAAAGTCAACAACCAATACCTGTTGACGACCAGGTCGAGCTCGCCGCGTCGGTCGTCGAGGCCATTGGCCAGGAACAGACATCGGCTGGCGCGCTGCAGGGCATGCTGGCGGCGCTGGGCCACCTCGTGTACAGCGCGCCACTGGATGGCGAGTTGGCCGACCTGCTGCGGGTACTGGACGCGGCCGGGATCGTCAACTCGAAAGCCAAAGCGTTTCCGGACGAGCCGCTGATCGCCGAGGTCGGGACGGAGCTGCTTGGCAAAGGCCTGGCACGCCCATGACGGGCAGAGCGACCCGCGCTGGATCGAGAGTTTGGATGCGACAATAGAACTCCATACACAGTAGAAATTAGACGCCACGAAATGTTATGAATGATGACCTACACAAGACGCAAGAGGAAGACAAGCGAGATACAAAAACGAAGAGCCTGTCTAATAATACAACGCCTTGATGAACATCAGAACTATTGCCCACTTGGAATCACAACAAGAATGGAAAGAAACAAACAATGACAATAAAAACAACCAATGACAAAAAAGAAAACACAGGAACAACAGAAATGACATGACGCCGCAGCCACTGCCGATTCGTCCCTTCCCCTCTCTACCATCGACCCCTCGGAGCTTGTCCGTATGCACGGGACGCGTTGGCGGCGGCTTGGAACCGCAGGTTGTACGAATGATGCGGCCGGGAAAGGGTACGACCTGAGCGTCCATCATCAGCATGGGCGTCGACCGGTGCCACGTCCAGTGGTGCCACGTCGATCGCTGCCACCTGGCTGCGCGGCGTGGTCAACCCCTCACCGCCATACACCGCACACAGCATCTGGGCGGCCGACGCACGCCGCTCGGGGTCGACGACGGCCATAAGCCGTATTTGCGGCACGTTGGCGGCGAGGCGCAGGATGGCCGCTTCGATGGCGGCATAGACACGGAGCGCCTGGCTGTCCACCTGGTCCGCGAAGCCGCCCACGTTGCACACACTCAGGACCGTCACAAATAGGGACCACACGTCGGCCTTGGGCGTTTGGTGGGGGTGGCGCCGGGCGATCTCGGGGGCCATGAAGACCTCGGTGCCAGCACAGGTGCCAGCCACGTTCGCCAAGTTGCTCACGCCGAAGTCGGCGAGGTAAAACGTGTACGCGTCTTTATTCGTCTTGTCGTGTGCGTAGGTGAACAGGATGTTGCCCGGCTTGACGTCGCGGTGGACAAGGTTGCGGCACGCCAGAAAATCCAGCGCCCGCAGCATGTGTTCGACCATGGTGGTGCACAGGTCGCTGGGCAGCGGCGCACTCTGGTTCTGTTGGCGGTAGGTGCTGACGAGGTCTGCGAGGCTGCCATCCTTGAGGCCTAAAAAGATCTCGGCGTGTGGCGTGTGCCAGTTCTGCGCACCGATAAAGTCCACAATGTGTGGCTGCGGGCGTTAGTGTTCGACATCATCGAGGAGAATATGAGAATATGAGAGGGTGGTCTGAACGAACATGATCAATGCCGGCGAGGATCTGAACCTCGCGCTTCAGCGTGTTCCAGACGACATCTGCAGCCGTGTGCGACGTCCGCTGCACTATCTTGACGGCCACGAAGCGGCCCGTGTCCAGATCGAGGGCCTTGTACGCAACACTAAAGGTCCCGTGCCCCAGCTCGGCCAGCACGCGGTATCGAATGAGTTGTTGCTGACTTCCTTGCCCTTTCCCCCCTCCTTGCAACACGTGTATGCGTGTCATCCGGTCCGTCCCCGCGGCCGTCTCGGTGTCGTCGACCGTGCCGGCGTGGTCCGGGTTCGTCGCCATGCCGATGCTCCGCTGGGCCCGCTTGGCGGCTAGCGCGTCGTCGAGGCGCCGGTTCCACAGGAAGCGGAACAGTATCCGGTCGCGGCCCACGCCACATATACCCAGCACCGGGTTGATGCCGGGGCTGACCACCACGCGTCGCGGCCGTCGGCCATACTCGAGGGGGACAACCTGACACGACGACTCGCTGTCGGCGGCGTCGCCTCGTGACTCGTCGTCGTGCACCTGCGTCGACTGGTTCCCCGACGTGTCGTGCAGCAGGACGACCTGGGTGCCGAGCTCGACCTCGAACACGCACTGGATGCGGCTCGCGTACGGCGATGCGAGGTGGATATCGCCGGCGCGGCCGAGTGTGGCGAGGGTTTTGCCGTCACGCATGATCGGCGGCACAATGCCTACGTCAAGGCCGTCCGTGCCGTCTACGACCGAGACACACTGGCGGTTGCGGGGGTCGGAGACGACGGCGGCGGCGGCGGCGTTGAGGGGCACGAGGTGGAACAGGGCCGCCGGGTGCACCTGCTCGGAGGTGGCCATGGTGAAGGGCTGCTGGCAGGGAGGAGAAAGTAAAATTCGACGTGTCGTCTATGTTATTTATGTCGTGTAGCTGTGGTTGGATGACGTGCCTCACTTTCTGATTTGGATGTGGATGAAATAGAAGGCAAAGCAAGTGCAAGGCAGGTATCGTCGTCATTATGTAGTGATGGACGTGATGTCTTTTATGTCTCTGATTGTACGACTTTACGACACTAAGATTCTACAGACAAGCCCGTCGGACGTTCCGACTGTCAGGACGCTTTTCCTTTCTCCATTTCCCCTTTCCATTTTGAAGGATGCAGCTGTGGCATCAACGGGCTGCCTGAAACGAATGTGGCGGTATTAGCAATGTGAACAAGGAGGGATAGATGACAGAGTGAGAGGAGCCAGGACAGACAAAAACGATAAATGAAGAAAAAGGGCAAGCAAGTTGGCGGGAATGAAAAGAAAAGAAAAATGAGGAAAAACGAGGGGGGAAAGGATGGAAAGAGAGAAACGACGGGACCTGGAAAACACTGACAAAAACACATACTATCATATCTTGGCAGAGCGTCTGGGAGCGTGCAGGAGTTGATATTATACAGAACTGCAAAAGCGACAGAAAAAAGCGGTGTCAAGGTACAGGAAATGCGTTTCGCCGGCTGCGCCTGCGCCTGGACGTACGCCGCGCGCGGTGTTGGTTGATTGGTGGCGGTCGGCCTTCTCCGCATCCGGCGCCTTTTTCATTTGCACTGTCAACTGTCGCTATCCGGTGTGACCTTTTTTTTTCTTTGTCACTTTCAGGGTGTTTGTTTTGTTGTTCTTTCTGAGTTCGTTTTTTCCAGCATATTCGGTTCTCCTTTTATTTTAATTCTTTCTATTCATTCTCTCTTTTTTAATTTTCCTTTTTGCTTTCCTTTCTTTACTTACTGTTTTATTTTATCCTTTTTTTGTCATCTTTCTCTTCTCCTTTCTCTTCTTTTTTCTCATCTTTTTTCTCATCTCCTTTCTCTTTTCCTTTCTCTTCTCCTTTCTCTTCTCCTTTTTCTCCGCCCTCCTATTCTCCTTTCGGCTTCTTCTCTTTATATTTTTTCTTCTTTTTAAACCTCGTCTCGACTTCGTCTCTATCCTCGTCTTTTTATCCTCTTCATTTAATCCCTCTCGATGTTTTCTCTCCCTTTCCTATTTCTTTTCCATTTTCCAACCCTACCATATTACCTCTTTACTCACGTGGTACTCGCATTATATTTTACACTTTTATTGTTCTCTCCCCTTTTCCCCTCTACTCCCTCTTCTCCCTCGTCTCCCTCTACTCTCTTTCTCCTCCATCCCTATCATGGCCTCCCCCATCCCCATACAATGCGACCTCGAAGCCTATTGGGAGTATCCCGATGTAGAATCCAAGTTCCGCCTACTCACTAGCCTCGCTACCGACCCTGAACTTCTCGCGCGCTCTCGCCAACGTCTTAGTCGAACGCCGGGCAGGCGCAGTCTGATCCCCGGCCCCGAGCACCGCGAGGCGGTTCTTTCCGACATTCTACCAACACTCTCGCCCTCGCCTGACGATGGCGGCACGCCTATGTCTGCCGACCAGCTGGAAGCCTACAAGCAGTGCGACGTGGCCATGTACGGCGCCTACACGGCGAGCGAGCATTTCACCCGCGTCGCTAATCTGCACGCCCTCCTCGTGTCGCGTGTTACTAGTCTTGGTCTGGGGGGCTCGTCGTCGGACGGGTTGTCGGACGGGCTTTCGTTTGATGCCAGGCAAGCGCCACACCCCAGCGCCATGTGGCGGTATCTGCACAGTCGTTGGGCCGGCACCCAGAAACCGAACCAGGAGCAGACCCAGGAGCAGACCCAGGAGCAGACAGAGCAGACCCAGGAGCAGGCCGGCGTGTCGCCATTGTCCCCAATCTCGGGCGAGGTGGCCAACAACAGAAGGGTGCTCACCGTCAATACGGAGCGGGTGCTAAGGCAGACCCATTTGTCGCCATTGGCCCAGTTCCTGGGCGAGGTGGCCGATGAGCGGGACTGGCTCACCGGCGACACGAGCTACTTGTACGATCTGGCGGCTGCTTTACACTGGCCGCCTACGCCAAAGGCTGCCAAGGAAATGGCTTCCACAGACACAAACAGCGCCCCACCCCCGCCAGACATCAACACGCAGGCGTACGAGGCCGTCAAGGTGCGCTGGAGACGGTGGCTTCTCTGGGACGACTGCTGGGGCGTGCTGCCGGGCATGGCCTGGCCCGCGGACCTGCCGTTTGAAGTCTACTATTACCAGCACCGTCCGGAACGAGACAAAATCATCGAGTACGAAGAGCCCCAATACGTACCAAGGAGGCCGTGGGACGACAACCCCCTTCCCATCCTACCCCTATCCCTGCCCCTACCTCTATCTCGTCCCCTGCCCAATCCAGAGGTTCGACCCCTCACACTTTCGCACCCAGTCCAAATGGCTAGTTCTAGCTTGCGGAACGATAACCCGGTAAACCCGGTTGGCACCAGCCAGGCGAACACCAGTAGGTTATTCGGTGGACCGGTGAAACAGATGAACGCTAGCGGGCCGTTCGGTCGTGAGGTCGGTGGACTCTCTAGTGGGCAGGTTGACGCGCAGCACGACAAGCAGGTCGACGCACCGTTGCCCACACCGTCAAAACGAAGCAAGCCGGCGCCCAAGGCCAAGGCCAAGGCCAAGTCCAAGGCCAAGTCCAAGGCCAAAAAATTGCAGGGCCTAGCACAGGAAACAGCAAATAAGCTACCGCGGCTACGGTCACGGACCCAAACACACCAGAAAACGCAACCCCAACAAGCCCAACAAACAAAGCGGGACACCCGGGCGAAAACAAAGGCAAAGACAAACGGTGTCGCGTCCACGATGACGGGTTCAGATGCGGGAGCGGACGACATGCAGACGCCAATGCGTCGAACGAAACGAGGCGCCGCTGCTGTTACTGCTTCGACTAGTGTGGACTGCGACGACTACGATGCGTCGACAGGCCGATGGGCGGCTAAGAGGCGGCGCGTTAAGTAAGCAAGTACACAAGGCAGGTTATTGCCGTCGTTATATAGTAATCGAAATTATAAATTCATGGCTTTACGACTGTACGACTGTACGACTTTACGACTCTATGTTTACGCCGGTGAAGGATGCAATTGTGGCATCTACGGGCAGTCTGAAACGAAGCTGGCGGCATTGGCGATGTAGACAAGGAGAGAGAAGATGACTGAGCCGGAGGGCGACAGAGGGAAGGGGAGAAAGCGACGGGAAACAGAAATGAAAAGGGGGGGGGGGAAGGGCGCGGTGAACGATAAATGATAAATGATGAATGAAGGAAAAGGAGATGAGCTAGACGGTAGAAATAAAAATAACAAAAACGAATGGAAAGAGAGAAGGAGAGAAGCGCAGAACCTAATGGAAACATATCCTATCATATCTTGCAATGGCGTCTGGGAGCGTGTAGGATAGCTGATATCGTATAGAATTACGAAAACGCCAGAAAAGACTGTGTATGGAGTACGGTGCACAGGTGCAAACATAAATAGAGTTTCGACTGACGGCTGCACAGGCCGTGTTGGTGATTGATGATTCGTGATTGGTGGCGGTCGGCCATCTCTATATCCGGCGCCTTTTATTGCGCTGTCCCTTTCCGGTGTGGTCTTTTGTTCTTTGTCACTTTTGGGGAGTTTGTTGTTCCTTTTTAGTTCGGTTTTATTTCTCTCTTTCTTTCCTTCCTTTTCTCTTGCCCTTTTCTTCTCTCCTTTCATTTCATCTTTTTATCATTCTCTCTTTTCCTCCTTTTCCTGTCGTCCTTTTTTATTTCTCCTTTCTCCTCTCCTTCTCCTTCTTTCTCTTATCCTTTCTCTTATCCTCTTCTTTCTTCACAATATCTCCTTTCAGCTTCCTCTCTTTAAAATGTCCGCCGTCGCCATCTTCTTTGACCTGCTCTCCTTGTTGTCTTCTTTTCTGCTTGCGTCTTCTGCGTTTTACGTCTTCGAGTTATCGTATAGTTTTTCCTATTTTATTTAACCCTCGTCTCCATCTTCATTTTCGTCCTGTTATCTTCTCATCTTCTTATCTTCTTCTTTTAATCCTTCGATTACTCTCTCTTAACCTCTTCCCCCTTGCTTTCTCCCTCCATCATGAACTCCCCTACGAATTATCACCGTGACTTTGATATCCGCAAACCATTATATAAAACGGTCCCCCTCCTTAAGTCATTGTCCACCAATCCTGCACAGCTCGCGCGCGGTCGCCACCGCCTCAGTCTGGGTCCCATCTCGCGCAGCCCGGAATCCCCGCTTGCACCGGTGCGTCCAATATCGCCCGACAACAGCACCGCCGAACAGCGGGAGGCCGACAAGCAGCGCGACATCGCCATCTATATAACCTTCAACGCAAGCTCGCGCTGGACACGCGTCGCTAATCTGTACGCCCTGATCGTGTCGCGCGTTACCAGCCTGGACGGGTCGTCGTTGCCCTCCTTCTCCTCTTTTGACGCCAACCAGGCGCCGCTGCCCAGCGCCATAGGTGGTATCTGCATGGTCGTTGGGCCGGCGCCCAGGCAGAAACCCAGAACGACACCCAGAAGCAGACCCACTTGTCGCCCTTGTCCCAGTTCCTGGGCGAGGTGGCCGACGAGAGCGACTGGCTCACTGGCAACACGGCCTACCTGCATGACCTGGCCGCTGCTCTACACTGGCCGCCTGTGCTGCGTTCGACTGCGGCGGCAACAGAAACGGCAACAGAAGCAGCAACGGCAGCAACAACGGCAGTGAAAGAAGACGCCCCACCCACACGACGAGCACACGACATTGACATCAACACGCAGGCGTACGAGGTCGTCAAGGCGCGCTGGACGCGGTGGCATCTCTGGGACATCCGCTGGGGCGTGCTGCCGGGCATGGCCTGGCCCGCGGACTTGCAGTTGGAAGAGTACTATGACCAGGAGCACCCGGACCGACACCGCGACGAAGTCAAAACCTGGGATCTCCCTAGCTCCGACTTCGTTTACTATAAGCACATCTACAACCGTCCTCGCTCCCCTACCCGGTTTCCACCAGAATCTCAAGGCGGTTTTTTTGGTCCCGGCTGGCAGCCTGAGCCTGGTGGGCAGATCGGTGGCATGATTAACTCAAAGGTCGACATACAAGTCGCCGACCCGCACGAAGACCAGTATGACGACCAGCAGGACGACCAGCACGACGCACCGCCACGCATACCGCCAAAACGAGGCAAGACCATTCCCATTCCCATTCCCAAAAAGCAGCAGGGCCTGGAACAGAAAACAGCAAACGAGCCACGGCGGCTGCGGTCACAAACCCAGACACACCGCCAAGCCCAGCAAACAGAGACAAACGCCCATCCGCGCCTGCGAAACGCGCCAAAGACAAAGACAAAGACGGAAACAAAGGCCACGACAAACGGCGTTCCGACCACGATGACAGGACCAGATGTTGGAGTAGACCAAACAGACACACAGTCGGCAGCGCGCCGGACGAAACGAAGGGCCGCTGTTCTTGCTGTTGCTGCTTCTGTTGGGGTGGACTGCGGCGACGGCGATGCGCCGGCAGGCCGATGGGCGGGCAAGAGGCAGCGTGCCAAGTAGCCATGCAAGTAGACAAATGGACAAATAGACAAGCAAAGAACAAGCCAGGACGGCTTTCAAGATGTCGTCCTCCTATTTTAAAAAATACAAAAACAGATAGCAAATTGTAATATCATTTTGATTCAAGACATCTTCCAAAAAGTAAAATAAACACAACCAATATATACAAAATAAAAGAAGGAAAGAGAGAGAGAGAGAGAGAGCAAGACAATGGGTAGCCATGCTGGCTCGCCAAACCCATATCTGCTATTCACGTACTTGTACTTCGTTCACTAAAAACAAAAATGGATGGCACGCGGAGATCCCCTTCTCGTGATGACGCCGAGTGTGTTGAAACGACAATAGCTCACATGCTGCGAGGGCCATGTCTTTCGCCGGTTAGCCAGGCATCATCGACAAACGTTCCTGTCGGCGGTGTCTCCCCCCCCTCGTCCTCGTCCTCCTCTTCTTCACCCTCTTCCTACTCCTCTATGTGCAACTCCTCCTTTGGCAGAAGCGCAACCTGGTCAAGCGGCGTGGTCAGCGAATCGCCGTTAAATAGCGCGCACACCATCTGGGCGGCCGAGGCGCGCCTCTCGGGGTCGACGACGGCCATGGGTCGGAGCTGCGTCAGATCGGCAGCCAGGCTTAGGCTCAGGATGGTGGCTTCCGCCACGGTGTAGACAAAGAGTGGGTGGCTTTCGTGGTGCTCCTGGTCCGCAAAGCCGCCAATGTTGCGCGCGCTGAGCACGGTGACAAACAGCGACCACACATCAGCCTTAGGCGTCTCGAGGGGGTGGCGGTGGGCGATTTCGGGGGCCATGAACAGCTCGGTGCTGGCACAGGTACCAGTTATAGATGCCGCGTTACTGACGCCAAAATCGGCGAGGCGGAATGTAAATGTGACTTTGCCTGTGTTGTCCGCGTCACGCGTGTATGTGTACAAAATATTGGCGGGCTTGACGTCGCGGTGGACGAGGTTGCGGCAGGCGAGATAGTCTGGCGCCTGCAGAATGTAGTGGACCATGGTTGTACAGATGCCGTTGGGCAGCGGTGCGTTTTGATTTTGGTTTTGGTCTTGGTCTTCGTTCTGACTTTGTTGTTGTTGTTGTTGTTGTTGGCGATAGAGGCGCGTCAAGCCAGCGAGGCTTCCATCCTGGCGACCCAGGAAAACCTCCGCCACCGGCGTGTGCCAGTTCTGTGACCAGACAAAGTCCACAATGTGTTACTAGAGGGAGGGGTGGATGGTGGTCAGTTAGTGGTTACACTGAAATAAGAAATAGTAATAGTGGAAGCAGGAAGAGAGAAGGGACCAACATGATGGATCTCGGCGAGGATTTGGACCGCGCGCTTCCGCGCGTGCCAGACTACCTCGGCCGACTCTGATGCCGCCGCCGCCCGCCACACCAACTTGACGGCCACGTGTCGACCCGTGTCAATATCGAGGGCCTTGTACACCGTGCTAAAACTACCACGCCCGACCTCGGCTAACGGCACGTACCGCACCGAGAAGCGGCTAGAACTATAACTATAGCCAGGGCGCGGGGTGTTGGCCACCGTCACGGCAGTGTCCGCGTATGGCGCCCGTCCTGGGGCCAGCTGCGCTAGCTTGGCCGCGAGCACATCGGCGGCACGAGTGTTCCACAGGAAGCGGAAGAGAATGGCGTTACTGCCGGTGATGCCGATACCGAGCACCGGGTTCAGGCCCGCGCCCACGCACACCCGCCGCGGCAGGCGGCCGCTCTCGAGGGCCGCAACGACTGCGGTCGCAGAGGAAGTAGACCCAGGCGCGAGGTCTGGGTCTGCATATACTTGTGTCGACCCGTTTGAGGACGTGTTGCGCAGCAGAATAGCCGTGGCCTGGGCGCCGTACTTGACCTCAACCTCAAAAGCGCACTGGAGCCGGCTTGTCTTCGAGGATGCGAGTGCGATGTCGCCGGCGCGGCCTAGCGTGACCAAGGTGCTGCCGTTGCGAACGGCCGACGGCACCAGGCCAATGTCGAGGCCGTCCGGGCCGCCGTCGACCGACGAGACAAATGGCAGGTTGCGGGGGTCGGCGACCACAGCCGCCGCCGCCGCGTGGAGGGGCACGAGGTGGAAGAGCACCGACGGGTGCACATGCTTGGATGTCGCCATGGCAAAAAAAAAAAAAAAAAAAAAAAGACTCTGGAGGGTGAACATCCGCGGTTTGTTGTAGACAAGAGTGAACAGGGAATGTTGAAGGTGGGCCAGGCGGGTAAGGCAATGTCATCGTCTCCTTTATGTACTCTTTCATCCCGCGCGGAGGCCCTTCTTTGGCTCTCCTTTTCTTCTTTCTGGAAAAGGAAAGGTAGTGCGGCATGTGCATTGTATGAAACGAGCGTGGCGGCATTTCCAATTTAAAAATGGGAAAGGGAGAGAAGGAAAAGGAAACATGCCAGAACGGAGAGAATGAAGAGGGAGAAAATAAGAAGAACAGAGAGCAAAAAAACGATAGACACCAAAGTGACAGGAATGAGGCAAGGGAGGAGCAAAACATGACATAATTTGACAAATCTGATACAAGAAAAATCAAAATTAAACTTAAAGCATGTTCAAATTTCTGTAGAAACGAGAAAAAAAGGCGGTGCATGGTGTTGACAGTGGGAGTACATGTTTATGCGTCTATTGATAAAACGCAAAACTAGAACTAGTTCGTTTTTTACGTCTAAAAAATAATTATGATCATATCCTGAAGACAGAAAAAGACGTGTCTGCTACCTTTCTGCTAGACGCATGCAAGCTAGGCGCATGCAACGAGGCGGTGCTTCAAAGGCCTCTTCTTTCTTTTTTTTTTTACTGCGCTCTAGGACTCTCTCAATGCCCGTTGCCGACAGACCGCTGTGGTGACAGCTTGCCCGCGTCTCGTCTCTTTCGCCGGACAAGCCAACTAAGCCGATTAGTGAATTGAATAAAAACAAACAAGCAAAAATGAGAAGCCGGGAGCAGAACATACATAACAAGGGCAACAACACCGACAACCAACGGTAGACCCGCGCCCACAGTGGCACCAATGACAATGTGCTCCTGTGTGGTCGTCAGATGGACGCCGCCGATGGAGAGGCCCGTCGAAGTTGGTGACGACGACGACGATGATGTAGGAGAGGACGAAGAGGACAGTGTGCTTGTCGGCGGTGGAACAAACGACGTGGGCGTGCCCGATACCGAGAGGCCCATAGACCGGGCATTGTCGCCAAACGCGGCCACACGGGTGATCGATGTCGTGGCCGTCGGCGCAGGCCACGTCGCCTCACCATTTTTGTTGTTACCACTCGCCACCGTCAGCGTGGTCGTGCTGGTCGCCGTCGTCACGGCCGTCGTCTGCAACGAGGCCGGGCAATTGACGAGTCCCGGCGAGCGGCAGGCGATGGCCGAGTAGACAAAGGTGGTGCTGATCACGGTGGTCTCCAGGGCTGTTGCTCGTGGCGCCAGCTTTGATGTGGGTGTGGGTGTTGCCGTTGTCCCAGATGGCAGGGCACTACTTCCGGCACCACCGCACTGTGTCACGGTTGTGTAAAACACGGGCAGCATCGTTGTGGGATGGACCCCCCACGACAGGAAATCGCCAATCTGGACAGACGCGCCGGCCTCGGCGCCAATGTCAAAGGCAAACACGCCCTCCACCACGACGTCGCCGTCGCCGGTGCAGCTCGCGTCGGCCTCATCCACGCCAAGCCCGTTGACAGACGAACCGTTGGTGTCCGCCCCGGCTGCCACATTCAGCGTCAGGTTGGCCACGTCGGCGTAGGCAATCGTCTCCACCCCGGCGCTGTACGTTGCCAGGTGCACGCCATCCACCGAAAGGCCGTTCGACGACAGAACAATGCCCGCGTGAACGCCCACGCGCAGGACGGCCTGCAAGGTGACGGCGGCACTGCTGACCGTCACGGGCAGAAACTCGAATGTGCCGCCGTGGCACACAATCTCCGAAACGTTGCGGCCAAACAGGTCGACCGTCAGCGCCAGCCCGTCGTCCATGCGCAGGTGGAAGCCGCTTTCGAGGTCCAGACTGCCGCTGGCGCTCAAAATCAAATCGGCCGTCAGCACAACGCCCAGCTCTAGGTCGTTTCCGTCTCTCAGGCCCAGCGGCGACTCGGACGTGAACAGGTTGAGCGTGTACGTGGCGGTACCGGACACGATCATGTGCGTCTGCACAAACAGGTCGAGCGCGTCGAGTGTCAGAAGAAACTGGTAGGCGGGCAGCGCGACGAGATCGTCCAACCCAAAATCGACGTCGACAGTGGGCCGCGTGATGTTGTGGAAGGACGTCTCAAACACGTCCAGGCTCGGCGGGTTCCGGAAGAGGGACTCTGTTGTGTTCTTGACGATCTCGACGACGTCGTCCACGATGGTGTCTGTGATGTTCACCACGTCTTTGACAAAGGCGTGGGCCACCGACGACAGATTGGCGGTTGCGGCCGTCTGATTTGCAGGCACAATGGTGAGCTCCGTGGTGAGCTGGCCCGTGATGTAGCAGTCTGTACAGACGACGGCAATACTGATCTCGTCGTCGCCTAGAGTGATTTGGCTGTAAGTGTTAGAATGGAGACAAAAAAAATAAAAGAAGGGGAGATAATGGCAGGCAAATATCAATGCGACAGCTTCATACGTACCCGTCAAACAATGTCGCCCCCGTAAAGCTTTTGTTGATGGTCGTGCTGTTCTTCATGACCGTGTCTCTCGTCAGCAGAGCGCCCGCGCCCGTGCTCCGAGGAACAAGGCCCGCCGAGGCAAAAGGGGCCAGCCCAGTCGCCAGCATCAGAGCGTTTCTCGAGAAGTGCATTGTGAATTTGTATGAGTGAGAGACAAGGACGAGGAAAGGATGACCAGCAACACTTCTCTTGAAGAGCCTTCATCTTGGGCTGAAATCAAAACGAAGACGGGGAATCGCTTCCATATTTATGAACGCTTTCCGTGCCTCTTCAATGTAGTTTTGTTTTGTTTTGTTTTCTTGTCGTTCGTTCCCCTTGACGAAACCTTGGTGCAATGGGGAAGGGGGAAGGGGGACTTGACAAGCCTGGGCTCGGGCCCATCTGTGGCTCGGGACGAGACGAGAATGCTGAAGCTGAGGCCATGTTTGTTATTTTCACTTTTCTTCAAGTAGAGTTGTGATGGAAGAAAGGGAAGGTAAGAAAACAGAAACGTCTGCATCCCTGTCCGTCTGTTTCCACTGCGCCACACCAACAGCACAACAGAACCGTGGGTTGACAACGGGGTGAGGGGAAAGGGGGAACGCGAGGGAACGATTAAAGGCCAAGAAACGACAAGGCTGCCCTTCAGGATCAGCAACGCTGTCGATCCTGGTTGTCGACCCTGGACGTTGAATCTTGTCGTGCACACGTTTGTTCCCCTCCCCCCTTTACACACCTTTCCTTTTCTTTTCTTTTTTTTGTTTCACCCGTTCTTTGTTTCGTTTTCATTTTTCTGCTCGTCCTTTCGCTTCCCCGTTTTCTTAGGTCAGCCTTGTCAATGAACCCCGGGCAAAACTCCGAAAAAAGCGAAAACTCCGACTAATCACCAACAGCGTCGTTTCAGCTCACCCCCCCAACTGTCCCAGCTGCATGCACGTAAGATGAGAATTTTGGCCCCCAATTGACAGGCGACAGCAGTCAAAAGGGGGCATTGCACGCTTGCTTGCTTTCTCGCATGCACGACAAACGGCGTACGATACCCGTCCAGCCTTCCAAATTGTGTGGTAATGTGAAAACGAGGGAACAGGGCGCTGCATTGCGTGCGTACGGAACGTCCGATGTGCTAATTGTTATCAAACGACCCTAAAATAGATTAACCAAAAAAAGAGACAGAAATAACCCAAAACAGGTCGATCCCCGGTCCGCTCAACCCGGGGGGTCCAATATGCAATTCCTACAGCCTCACTGACAGGACGCACTCCGCCCCGCACCAAAATAGCACGCCGTTCTCAACTGCCCCCCACATGAATTGGTTGCGCTTTATGCCCCGACCGAGATGCCTCGCTGTGCGGCCGCGGGTGTCTTGGGGGCCGTCCTATTTGTGCTGGACGCGGATGCGGAAGCCGCCGCCGCCGCCGCCGGCTTCTCGTCCACCACCTTCTCGTCTGTGCCAAACTGATCGCGGCCCGTGGCAAAGACCTTGTCAAAGTCGTACTCGAACCAGCGGATCTGCGGGTCGAGGCCGGCAAACTTCCAGACGCCGTCGACCTTGCGGTACCAGTGGGTGTTGGCCGAGTGGGCGTGGCCCTTGACGGCGACGGTCGCGAGGGACGCATCGGTGTAGACCTGGTGGGGCACGCGCAGCTGGTGGTAGCCGACGACCTCGGTGTCGGAGACGCGCTCCCAGCGGGAGGCGCCGAAAAAGTGCTGGGTGCGCAGCAAAGGGTTGCCGAGGACGTTGGGGTCGGAGATCATGGCAATGAACTCGTCGGCGGGCATGGCCTCCCAGAGCTTGTTGAGGAAGGAGCGGTAGTCGATCTGGGCAAACATTAGCGAGTGAGCGAAGCGAACGAAGCGAACAAGAGAACAAACGAGCGAAGCGCAGACAAAAGAACAAACGAGCGAAGCGAGGCCAAAAGAAGTGAGGGCAAGAAAAGCGAGCAAAGCGAGGACAAGGGGAAAAACATACGCGCAGAGTGGGTGCAATGCAGCGGCGCAGACGGTCCCAGTCTTTGGAGTCGTAGCTGTCGGCCCACTCGTAGGCAGCGGACAGGAGACCGAGGTAGTCTTGTTGTGTTAGCGGTGGTTCTTTGTGGTGCGTATTATTCAAAGGCGTGCTCCTGAAGAGCCGTCACTCACCCTCAAAGGAGATGTCGGTGCTGGGCGTGGGCTTGGGCGCGGCCGTCAGGGGCGACGTGATGGAGCTGAAGTTGACACCCATGTTGGCGGTAAAACTGGTGGCTGGGATGCTGTGATTATGTTAAAAAGCAATAGGTGGTACGTCAAGCACGGTGCAAAGAGTCCATCGCCGGAAAAGAGAACTTTCTCCTTCTCCCCAAAAGACGGAGGAGGCGCCTCGACGGTGCTTTATATCGGATGGCACACTCTCGTCCGCCGGGTTCCACCCAGGCAGCACAGTCATGCCTCCTACGGCCTTTCCCATGGAGGAGCCCGGGTGTCTGGTCACACCTCAATTAAAGACAAACACGCAGATAGACGTAGAGAGGGACAGAAAGGAGAGAACGAGAAGGACAAAGAAGGCGAGAAGACGGGACGCTGTGAATGGCGAATGGAGTTGCACGGCAGGACACCCGGACCCAGAGAAACGGCCGCATACAAAGGCGTCGTGCAAAGCATGCGGTGCCTCTTCACCAAGTGGGGGTACTGCAGATGCAACGCGTTACAGCTAGAATGGCTTTATTCATGCTGGCTCGCCAAGGTACCGTACTTTGTACCCAAGAGGCAAGAAGGATCTCTCCGTTGACTGTTCTCGGTCCGGACAATGCGTCCTCCACTGGGAGACCACTGGGAGGCCACTGGGAGGCCACTGGAGGCCACTGGGAGGCCACTGGGTGGCCACTGGGAGGGACTCTTGTGCCTGTCATTGGCCCGACCAACAGTGCAGCGCGGGGAGAAAACGTGTCGCCAAGAAACGATAAAGAGCTAGACCAGTTCGTGCAAGAAAAGATTAGAAAGAAAAGGCACGACAAAGAGCCTCTTCAATCAGAGCGTGGTCGCGTAAATTAGCCGCCACCGGAGTCCGGAGGGTGGTTTGGGGATGTGCGGGCGGCTCTGACTGAGGTGTGTTTGTATGCGTCGAACGTCGAGTGTGGGATGCAGCGGGTGAATGGCAGAATGCTGCCTGCTGTCCTCCCGTCGGAGCCAAACAGGCAATGCCATGGCTGTCATTGGGTGGAATAAATTGTCGAACATAGAATCTGCAATGATGAAAAGGTTAGTTTATGGGTCAAAAAAGGAAGGGTATGACGAAATAGCCAAATGCAGACGGTGTCGTTTCGTACCAGGCAAAGGAGAGAGGATGAGATGCTCGCTGGCATGCGACCATTTTTCTGTTCGGCATACGAGCACACTGTTTTCGAGCAGCACATCCCAAGAACTTTCTTAGGGAATAGAAACCGTGCTTTCGTCGTTGAAACAAGGCTGAGAGGGAAGCGGAAAGGAAATGGGGATTCGTTGATGCAAGACGGCAAAGCATGCGTTCCAGCTCTGGACATTGCTTTCCCAAAGGGGTTCGCGTGCCTGGTTGTCTCCACTTTTTGCTGTTGTATATTTGGCGGTCAACCACGGCAGTATTGTTCAAAACAAGAGATGCACCTCAGGCGGTCAACCGCGGCAATAAACACAGCTCTTTTGGCGGTCAAGGGCGCTCCCGTTTTTGCAGTCTCGCACGGGCCACTTTTCATGTCCAGTCGTTCCTCCCCTTTCCACCGCCAAAACGTCTCCACTCGCCACTGGTCCTGCCTACTATTTAAGTCGCGGCGGTCCCCCTCCCTTTTCCAAATTTTTTTTCTTTTCTTCTTTTTCTTCTTCATACTTACCTTGTTCGATGTGTCGGGTGATCAAGAAGACCTGGCCATAGGGTGGGAAGCCTGCATTGCACACCGTGGCGCTACCCGTCTTGGTTTGTCCTTCGGGGCCGACCCGGGCGTAATTTTTGCTTTATCCCTCTTTTTTTTTTTTCATTGTGTACGCTTGCTTTACGCAGTGTCATGAGGAAGGAATCCGGGATTGTGCACAACTGCTGGCAAAACTGGTAGCTGTGCGGAGTTCGCACAAGCTATGACAGTGGGTATTGGCCATCCTTTGGGCAGTCATGAATTCATCTACTTCGTGCTCTAAATTCATTTATTCTTAACGTCCCGTCTCTGCTCTATGGTGTCCAATCGCTGTCGCTGTCAATCACAATGGCCGTTTCCTTCTTGTCACCGCTTGCTGCCTGCAACTGCTGCTGGCATCGCGCGATGCGTGCTGTCGCCTGGCTCTTGCTCGAACGTGCTTTTCGTAACGTCGTCGTCGTCGTCGCTGTCTTTCGCACGCGGTCGCTGCCAGCTGCCTTGCCGACATTCATGTCCTTTCCAACGTTGCCGGCCGTGCCTTCTTCCTTCCTGCGTGCCGTGATGCTGGCTCCTTTGCCGCTCCGGCGATCACGACCTTTGGCCGACTTGTGCTCCTTGTGTTCGATGTCTTCCCTCTCTTCCTCATCACCATCGTCACCCTCTTCACTGTCGTCACTGCCACTTGACTCGTCGTCTATGCTCCCCTCCTCGCCCTCAATTGACTCCTTTCCAGACTGTCCAGACTTGCCCGACCATTCCCGCTCAATGGCGTTGACACGTCCAACGGTCAACGCCCGGGCCTCGGCGCGTCGTCGTCGTTGCAGCTTTCCATCACGCCTCCCTTTCCCTTGACCTTTCCCTTTTGTCTTCCCCTTGGTCGTCTTCGTTGTCTCGTCCTGCCGTAGTATTGCCTCGTAGTCCGTCCACCGGTGCCGGATGTGCGCCCGCACCGCCAGCCGCACCCGCGCTGCCTCGTCCAGCGTGCTCGTCCGCGCCACGCGCCGTGCGTGCTTTGTGAGCGCGTGCTGCACAATCTGCGGCACCGTGTCCGCGGGTATGGCCGGGTAGCGCGCGACCAGGGCGTCGCGAAACGTCGAGGCCAATGCGGCGTCGCGTCTGGCGGTCACGTCGTGGCGGGCGGCGCGGGTGGCCTGCTCGGCGGCACGCACGGCGTCGACAATGATCGTAGGGCAACGGAGGCCAAGGATCTTCTTCGGGGAGGACACCACGTAGACCGTGCATCCCTGGGCATGCGTTTTGCGGCGGCAGTGGGCGGTCAGGTAGACGTTGCCCTTGGGGACAAACGTGTAGCCTTGGGGCAGGGGCGTCCTTGGGTGGACCAGCACCTCGTCGTCGGGCATCGTGATCGTGGTAGGAGGGGGGCGCATAGAAGGTATGTGTGCCGTGCCTGTCGTGTCTGTCGCGGTCGTTTGGTTTGACGCGTCAAGAGGAGTTGAATCTCCGTTCTCGCTCGAGCCCAGCTTCAGCTTCAGCGTGCAAAAGGAAAGGCTCGGTGACAGTCGTCATTGTTAGCAATGCAATCCATGGCAGCCTCGTGTTCTGTGTACTTTGTCGTCTTTGTATCGTTTCTCTTGCCCGAACCGGCGTTGTGTGGTCTTTCGTCTTTGTTTGTCGGCGGTTGGACGTTGGGAGCTGGTGGGCCAGCACAAATCGACGCATCGCGCTTTAGTGAATGTGGGCGCTAATATCGTACCGGCCACAAAGACGCTGCACCAAGCATGCAATTTACTTTCCACCTCTACCCAGTATTACAAAGTAATGTTTGCGTATTTATTTTATTTTTTAAACGACCAGATTTTGTTTTTTTAGCAAATTCAACTTATCACTGTACATGCTTTGATTATTATTGTTTTCTTTTTAAAAAATGGAGAAAAAATGTCGTAGAAATTACAGTTATTTGGTTTATTTTCGGGAAATTCAGTTTCTTCATAAAATTGACAACGATATTTTTTTTCTTCACCAAAGAAAAAGGGACAAAATAGAATAAAGCAAAAGATATTGTTAGTGAAACAATTTTGAAGAATAATGCCATGACTGCCAAAATACAGGTAATTCCTTTTTAGAGACGATGGTAGAGTTGTTCATGGAGATATGACAAGGCTACAGAAAGATTGCCCCTTTCGGCCAAACATCGCGACGTTTCGCTACCGCCACGTGCATGTTCATACAGTGACAGTGTAATACTGCCGTCTCAGCATTATTTTAGCTTTTCATGACTATTTTGCACGATTTAATTCCTATGTTAATATCCAACACGCATTGCTCCATCTCCAAATCCTCCTCCTCCTCCTCTCCTTAATCTCATCTGCATTTAAGGCCAAGCAAACAGTCACAACACTGACCGTCTACTGACGTGTAAATAAAGGTTGATCACTACTCCCTATCAGTGTGTACCGCCTCTCGAGCCGGTATAAATGGAGGCTGCCCTTCTCTCCCCTGTATCTGCCTCGTTACTGACCAAGGAAGCTCTCTCTCAATTGCCCACTCATACTCTCCGTCTATCACGCAAGGGACTTCGCATTGTTCTGCCATCTTGGCCACAACTTCTCAATCAACATCATCAACAGTCACCATGATTCCAATCCTCACAAGAATCGCGGCCACCCTCGGCATCCTCCTTCATGTTACGCCCTCCACGGCGGACTTCACGCCTGAATGTTCGGACGTGTGCCTCAGTCAGGACGCGGCCAACTTTCTTGTCACCCAATGCACCGTCGACGGTGATCCCACCGACACACACTACAAGTGGAGCCAGTTTGACCTCAACAAGCCCCTGGGCTACGAGACCCCAAACATTGTGTACCAGGAAAAGTGAGTGTACGTTCCATCTACATCCTTTTACTATTTCCCTAACAGCAACAGTGGCAACTTCTCTGTGCTCAACTACCCGTGCAGCAACTGTTACCTCACGGGTAGCGCGCTATTCTGCGACTGCCCGGCCGGCACGGCGGGCCTGAGCCTGGGTACGTTTTGTTTCTAAACCTCTTGAATGCTTTTCACCCTTTCAAACCTCCAGTCACTGACCCTGCGGCCCACCCTTCTAGATGCCTTCCTTTATGATGTAACGGGCGTCCTCTGCTATGCCGAGGAGTTTGGCCCCATCTGTGGTGGCGACACGCCACGCACTTGTTAGGACGGTTTCCCTACTTCTACTTTCACGATTCATAATCTTCACGGCGTACATAGCACAAGGTCCCGAGGAGCTATCTCTGTCAATGGCCGAAACGGTTTGGCTCGCTGCGTTTTGTTCCTCTTCTCACGTTATCTTTTTCTTTTGGGTAGGAACTTTGCATGTCTTCATTGGCGACGGATGTGTGTTGATGTGAGAACATTTGATTTTATGACAAGCAAAACACGCCCAGTAAACAAAAAAAAATTCCAGTAGCAAAACAAGAAAAATCCACGACACGAAGAATCATGGCGTCTGGTTACGCAACAGGGACAGTGGTCACGTATCTTGTCATTTTCTGGCATGTGCAACAGCCTTGCCAGAATAGATCAGCAAAGAACCAGCGCAATCAAGCGCATTGATCGACTTATCGTATGGTTTGTTCTAGCAGGCTTTGTACAGTCTCAACTGGAGTCTTTCAATCGTGTATAAAAGACGCTGCTGTGGCTCTTCTTGAAACATTTACTTTGTGTTTGTGTTATGTCTTCTCTGGCCAACTCGTTTTGCTTTTGGAGCACCCGCCAACCCCGAAATATGCCATGGTACGCAAGGCTCGAATCCGCCGCGGCGACCACCGGGGCAGTTTTGGCACAATGTCTCGCCGTGGCCGTCTTTCTCCGGGACTGCTGCCGTCTAGCTGGCCAGGTCTTCCGCGAGATTGTCCATGCCGTGGTCAAGTCCGCCATGGCCGCGTACGCCACGCGTGGCCAAAGCAAAACTACGGGCCAATGTGTTCAGTGGCATATGCGCATAAATGCTGAGACGAGACTGACTTATACGTTGCCGAGACACATCGGTTGGGACAACGACAAGTAAGTACTGCGGCCTGGCTGTGCCTCTTCCACAGCATTTGCATTTGATTTTGACTCACATATCTGTTGTCTAGCGAAAGTTGTCGTTTGTTCTGCAAAAACAATCCGTGGGATGATACAATTAGAGACGATGGCAAGTGGGCAGAGATATGGAGATACAGTAGGAAGAGAGAGGACGGTATCGACGTGGATGCCAGCGTAGCTTATTTGGTCCACCGTCGTCACCTGGTGCCGGCGTCATAGGCTGTCCGACGGCCCCTCAATAGATCCTTGATATTGACAAGACAGCTTTGTCCTGACTGGCCTATGCGAAGCACTTCTTCCATGGACAGGCACCAACAAACAGTATTGGTCGCGACCGTACGAGCATGCCTTGGTTTGATGACAACGCTCATATGTGGCTTGTTATGACAGCGGCCTTGAACGAAAAGGCGAAAGGGCGAGAGGGCAGTGGGCGGATGAGAAAGGCACGAAACAAACGAAACAAACGGAACAGACGAATAAAACGAAAGAGAAAAAACAAACACAAATGCAAGCCACAAACTGCACAACATGCGCTGGCAAGGGAGTGCAGGAGCGAGTGAAAGCGAGAACGAGGAGCTGAAAGATACAAAGGAACGTCAATACTACCCCATAACACACAACATGGTGGTGGCTGTTTGTTTCGCGATGTTGGTTGGAAGACGGGCCCATGGCCATGTGCGTTGCTCGTATTGGCCTGCTCGCAAAAGCTCGCACTGGCTCGCACTTTCTCGGACTCACCACCGCCTGGTTCGAGTTGGACAATTATGCAGTGCCATGCGTGGACAACATTCTGATGCAACGCTGCACTACAGCTGCCGCCGGGACCCAGGTATGCGGGACGAGAACTGGTCGAGTGTTTTCAGGGCTGGCCAAAAGGCTCGCTTCAGAGAAAAACAGTGAGCTTCGACTGCTGCAATAGGTGATTTTTTGACTGGATTTTCGAGTTGACATGACCCTTTGTTAGTGGTGGCTCTGTTGACGGCTCTTCCGTCGCATCAACCGCACGCACTGGCACGGACTTGTCGCTAGCTGAAAGATCTTGGAAGTTGAACATGGCCTTCGTGAAGAAGCTTCGGCAACAGCGACAGCGCGAGAAGACGGGGTGGGAAGAGGTGTCGCCAGTGATGCTGAAAGGGCCGGAGAGGGCGTAAAAGAAAGAACAAACAACAAGTACGCTCTGTGTGCGTTTCCTGGATGGAGAAGAATGCCAGTTTGACATTTGACAGACGTGATGTTAATTGTGTAGAAGCTCGAAAAGCTGGGGAAATGGGCCTGTTGGCTGGGGCTCGGAGGGGTAATGCCTGGAAAGTACCGGTCGAGCCCGCCTTCCCAACACAGAAGGAACAACACAGGGACACCCCAGTCGAGCTGTTTGCGCTAGCGCAGGTGAGAAAGATAGAGATTTCCGAGCTCACGGCTGTCGGCGCTCGCTGGTGAATAGCGCGGACCTCTGTGACTGCATGTGCCCGCGCTCCTTCTGTAGCGTCATTTACGCCCTCGGCCGCTCTTTCCCCTCGCGCCGATCGTTTGATCCTTTTCGCTCTTTCTTTTTTTTCTTGTTATTTTTCTTTCCCTCCTTCCTTTTCGCGCCAGTTCGCCCACCGCTCCTTCCTTCGTTTCCCTTGTCCAATTTGTTGTTGGCGGCTCCTTCCTTTTACTTGAGCGCTGTCGCGCGCACCGCCTTCCCAAGTTATCGCCTCACCACATTGGTTCTCAATTGGCACCCTGCGGTTCTGATATACGGCATATAAAATACTGGGTCCTTGGCCCCCTCTTCATTCCACTCCCACAAGCGCAACCCACGAACAACGCCGCACCGAGGCGCACACTTACCAGTTCCGCTGCCAATTTCGACGCGCGTGCGCCCCGAATTAGCTTCCTCGCTCGTTTTTGTCTTTCTCTTCTTCTGCTCGAAGTGCAAGGCGCGCCCGGGACGAGAGGCGACTTCGACACGCCACAATCCTCGGTTTCCCTCCCAATCACCAGCACAGCACCGCCGTTTGCTTTGCTTCGACCTCTCCACGGCCAATTGCTTTTGTTGCCAAGCTGCCGAGCACTCGAATTGACATTGGCAACGCACCACCCCCGCCCGCCATGGCTGCGAGGGCAAAACCTCTTGGCCTGCGCGCCGACATGGTCATTGAAGAAGCCGCCAACGAGACCAGCCGAAACAACAGCCGGCGCAACAGCGTGATCAGCAGCAGCAGTAGCGACAGCAGCAGCAACGATGGCCAGGCCACCAGCCGCGAACGCGAACAGGTCTACGAACCGCTGGCCACCGGGGCCGGCACCGGGTCCCGCGCCCGCACCGGTACCAGCGGCGAGGCCAACTCCGACGCTAGTCCCGGCGCCAGTGCCGATGCCGACGACGCCGCTGCCCCGTACAAGGCGCGACGCATGCCCACGACCGCCACCAACGCGACCGTGCCCGACGAGCTCGCACCCAATACGGAAGAGGAGGAGGAAGCAATCGCCCCGCCCAAGAAGTCACTCATGGAGCGCCTGGGCCTCGACGTGCCGACGCTCATGATGATGTTCAAGTGGGTGTCCCCAACCTTTTTCTATCTTATATGATTGTCCCCTAACGAGACCAGAGGCTCCTTGCCACCGACCATCGGCGTCGCCATCTACCAGTCCACCGCCTTCTCCGAGACCTACAGCACCCTCGGCTACCTCGTGCCCATTGTCAGCGTCATGACCGTCGCCGTCATGCCGCGCGGCAAGTTCCTCCAGACGCTCACCCTCAATGTGCTGTCTGTCAGCTTCGGCGCAGCTCTGGCCCTGCTCGTCCTCTACTCCGGCATCCAGGCCCGCGCCCACACCTCGGGCCCCTTGACGGCCGAAGAGCTCGCCGCCTACAAGGCCACTGGCCGCCCGCCCTACAACTCGAGCCAGTCGGCCGTCTGCGCCATCTGGCTTGTTTTCAGTATTTGGCTCATCAACATGATCCGCGCCAAGCTGCCCACCATGAATCTGCCGTCCATTGTCTTTTCGATCCTCATCAACGTCTCCTGCACCTCCGGCCCGCTGCTCATCAACATGACCCAGGCCATGGCTCTCATCAAACAGATCTACACGGCCATGCTGACGGCCATGGCGCTGTCGGCCGGCGTATCGCTTTTTGTGTTTCCCATCTCGAGCCGCAAGATTCTCATGGCCCAGACCGCCGGCGCCATCGGCCTCCTGCGCAAAGCCGTGGTCCTACAAGGCGCGTACCTGCGCGGCCTCGAGCGCGAAGACATGTATGCGCTCGTGACCGTCGAGACGGCCGTGGGCGACCTGGGGCCGGCCGCCGAAAACGAGCGCAAGCAGGAAAAATTGCGGCGCAAGTTTTTGCACCACAAGACCAAATCGGCTGACGTGCCGCCACCCCTCACAAAAGAGGAACAGGCCGCTCAGGCGCTGCGCGCGACCATTACGGCCATGCGCGAGCTCTCGGGCAAGATGCAGCAGGAGGTGCGCTTCGCCAAGCGCGACGCCGCTTTTGGCAAGCTGACGGCCCATGATATGGGGGAGATCGTCAAGCTGATGCGCAGCATTTTCATCCCCGTCACCGGCATGAGCACCATCATGGACATTTTTCGGCGCACCGCCGAGCACCGCGGGTGGAACGCGGCCGACGAAGAAGAAAAGTCCGAGGAGGCCATCGCCAAGGAAAAGGAACGGCGCGTCTGGAACGAAGTCATGAAGCAGCTGCACGAGCCCTTTACGCTGCTCGCCGAGGCTATTGACGAAGGGCTCGAGCATGCGGGGTTGCAACTGGGCCTGCTGCCCAAGACTAAGGAGCAAAAGGCCCGGGACAAGGAGGCGCGCAAGGCACGCAAGGCCGAAAAGGCACGTAAGGCGGCGGAGAAGGCTAGTGGGGTCAAGCCTGGCGCTGATGCCGATGCGGCTGGCTCTGTCTCCGGCTCCGGCTCCGGATCGAACGGGACGAGCGATAAGAGCAGCGACGGCCCCAAGGACAACGCTACCCCAGAGGTGTCTGCTTCCGCCTCCACGCCCCCTACGGATGACGCCGACGTCGAAGCCTCTGCCGGCGTGGTCAAGCCCGGCGACGAGGGCTTTGCCGACATCATCGGCGACAAGGTCAAGAACTTTTACAACACCCGCAGCGAGATCCTGCGCATCTGGGCCAAGGAGCGCGGCCTGATGGACGGGACCGTGCCGCCGCTTGCCAAGGACGGGTCTGGCGGATTGGATCCTGTGTTTATTGCCCACGAGCAGCGCCAGTCGCAGCTGTACGTGCTGCTGTACATGGAGCAGCTGATGATCGCCACGGGCGAGGCCGTCCAGGACTTTGTCGAGTACGCCGACAAGAAGGTGGCCGACGGCACCATGGACAAGACGCGCTTCCTGTTCCCGACGCTGCGCCGCATCCGCAAGTGGGCCATCAGCGTGTTCGACGACAAGGACACGACCACCGACGAGACCGAGGACGTGCTCAAGCCCAACTTCAATGTGGTCTTTATGGGCGACAGTTTTAATACGAAAAAGGACCCCGAACACTTGCCGGCGGCCAACGCGTGGGAGCACTTTGGTAACGGCCTGCGGCTGGTGTCGCGGTTCCTGGGGTCGGCCGAGTCGGCGTTTGGGCTGCGCGTGGCCTGCGCGACCATGACGGTGGCCATTGTGTGCTACCTGCGGGTGTCACAGCACTTTTTCCAGGAGCAGCGGCTGGTGTGGGCCATGATCATCATTGCTATTGGCATGACGCAGACTTCGGGCCAGTCCATCTTTGGCTTCTTTTGTCGTGTAGGCGGCAGTTTCCTGGCCATGATCTTTTCAATCATCATCTGGTACATTGTCGACCAGAAGACGCCGGGCGTCATTGTGTTCTTGTGGCTGTTTATCTTTTGCGAGTACTACTTTTTCTTGAAATACCCGCGCTTTATC
Organism: Sporothrix inflata; assembly: GCA_021396225.1. NCBI lineage: Eukaryota > Fungi > Ascomycota > Sordariomycetes > Ophiostomatales > Ophiostomataceae > Sporothrix > Sporothrix inflata. The sequence goes on along the minus strand of WNYF01000048.1, from coordinate 43,665 downwards.
GCGGCCAGCTTGATCACGATTGTCACGCAGGTGTTGGTCATCGCCTACGAATTGCAAGTGCGCAAGATCGGCCTCGCCAAGGCCGAGTCCACGGGCCAGCGCTACTACCCGACGTACGAGCTGGCGCCGTACCGCCTGGCCACCGTGGCCGGCGGCAGCGCCGTCGCCTTTTTCTGGACCATGTTCCCCAAGCCCATGACGGACCGCGCCTGGCTGCGCCGCGACCTGAGTGCTACGCTGTACTTGTTGGCCAACTACTTTAGCGTCATCAACGAGACGCTCAAGTCGACCATGCACGAGACCGGCGGCAACCCGGACGTGCCAGGCACGCCCGCCCACCGCCTGCTCAAAGTGCGCCAGAAGCTGTTTAGCAAGCTCATGCTGCTGCTGCCGTCGCTGCAGATGCACTCGACATGGCAAAAGTGGGAGCCCTCCATTGGTGGCGCCTTCCCCAGGGCGGCCTACGAAGACATCATCTTGCGATCCGGGCGCATCCTCAACTACTTGACCCTCATCTCCTACACCGTCACGTGGAAGCCGCGGCACGCGCCCGGACTCGTGGACGACGCGTGGATCAAGGCCTTGTCGGAGCTCATCCGCAGCATCGGTCCCACGCACTACACGATCCTGTCGACGCTGGCGCTGCTGTCCAACTCCTTGCTATCGGGCCAGTCGCTGCCGCCGTACATTCCGCTGCCACGGCCATACGAGCTGACGCGGCAGCTGTTGACCTTGAAGCGGCAAGAGGGAGGGGGCGACGGGCCACAACGCAGTGCCAGCACGGCAAGTCGTGCTGCCACGACCACCGGCGCAGCGCCCGGCAATGGCGGCAAACAGCCCCCGCGGCGGCGCAACAGCGTCTGGGGCAAGCCGAGCTGGCGGCCTGAGGCGGGGAGCGCCATTGTGGGTGGTGGCGACGGAAGTGGAGGCATGTACGAGCGCCAGACCGAGGAAGAGGCCGTCGAGACCAACGTGCCCTGGCGCCACCGGCGCAGCACGGCCGCCAGCAGCCGCGACCGGCCGACCATCTGGCGCGAGGTGACGGACAATGAGATCAGCACGGCCACGGGCTTGACCGAGTTGAACAGAATCGCCACCAGCGCCGGCGTCCACCTCGGCGGCGTGTTGGACGCGCGCAACATGGAGCAGCACGGGTACACGGAGTTTGCGGTGCTGCAGGTGTGTAGCACGCTGGTGTGCGACGACCTGGAGGGCATGATCCAGGCGGTGAGTGGGCTGGTGGGCGTGGTGGACTTTAGTTTCCGCATGGACGAGAGCAACGAGCGTCTGGAGGAGGAGGCGGCGGCCAACGAGAAGGGGAAAGGGAAGACGGAGTAGGTGGAAGGGGATGTTGGCAATGGCTAGATGATCACCGCAACATGGTTAGGATAACAACAGCGAGATGGACTAATGTTGGATAGGGCATGGAGAGAAGACGAAAATTGATACCAATTTGTTTTGTTTAATTGTGTCCATTGTACCGAAATGCAGCAAGCCTTTTGAATCTACAAGTCGTTTCTTCTTCCAAGCACATTTTAGGATATGTCAAACACGTTCAGGTCACTCAGGCATAGCATCCTGATAAAATATTGATAAAATATACAATTGTTCATAATTTGCGTTTTAGATACAGTTCTACGTTGCCAGTCTACTGGCCTTTTTCGATCATCCACCACTTTTTCGTCTGCACCCCTTTACCGGTGGGTCACCTTGCGCAGCAGGAAATGCAGCGCCGCGTAGGAGGCAATGCCGGTAAGGCACAGGCCGCTGATGACGCCGAAACCCATAATGTACTTGGGCGCGTCGTTGGACGGGAACAGGTAGGCGCCGTAGATCTGCGCCAGGTTGCCCATGGCGTTGACCAGAGCCAGGGCAATGGCCTTGACCTCGACGGGCATGGACGAGAAGCTGGAGGAGGCGTACGACAGGGCCAGACCGTTGGCGGACCACAGGGCCGAGGCCATGAGGACGAGCAGGGCGTAGCGGCCGCGGAAGTTGTAGACGGCGCAGGTGATGATGGCGCAGACCATGGCGACGGCTATCCACCCCACAAGAATGACGGCGCGCCAGCGGGGGACGCGGTCGGCCCAGACACCGGTGACGGCGTTGCACACGAACGCGGCGGCATAAATCGGAATGGTCATGTACTGGGCCATGTGGGCGGTGTAGCCGAGGCCAGCGACGAGGGTCGGGTAGAAGTAGGACAGGGTGGACGAGCCGACAATGGCCATGTAGCCGACGACAAAGAGCCAGACGCGCCAGGTCAGGACGCACTGCTTGAGGGCGGCCCAATGCCCGAAGCCGGCGTTGTCCTCGGTCTGGGTATGGTGGTCGCTCCGGAGGCGCAGCATGGCGAGCTCGCGCTCGCGCTCGGAGAGCCACTTGGTGGTCGAGGGAAAATCGGGCAGGATCCACATGGCAATCAAGGACCAGCCGGCGGTGGCGGCGCCCTCGACGATAAACAGCCAGCGCCAGCCGGCGATGCCGTGGACGCCGTCGAGGCCGTCGGTGATGGCGCCGCCGAGCAGGCCGCCAAAGGCGCCCGACAGGATCGCGGCACTGATATACACGGCAAAGCGACGGCTCTGCTCGGCCTTCTTGTACCACGAGGACAGCAGCATTAGCACACCTGGGGCGAAGCCGGCCTCAAAGACACCGACGGCAAAGCGGAAACCGATGAGGCCCTTGTAGTTGGGGACCCAGGCCATGCCGATCGTCAGACAACCCCAGACGAACATGATGGAGGGCAGCATGATAGAGGGGCGGGTGCGGGCGAGGATCATGTTGAGCGGGATCTCGAAGACGACGTAGCTGACGAAGAAGACGATGAGGGCGATGGAGTAGCGGTCGGAATCGAGGTCGAGGTCCGTGGCCATGCCGGCGATCTTGGCATTGCCGATGCTGGGAGGGAGAGGATATGTTAGAATGGTTCTCGTGATGCACATAGTAATTGGATAGAGTAGGGTGGTGCTCACTTGGTCCGGTCCACGTAGGACAGCAGGTACATCAGCCAGATGGTCGGCAGCAGGTACAAGTCGATCTTGCGCACCAGGCGCTTCTCCTCATCGGTGCCCGGCACATAGCCGTCGGTGGGCATGGCGCCATGCTTCTGGTCGACGGAGGTGCGGTCGCCGTACTCGACCTCGGTGCTCTCGTCCGCAGGCTTCTGCGTGGCGGACATTGTGGTGTGCGGTAGAAAGAACAAGGGGAAGTGAGAAAAAGAAGATAACGCTGAAGAAATGGAAGAAGAGAGAAGAGTGTTGTCGATGATAATTCTCTTTTTTTTCTTTTCTTCTTCTCGGCCCACGAGGATGGCCGGCAGTTATATAATGCGACAGAGACACATCTACGGGATGCCCCAGAACGGCTCTGACGCGATCCCTCTGCCCCGTCGTAGGAGAAATCCCCGGACTGGGGTAAAACTATGGGGCACCAGGTCGAACGCGAGGAGCGACGGCCTACCCACGCGATGGTGTGTGGTTGTGTGGTGACGAGAGACGAGAGGGTCGTCGCCTCGAGGTCAGTGGGGAGATGGGGAACGTGCAGATGCAGGAGAGAAACAAGGAAACGATGGACAGGGTAGAGACGAGTCGCCTCGACCGACCGTGACGACGTGACGACGCCCACACTCGACCTCGTTCCGCTTTGCCTTTTTTTCTGGTCTTTGCAGTGATCTGGGTTGCTTCCTCGTCGCCTTTTGCTACTTGTTCGGCTGCTCTTTGCCCTGTTGGTGCATAGTTGCTCGCCAGCCTTTCCCCAATTCTGCCAGTGTGACAGCCCATCCCAAGCAAAAAGTCCAGACCAGGCGCGTCTCGCGGTAGCCCGTCGGCTCCGTGCCAAGCAGACTGGTTAGCATGGTGGGCAACTGGCGTGCGCCAGTGACAGGCGAGGCCGGGAGAATAAAAGAAGAATCTTCTTGGAACCTCCTCAATTTCCCCCAAATCTCCCCAGTTTCTTTTCGTCTTCCCCCCAAATACGGTGAAAACTGCCGCTAGCGGCGTCTCGCGGCACGCCGCCTTTTTTCTGGGTCTCTGGAACTGGGGCAAGACTGGGGCTAGACGGGGGGATCCTTTTGTCTGCATCCACTCTCCCCATTAACCACGAGGATGGCAGCGGCCTTTTCTGTCCTTTTTCCTCTTTCCTACTGTCAAGAAAAGCGCTGGGGTATGGGGTGCTATGGGGTGAGGAAGGGGTATTCGGGGGTACGCCTCGGGGGAAGAAGTAGACGAACGAGAACAGGGGAAAGCGAGGGGAAGGACCGCAGCGTGGAAAAGAGTAGTCCCGGCAGGCACTAGTTCCTCACAGCTTGGACATAGGAGGAGAAACCCTCGTGTCGCGACGCCAAGAGAGTAACGAGGCAAAGGCAGATGGTCTGAGATGGTCCGAGTTGATGGGAATGAAGTTGAGGACACAACAAACGGCTGAGAACTCCATGGAGCCCCGGTCCCGTCTTTTCGGGTATACCTCACGTGGGCGTGGCATTGTTAGCCCCAAGGCTGGTTGGGGATGGTCGATTGCCTGCCGCGGTCGACCCTGGCTGGGGAGCATCCTTTTTGTTTGTTTTTGAGCACAATGGAAAATTTGGTGCTAATGGTTGCGGTGGTGAATTAATGAGTCATGTGCGAGAAAGTGGACGTTCTCGAAGTTGAGAACGACCATGAAAGAATTTAAGCTGTCTGTGCGAGCAACAAAGGACACAAGTATATAACGCCTAGTGCTTTCAAAAGAACGGCCTGGACCGACTGTCAAAATTTCGTGCACACGCCTATGCCAACAAGAAGTTCTGAAGGAACCTTTGACTGTTTGTGAATCATTGGTACTCTTCAAGAACAAGGTTTCAATTGAATCAAAGATACAGATACTTTCTGGAAGCCACATGAAAGCTTATTCGTGAAAGAAGCGTAGTGTGTGGCCAGTGCCAAATCTCATCCATCTCATCTCAGCTCGCAAGAGCACAAATGACATGAATGCAGGGCTGTAGGATAACAGCAAGGCTCCTGTCGTTTCCCCTTTACGTCCAGGTGCAGGTGGGAGAAGAGCTCAGCTAGTCAACAAGTACTCCGTAAGGCCAAGACAAAAGAAGCACTACGAGAGCCAAGAAATATAGAAAAACGGGGCACCCTTCACTGCATTCAAGTAGGTACATCGCACATGGAGACTCTGCCTCGTGTCGCGTTTGGTCGTCTCGTGGGCATACAGGCTCGCCGTTTCGTGGGCCAGATCCAAGTTTTTTCGTGGCGCGTGGTCCAACCGCCTGGCTGGCCAGTCACAATCACAACGCGTGACGGAATAGCCGACAACCACCAGCGTAAACATCATCGACCATGGAGCCTTCCCCAGAGCGGGTGACTCCATTCGCCCAGCATTGACAGCTGGAGCCCACGAACATCATCTGGAGTTGATGCAAGTCCTTTGATGTGTATGCAGTGTTTTGTCGTGGCCAAGACACGGCTATACGACATTGGGTCTTGTCGGATCCTGGTATGATCCCCGTCGTGTGACAAGAAGAAAGACAGACGAGACCACAAGACGACATGCTCGTAACGAACAGACTCGGCATGACGCGGCCTTGTTCTTCGACGCTGGCCTAGAACGAAAGTTGACATCTGGCCATCAATACTACGACTCCATATTCGACTCCATACTCCGCATATTCATCAACCTTGTTTCCCAGCCGAAGATTAAGCGAACGTCAGATGGACAGTGACAGACGCCACGAACGACACAAAAGTCCAGACGAACGGATCGACCTCGACACCGGGCACAACCTGGACGAGCATGGTAGGACTGCGGCGGACTGCAGCTCGCCACACAGCTTGGCCACACGACCAGCAGAAAACAAAGGCTATATCACCCGCGTGAACACCATTCTTTGTCGTATGACTCGAACGAGCGAGCCTTTTCAGTCGGCTCCGACCTGTTTTCTCTTTCCACCGAGGTTATACGGCGATGGCCGCGTTGGACAAAAAGTATGATTATCTTGACGAGAAACATTGACGAGAAATACCGACGGCAACATCCGAACATACAACACCTACCCGTGGATGTTGAATATGCACGGCTACGATGTACGGCTACGACCCGGTACCAGGGAACACACTCTTGGCCGTCTTGGCTACAACTGAAAGCCACGTCAAGGGTTCGGCGCGAGGGTTCGGCGACCTCGCCTCGTCCTGTCGCTGTGCATAGGGGCAATGGCACGATGCAACTGTGTCGTACCAGAGCACCGTCTCGACACCTTTTTATGTCGTGGCCATGATTCATGTTTGCATGGTCGTTGATGCGAAACAACGCGTGTAGATGTTTGTTTGTTTGAATTCTCCTTTGGCTCTGTTTACCAACACAGCCTGTCCTTTCCTGCCGATTCCAAACTCCGACAAACACAAACAGAAAACAACGAGATACCACGACAAAAATTCAACAAGTCTATTGTCTTACCGACCCAATTCCAAAACGCCAAAATTAAGAACAGCCTCATAACAATACCTTGTTTACTCGGTCTCTGCCATGGCTGGATAGAGAACATCCTCCGGGCCTAGCCCGATCCGTTTCCCAGTGTCGCCGTCCAGCACCTGTTCAAAGTGGCCCCGGAGCCGCTCGCACGCCCGGTCCGCCTGCATGTTGTTGCGGTAGTGCCCAAACACGTGTTCCCCTGCCTTGTCGCGGAGGCATGCCACCCACCGCGCCTCTTCCCACAGCATGCGTTCTGTGCCCCGGATTTGGGCGGCCAGTGCCGGCGGGTGATGAAATGCCGGCTCCGGGCGGCCGTCGACGCCCATCGTCATGTCGGACCACTTGCTGACGTGGCCTAGCAGGTTCGTCGGGTCCCATTTGGGCCAGGAGAGGTGCAGGAAGAGGGGCTTGACGTCGCGATACAAAGTCTTCCATTGATCTTCGTCGACTGGCGCCGCACCACCGTTTGTCAACGTCTCCGACAAAGCGGTCGTCACCTCCCAGTCACCCTCCGCATCGTATTGCACCATCACCCGCGACCCCGTCGAGTTGTTTTCGAAGCGGTGCCCCACGCGCTCCACAGGCGAGTGCACCTGGTACGCCGGCAGCCCGAACACGGCCGCCGCCGGCAAGAACGTCTCCTTGTCGCCCATGCCCGTGCCGCCCTGGTTGAGCAGCCAGTAGTAAAATGTGGGGCCATAATAATTGTAGTAGGTGGCCAACAGCAACGTCTTCCAGTGGCGTACCTTGTCGACCAGGAGCTGCCCGGATTCGGTGGAGGCCCGTCCCACAATAGGTACCGTCGTTGGAGTCTCCTCCGTGCCCCTTGATGCAATCGTGTAGTACAGCGGCGACACCGTCGTTTGCCAAAAGTCGGGCCACGTCACGAGCCCCGTCGCGCGGAACGGCGCCGACGCAAACAGCGGCGCCACGTCGTGCATGGCCGTGTTATCGGCGTCTAACAGCAGCACCTCGTCAAACGATGAGAACAGGAGAGCAAACGATTTGAGCTGAAAGCCCTGGATTTTCGGTTCGTTGCCCTCGACGTCGACCATCCGCGGGTACACGCGGCACATGGCATTGAGTCGCGGCAATACCTCTTCGCAGACCTCGCGCTCGTACTCGGCCTCGGTCACAAACACTTCCACCGGCAGCGTCGTGCCTGACCGCCGCAGGAACCGCAGTGACACGGCCAAAATCACAAAGTACTTGCCGCCGCCGACAGTGACGATGCCTTGCCGGGGTCTGCCCCCATCGTTGTCAACAGATGCATCCCCCCACCGATGTGGAACATACACCGGCAGCCGGTTCTCCAGAGCCCCGACAAACCCTCGGTGCGCCCGCTTCATCTTGGTCAGCTCGTGCGCGTCGAGCCGCAGCCGGTCCGTCGCGTTGGCCGGCTCCGGCTCTGGTTCGCCCCAGTGCCACGCCGGGCTGTCGAACCGGTCGGTGCCCCATGCTGGTTCAATACCCGACGGCGGAAACTTGTCGAGGAGATGCATTACCGTGTCGGCAAGGACAGACCTTACGGCCTTTCCATTGTCGTTGGTTGCTTCGGCAGATGTGTCGTCAGTCGCTGTATTCCCACTGGCCATTGTTGGTGGATCTTGTGTGCCTGCCGTCCTTTGAGGACTTGCTGCTATTGTCTCCGTCGCTTTTGTCGCTTTTGTCATGGCCCATCCCACCATGTGTGCTGCGTCTCTTGGTACATTTGTTCCATGCAGCAGAACCATCACCACAAATAGACTGGCCGCGACCACACACCGCAGAAGCGCCGTCGTCCGCCGCGACACATGCGGCCGCGGCCGAATCCAGGCAAACCGGGTCATGGTCGTGGCATGTCTGTGCAGTCGGCTTGTGGGTGTGGATTTCGTGATTTCGTATTAGTCGGGGGTCGGTTGGGGCCGTCTTGGCGGGTCGGGCCAAAGTGTCAAAGTGTCAATTGCCGAGATGCGATCGATCGATCTGTGGATGCGAAAATTGATGCTGAATTGGAAAGATGTCAAAAATCAGTGAATGGAAAAAAGAAAACCAGTTTTCAACTTCCTCCCCCCCATTGTCTTTTTCTTTCCTTTTGTGATCTTCATTGGATTTCCAGCCATTGCGCGGACACTACAGAACCCAAAGAAAGGGACGCGCGTTCTGGGTGGAGAGGCCGCACAGCCATGGACACCCCTAGCCTGTCGTATCTGGCCCTGCCAAACGTCAAAACGTGCGACTTGCGTCACCATCTGCCAAAGGAGAATGCGCCGCCACACCGCCAAAAATGACGAATCCAACGACAGGGTGCAGATTCTGTCAAGTTGTCAAATACCACAACTACAAACGACAAACGACAACCCCTGTACTCCGTCAGTTGAATCGAAACGAAACGACAAAAAAGGCAACAGACAAATGTGACAGTGCACCTGTACCACACGGGAAAACAACACAACAGCAGGAGAACCGTCACCGTCTTGTGCCACCAAACGTTTGGATTTTCCACCCTCCGTCATGGTGCTCGAGGTTCCCATTCCGGACCCGAGGCTGCGCCCATTGCCGGTCGTTCAAGCCGAGTCCGACAGTCGAGGCGGACTCCGGCGGGATGTACTCGGTCGCTGCATCGAATCCGCGTCGCTCTTGCTCCCGTGGTCACGGCGTCTCGTACTGGCCAGTCATGGCGCCGCCCCACCGGTACTCCAGCCAGCCGTCGAAGGCGGGCCGTTGTACGCGGTAGACCTGCGGAATCCACGCGGCAAACGGCTGGTGCATGTTGTTGTTTTAAAAGACATGCATGGAACTCTGGGGCAGGGTCAAGCGTGTCACCGGAAACCTGGCCAGGAGGTAGGGCGACCCGGCCACATAGAAATCGTTCAAGTCGATGATGTAGACGGTTGGACGTCCTGGTGGCGCCTCCAGTATACCGTCCACGACGAGGTCATTCCGCGGTTCAAAGTCCATGTGCAGCACGACGTGCCTACGGATCTGACAGTAGCTCTCCATGACCTCGGCCATGCGATTCAAGCAGTGCGGGATAAGCATCGTGTCGACAAGCCCGGCGGCCGGCAGCGCAAACATGCTGGTACCGAAAATGTACTCCAGCAAGATCATGCGTACCGCCCGCGTCGTTGCAGCCTCTTGACCGTGTTGTGGCACGGGCATGTCAAGCGTCCAAGAGCCGTAGTACTTGGGCGTGTACTGGCCGTCAACGCCTGCTTCCTGCAGGCACTCGTACGCGGCCACCTCGCAACTGTAGTCCCGGTTGGCCGAGTAGGCTGTGTCGCCGAGGTAATGGTCCTCGCTGTGGTATGCTGTGTCGAATATCTTGGCCAGGTAGCGGCCTGTATTATCGTCATCGTCATCGTCGTCGTTGGCAAAACGGCACCGTAAAAGGTGTGCACCGTGGCTAGGGTGGGCCACGATCTCTTCGACAACGTGCAGCACGTGGACCCCTGGATCTGGATGGGGAGGGTGATCGTGTCCCTGTGGAATGGTGCTTTCCATCGCCGGACGATCTCGCGTGTCAGCGTGTGTTGGTAACGCTTTCCAAATGGTGGCGACGCGACATCGCGTCGGATGGCTAGCGTTTGGCCGACGCGGTAGGGAAACTGGGCCGGCAGACGCGGGTCGGGTGGTCGACACCAGTCGTCTGGACCGTGAGGCGGGCTGTCCGGCCGAACGTACTCGTACATGGCAACAAGGTGGGAGGTGTGGTGGAGGTGATGACTTGCAAATCACGAAAAAGGCTGGAAAGGTTGATACGTGCTTGTTTGTGAACTATTTTATTTTTTTGTCTTCCGTAATGTTGTTGGTAACGGAAGCGCCGTTCTAAAAATACGAGTCAGTGTGATCAGACGACGAGCTCCATCAACTTCCGTGGCAGCTTTGTAGTACCGCCCCCACCATTTAACGCCTTGGGCAGCGTCTTGCCGTCCATGTTGAAAAACACCACCTGCACCGTAATGTCGTCGCGCACGACACGCGAAAATGGCGAGCCATACGCCAGCCGCGCCGCCAGCAGCGCCTCATCCCGGCCGCCCAGCGCGTTGCGCACCAGATGCACGGCCGCATTGCCGTCTTGGACGGTGGTGTGGCGCTCGGGCCGGAAGGGTCGGCCCAGCCGCACCGACTTTTTGGACGGTGTCGCTGGTGGACGAGGACCGGCCAGCCACGCGCCCACGAGGTCGACGGCCTGCTGGCTCGACAGCTGGTCCCACAGGCCGTCCGAGGCGAGGATCATAAAGTACGGCGTGTCCGACTCGAGCTGGGTGGTTGTGACGACGGGCTCGGCCGTCAGGTAGGGCGGCGTCTTCACTTGGTACTTGTTTGGGGAGAGTGGCCCGGATCCGGAGTAGCGCTGGTACAGGGATTCCTGGAGGGCCACGGGCCACTTCCAGCGGCAGTCGCCAAAGGCGCGTGAGACCATGATGCCGAGCACGCGTCCATTCTTGACCAGCGTGTCCTCTTCACCCGGGTGTTCGGCGTTCAGCCGGGCGACTTCATCGGGGTTGGTGCCGGCCTGGTCAACCGAGAGGGGAACAGCCTCCCAAGTTGAGCTGCTCGTGCTGCCCGTTGACTTTTTCAGGCGGCCCAAGACGGCACGCGAGTCGCCAGTGCAGGCCACATGCAGATTGCGCGTCGAGGGATCGTAGAGAGACAGCAGTGCACAGGAGCCTGCCCAGGCCGGCATCATGGTCTTGATCTTGTCTGCAAAGGTCAAGGCCCAACTGGGATCGCTACTGCCGTCGGGCAACTGAGCAATCTCGGCGGCTGTGTTGATAATGGCCGTGTCGAGGTCGACAAAGGCCTTGGTGATGGCCTGCTGCACCACCGCCTCGTTCCCGAAAATGGTCGTGGGCGATGCCGCCGCAGCGGCGTTCAAGCTGTCGCGGACAGCCGGGACGAGGGTTCGGCTCAGGAGTTCCGACGTCTGCCAGCCGGCGTGGCCGTCAAACACACCCCAGGCCATCCAGCGACCGTTGTTACCGGTCGCCCAGGGCGACGAGAAGGTGCCGTGTGCAAAGTAATCCTCGCACTGGCTGTTCGATGCCAGTTGTGTGCCGTCGTAGCGTGTCACGCCGGGCACAGCAGCACCGACCGGGACGGTGTACGCGTCTTCCGACAAGATGTTGGTCACCTCCTTGGGCGACGGGCCTCGCAAGGTGCCGGCATGACTGGGGTCCGTCTCGAGGTCGGGGACGCTAAGCGTCTTGCTTGTCTCGTCGCTCAGGATCCACCACGTGGCCGGCAGGGCGGCGGCGCCGGCTACGGTCGCGTAGGTGATCCAACTGGTCGACGCTGTGAGCTGCGCCTTGGTCGCGACAAAACGTCCTGACGTGGTGGAAAAGGTTGTCGTCGTCGGCCGGACACTGAGCCGGAGCGCGGCCGCAATTCGGGTCGCGCGCTGGAACGACATGTTGAATTGGCAATTTGTTGTTTTTGAGATGCGAAAGAGAAGAATGGAGGAGGTTGGATTTCCTTTTCAGGCAACGCTGTGCCGGTCGTTGTCAGACCCCCGCATTGGAGAATGCGGCTGAGCAATTGTGTCTGTCGTTTGCAATTTCGGACATTTTGCTCATTTGAGGGTTTGAAAATTTCCCTGGTCATGCAACAGTGACACATCTCGTAAAAAGGAAGGTGCAGTCATGTTTGCTCTTTCCATTTGGGCCGATTTAGCACTGACAACTCACACCGCGTCGTGGGAAAACAATAACACGGCGCACAAATGGCAGGCACGATGGGCGGAATTGTAAGCAGGAAGGAACTCGCAACCGAGCTGGGCACTTTCTGATTCTGCAAAATACGAAGAGTAACACGTGATGCATGAAGGCACGAAAATGAAGAAATCGAAATACTAGTATTAACCAAAGGAGCAAATCCGAAATGCGTTCCTTGCGTCCCCAGGGGTATCCACAGCAAATTACAACAACACCAACGATATTGCGACAACCGTTTAATGGAAGCGGTTCTTGTCCTTTTGCACATCGTTCTCCAAGAAGACCTCGACTAGGGGAGAAGTTAGCATGAGCACGATTAAGAGACATGGCATCAACACACGTGGACGAAGACTCACTCTTATTGTTCATCTTGGGGCCAATGTCGTTGGACAGCGCGCAGCAGATCGTGCCAATGACACCAAAGGCGATCGACACCAGGCACACGGTGCGCAGACCCACGACGTACGTTTGCTGGAAAGCGGCGCCGGCGGCTGTCAGGATGGCCGTGGTGATGCCCGGGATGTCGGCGGCGGTGCCGGCGCCAATGGCGGTGATGAGCTCGGTGGCCATGGCCGAGTCGGCACCAGCAGCTATGGCAGCGGCAGGGATCAGCGTCTTGGCCTGGTGGCCCTGGACGTTGGACAAAATGGCCAGGTAGATGGACGAGGACAGCGCGCCACCGGTCCAGCGGGCAACACCGGCCAGGGCACCCGAGATACCGAGCTCGGTTTGGGGGACACCGAACTGGATCCAGGTGATGGACAGAGTCTGGGCCCAACCGTAGGCGCCTTGAGCAATAAAGGTAAAGACCATGATCATGGCCATGTTGTTAGGCTTGGCGAGGGCGAGCAGCGCGCCGAACAGGGTCATGATGCCAAACACGGCCGTGTACTGGATCTTCCAGTGGCCGATCTTGATGCCGAAGAACCAGAGCAGCATGGAGCCCGTGATGAGGCCCAGGGCCTGCGGGAGGGTCAGCTGGACCTGGTACGACACGGTCGAGTTGGCGTCGGTCCAGAAGACGTTGATCATGGTCGGGTAGACAATGTTGACCGAGTAGAAGAACATGTTGACGATCATGCCCGAAATGAACGGGAACAGGAACTCGCGGCCCTTGTCCTGGGCAAACACCTTGGGTGGTGCCAGCGGCTGCTTGAGGTTGCCAAAGTGCTCCCACAGGGCGAAGATGACAGTGACACCAAACCCGCTGACGAGCAGGCCGATGACAATCGGGTCGGACGCCGGAATGATGGTCGTGTAGATGACGCCCGTGAGCGCCAGGCTGGCACCGATGGTAAACAGGGCCGCGCCCAGGTAGTCGAGCTGCTTGACAGCCTCGTGCCACGGAATGCCACGGGGGTGCTTCGGCGGGTGGTAGAGCCAAATCAACAGCGAGAAGGAGATACCCACGAGAATGGCGGGCGTGTAGAACATCCAGCGCCAGCGCTCAGCGCCCTCTGTCACCGAGTAGCGGCCGACAATGGGACCGAACAGCACGGCGACCCAGGTACTGGAGTCGGCAATCAGGATACCAATGTGGCGGATGCGATTGGGCAGCAACTCGGGCAGCGCAAAGGCGGCCAGCTGGCACAGACCTGCGCCGACACCGATCAGGGCCGAACCGGCAATGATGGCCTCCGTGTTCTTGGCAGCGCCAATGACAATGTAGCCGACAAACACCGAGACGTTGCCACTGATAATGAACCAGCGACGACCAAAAAGATCCGAGTTACCACCGAAGAGCATAAAGGAGATAGCCGTGCACATGGTGTAGACCGTGGTCCACCAGGCGGAGTTGGCCGGGTTGCCAAGTTGTGTAGCGATGAACGTCTGGGCCGCGCCGAGCGACGTGACCATCCAGAAAGAGAGACCGTAGGAGCAGGAGAGGACCTATATTGTTAGCGACAAGCGTAACGCAGAAATACACTCATGGTGGAGTGACGCACTGTAACGACAATCCATGTCTTGAGCGTGACAATATCATCGTCACGGGCTTCGTTGGGCACGCCAGCGGCCAGCTGGGGGTCGACGGGTGCGGCAGTGGTTTCGACATCGGGGCCGCTGCTGTGATCGGCCCGCTCGGCCATTTCGACCTGCGTCTTTTCCTCCATGATGGGAGGCAGTTGGGGGTGTGTAGATCTAAGTGTCGGGGTATATGGTGGTAAGACAGAAGGAAAGATTAAAGAAAAGGAAAAGTGGCGAGCGTGTTGCTCTTTATGGAAATGGAAAACAAACACCAAAGGACGAAAGAAAAAGGAGACCCTACAGAAAGAGGAGAACAAAAAAGAATCTGGTGTGAATAGAAACGGGGGCGATCAGGATGGGGGATTTAAATATAAAATAAAAAAGGACGAGAGAAGGTCCGTTCCAGGAAAGAAGCTGGGGTCTGGGGTATGGTTTGGCATAGGTCCCGGTCTTGGTCTTTCAAGGTCCTGGATCGGGGGGGGGGGGGGGGTAGTGAGAAAGAAAAGAGTGGAGAGACTGGGCTAGGGGGGCGCGTGGATGGTGTCAAAGGAAATCTGGAGCCGTCCCGCCGTCTTGGGACTGGTTAATACCGTTATGTTTACTTTTTTTACTTTTTTATCTCCCTAGGCGAGGTTCACTCGTCACCTTTTCCGAGGAGGAAAACTATCAACAAGGCCCGTGTGGGGGGAATGCTGGCTGGAACAGCGTGGCAGGCGTTGATCCCTTGTATTGACAGCGGGCCGATGGAAGGAGCTGAGCATTCACGCTCGTGGATAGGCGAGACAATCTGGTCTAGGGCATGTGAGGGCCATATGGCAACGGATGATCGGGGACGTGGACAAAACAAGGGGGTCTTGATGACCACAATGACCTGGTGCATCGAGTAAGTGCGATGAGGTGAAGTGCGGATGCTCGCTGCCTTTCTTCTCCTCTTTCCCCATACGCTATGTCCCGGACCTGGGTCCTGACAGCGCCGCCTTGCGCTTGCTGGCCCCCTCTTTGGCCCCGTATCATTTTACGACGGCGCGTCTTCCCTCAAAAAGCCACAGTTTGCCGCCTCCTTCTCTGGGAAGCTTCTCCACAGTCTAGGCCCCATCCACCGTCTTCATCTTTTGCTCCTTTTATATGCTCAAAAACAATGAATGTGACCGCAGGTCTTTTTTTTTTTTGGCAGATCCAGTTGCATCGTTTTGCGTCTGGATCCGCAATGACGAAGACGCCAGACGCGGCATGTGATGATGGAGAAGGCCGTTCTTGTCAGAGCCCTGTTCTCCTGAGTGAAAAAGCGATGTCTAATGTTTTCAATATCCTAGGGAAAACAGCTGTAGGGCCCTGTTTTGGGTCGCATTCTCAATGGTGGTTGTCAGGCTGTCTTGTTCCTGGTTGGAATTATTACACATTTCTCTGCCCGTTTCAGTCGAATTTCCCCTCAGAAAGCTTCTTTCTACCGCCGTTTTACAATATTTTTGGAGTATCGGGATGTCGTAGTATCGGATGCCAGGAGGGGAATAGAGACTTAGTGAAAAGGGAGGACAGGGAAGAGGGGAAGGGGTGGAGGGAATGCGGCTTATTGGTGACCAAGCGCCTTGCCCCGGGTGACCTTAACCACCACGCAATGTGACGTGGACGATGTGTATCTCTCGCCGTAATACGAGTACGGCAGTACGTCGTACTTACTTGCTTGTCAACAGTGTGTCGCTATCTGCCTGGCCAAACATATTTTGCGGAGGATGTCATCTGAAAGTCTCCATTGTGGGCATTAATAGGTCGCCTCCACGGAAAGTGGACAAGCGATCCGGGGAAAGCTTTGAAGGCGAGAAAAACAAGAACGAGCCGGCGCCACCGGCGAGATTTCTTGGGGAAAGTGGACAGCTCCGCGCCATCTCTCCACGGTGGCCTTCGCGCTATCAAACCTGACTAGGTTAATAACACGCTTCTGCGACCATACCAAACTGGAATGGGGACTCGTCGCCGACTGCGTCACAGATCGTGGAGAAAACAGCGGTCCATTCGTAGGAACATTGATTCCCGGAGACAATGGAGAAATTAGTCACATTAATTTTGTTTAACGACAGGCCTGTCTGTTTGTTTTGTCGCCCAGTTTCCTGGGATTTGGACATTGCATGTGGCCTATATTGACATATCAACACTTGTACGTTACCGTCTTTACAACACAGGTCGTTGTCTTTCATACAAAGTGAGACGTCGAGTCATTACGGTCCTATGGTAGAGGCTATTGAAGAAAGGGGGAATGTGTCAAAGAAACAGGATGGCAAAAAGGTAAGACGGTAGGCATGTAAGTCGGAATGAAGGGGAACTTGTCGTAAGGGTAGACAAATGCGGCAACACCAAAGTCACCATTGAACAAAGGGCAGACTGGCAGTAAAAGAAAAGCAGGAAATAGCACTCGGGCGTGCCTGCGGTGCCAGTTTTCAACGACACAAGTACCCTTTCTGGGAAGCCACTAGCGGGTATCGATATACACTAAATATGAACAAGAAAGGAAGGGGCGACAGAGGGAGGAAGGGGACGGTCCTTCCGCAAGACAAGGCAAGATAAGCAACAGTGCCCAGAGCTCCTTCCTTCTCATCAACGGGGCCCCCAAAAGGTCGACCCCCGTGGGGTAATATGACGGTGAGTGGGCGGCGCCTTGGTCTCGTCGCTGCCCAATGTGCAATACGATTTTACGGAGCATCATTGCTGCTTCTCCAGTAAGCCCACTTGCAAAACGGACACCAAAAAAGGCGAAAAGGAGCCAAGGAAGGCACCATGGGACGGCGCAAAGCGGAGTTTGTGGAGAAGAAGGAGCTGGGCGAGCTGGGGAAAGGGCGACCGACCGTGGAGAAGAAAGAGAGGAAAGAGAAAGTGGAGAAGCCGGTAAAAGGTGGAGAATCGCCGATTGGAGCCTGTTATTGGCTGCCTTGGTCTTATTGGAAAACAAAAGTGACAGAAAAGGGGGAATGCACCACGGGAACCCTTACCCGGAGTGAGGAGAAAGAGGTCAAGTTCGGAGTATCCTGCACAAAATGGTGTGTAAGAGACTCCGAGCTGCCTGTTACTGGCGAATCAACGCTCTTCTTCCTCGCGCTCTCACTTTCGTCAAAAGGTTGCCAATGGCCAATTCCAAGAAGGAGCACGGGGCACCTTGCATATATCCCGGCATCTAATTTACGCGAGTCTGCGAGCGGCAGCTGTGACATTTATGTGTGGTTATTGCACTGTGGAAGTAGGCATGGTCGGCGTGAGAAAACGCGTGGTTCGCAGTCATGCGCACTGCAGAACTGTCAGGAAACACGCGAGAATGCGAGCGTCCGAACCAATGCAGTAGTGAAGAGCAGAAGCTGGGTATTTGTGCGTCTTGCGTCCGAAAAATTCGAGACAAGGACAACGAATCCCGGAAAGGTAAGATAGTTTGTAAACTTCGTGACGGAAATGTTAGCACATGCGGTAGCAAGAAAGCGTCAGAAATGTGGGATAGCGTGAGAGCTGAAGGAGAAGAATGGGGCTAATGCTTGTGAACAAAACGTGTTCACATCGTGCTTGAGCTGTTCAATTCGATATCTGACTGTCAAACGGGGACTGAAAGAGGAAACTCGAATTGCAAGCAGGAAGAAAGAGTGAAAGCTGGGGTCTAGACCGGCCTGGATTTTCCGGACACGCTATGCTCTTCCCAGGGAGACGATATGTGCAGCCCACGGCGCTGGTTTGGTCTTCACGACGCGAACCCATCATGGGCGCATCTGTTAGCCCTTGAAATACGTACAGAAATTGGTCTGCAAGCTGCGGCGTGTGAACTGACGGTGCACAAAATTAAACGTATGCTCAATAGCCCGGCAGAGTTGACTACGACAGGATCTGTGATCCGGGATCCCAATCGATCGGGAAGTGAAAATCTATATCTAGTATTTGACGCGTTGGGGCGGCCATTGCTATTTTCTTTCAGTATCAATCTTCAAATACTCTTACGGATAGGATTATTACAATAATACGACGAGGGATAGAAGTACAAAACTTGTACTGCTTGCACACATTTTCCTTTGTTGTGCCCCTTATTCGCAGTCTTTTGATACATACCGGCAGACGCTGAAAAAACATCCCCGGAATGCTGCTGCCGTCTTGGTGTGTCGGGACCTCCACACACAAACGCGCAAAACGGTAACCAGTATTATGTCAGATGTTTCCACAACAGGCCCCCTTTATCATTTCAAATCAATCCAAAGGCTGGCGCAGCTTGATGAGCCTGTCATAAGCCACACAGCCTTGCAGTTAGGATAAAAGCAAACAACAGTTGGATGTTTTTGAAAACACTCTTAGGAAGTCTCGAGCAAAAGTCTTCCATCCCACACGACACCGGGAACATCATCAAATGCGGTATATTTTTATCACCGTTTACATATTTGCCACAGACATGAAGATGCAACAGACTTCTCGGATCAAAGTCAAAGGTCTAGACCTTTGATGCACACATCGTGAGCCCCCAAAATCAAACTTCAGCTGGGAAAGGGTTTGGAATCTGCATACTCGCTTGCCAATGCTTAGTTCCTCGACACAAAACGCTACCTCACATCTAGAGTGTCAGCACACCCCTTTTCTGAATCCAGAGCAGCGCTTTGTCAACTTGGTAAGACACCGCGGGCACTCACCCGTCTTGGCCCTCCTTGGCTATCGACGCCCCATTTCTCCTTGAATGAACGCCACTCAGCACCTCTTGCAGACTTGTCTGGTCCGGTCTAGCCTTGTCTCGCTCCCTGGAACTTTGGATGGTCATCCGGTAAGTGTACTCCGGCCGTTTTGGACTTATCTCCTCTCCTCTTCTTCCCCTCTCCACACTTCTCTTTTTGACCTCCTCTCTTCTCCTCTTGAATATCGCCGTGTCGTTTTCCTGCCAGTCACAAAAGAAAGGGAAACCATACCCCAAATCTGCGTGTCAACCACAAACGTCCTCCACCCCTGCCGTGAGGGGAACGTGCAGGAACACGACTACCCATGACCTTTTATTTCTGAGGAAAGGGGGGTCCAAGGGAGGAGAAACGAAGCAAACTTGCCCCAAATCAGGTCATGATGCCTTTCAAGCCCCCTTTTTCCGGTGACAAAGCCGGAGGGTGTGTGTTGCGCCGACTCAAATATGCAAAGATACCGACTCCCTGGACAAGGTTCTGTTCGTGTAGCGAGTAAGCGCCCACCAATCTTTGCTATTGGGTAGTGATGGTAACGCATCTCATCCCCGGTGTTCTCACAGACACAGTCGCTACCGGTGCCAATGATTGTCCAAGTCTTGTAAAGAAAGCTTTTGATTGAGATATCAGGCCAGGAGAAACGACTAAGGACGCACGGATCTCATTTGCCATGTTTATCACGATGAAAGAGACAGTCAACGCGTTCCGCGGTCTGTGTCAGCGTATTATGCATCAAGGACGTGATAATACCAATCTAATAAACAAACGGTACTCTTATCGCCGTAAACGCCAATTATTAAAAAAAAACCAACAACATAGATAAATCCATATTCCTAATTTAAGTTTCTAAATCGACCCCGCAAGAAACAGAACCCCCTGTAGAGATCGTAAGAAACCTCTAGTAGGGGTCCGTAGAATGATAAAATCCACTGCACACTTCGAAAAACAAGAAAAGGGGAAAGGAAACAAGACAAAATAAAACAATCAAAACCACGCACCCTCCTTGGCGCCCTGACGCACTATGAAGAATAAGAATCATTATCCTTGCCATCTCCTAACTCGATCGGCGCTTCTTGCGTACCCTCCTGCCGCTGAGTGCTCCGTAGGTATTCGTCTACCAGCTCGTCCCACGTCACGCCGAACCATGCCACGATCTGCGCAGCGCCCTTTGCTTGCCCATGTTTTATCAGGTAGCCTATATTAGTAGGGCAAGCGCCATGGCGGATGAGCATCCGCATAAAATATGCCGCTTCCTCCGTGGTCTTCTGCGCTGCCGTTGCAAGCGCTGTTTTCCCCGACTTCCCAAAGTTAATAGGGAAGTCGATTGGTGCTCCGTAGCTGAGCAGCTCCTCGCCGAGCGAGACGGAGCAGCCCGACCCGGCCATTCGCACGAGCATATCTCCCATCATTGGCGCAGTCAGGTAGCCTTTCTCTTGAAGTGCCTTAAGCAGAAGTTTCATCCTGGTTTCTTTCAGCGCATTGCCTTTCAAGCTGTTCCATAGCCTCTGCTTCTGGAAAACCGTTTCCAATAGTGCCCATATAGGTTTCAACGTCCGCGCGCGCAACGCCTTCCGCCGTTTCCGGACGATTGCCTTCGGCGCTCTTTTGTTTTGTAGACGCCTTCGCTCCCGTTCCGGGACGGCTGCATTCGATACCCATTCCAATATGCGAAAAAAGTGCTCTTCCCAGAGCGCATAAATCTCATCTGACGCGGAGCCCAGCACGACCTTGATTAGGCCGGCGCTGTCCCGATCTCTGGCTCTGGCCGAGGGTGCCGCGGGCCGCCACGGCACCGCGCCGCGGCGCGCCCGCCCTGCCACCCTCGACAACTAACAAGCGCGCGCGACCGCCTACGGCTGACAGCTCGACACTCGCTAGTAGCCCTCTGCCGCGCCGCCTTACGAACGACGTTATCGTCGTCTCAGAAGGCCCGCAGCGGTCCCCGAACAGGCGTAACCGTACGGCTGTCATAATACCTCCGGGCGTGCCCTCCACGCCGCCCGGCCGTGACACTACGCCCGCCTCCCCCACGACCCCGAGCAAGACCACTACCGCGCGCGCCGCGCCGCCGACTATCACCCCGCTCACCGCCAGCGCCCCCGAGGACGTCGCCAGGATCTGTGGCATCCCGGACGGCCACGCCGATGCTCTTACCTCTGTACTCTCTATCGCGTACGAGACCGACCCCCTTGTAGGCGCCGCCGTCGACACGATTCTACAGAAGCTGTTCTATACTATCACCTCCCAGGCCCTCCGCGCCGCCACGACGTCACCGTTGACTACGGGGCCTGCGCCGGTGTCATGGCACACACGTCGTTGATTCTACGGTGATTCAACGGGGCCTCGCCAGGTGTTCCAGCCAGATCCCATCACCTGACCTGCTCGGCGCGGCCCGTCGACGGGGCCGTCGCCAGCCACCAGGGCCCGCTGTCAGGCTTTATGTAGGCCCCTCCACGCGCCTGCTCTCTCGCCACAGATTCACCAGGGATTCAACGGTGTATCGTAGAGGGCGTGCGCCTTCCCCTTGCCGGACGCCGCCACCCCCCAGGGCCAGGGCGCCTTAGGCCTGGGTGCCTCAGGCATACAGTAATTCAACGGGGAATCCCCAGGGTCTCTTCAGATAATAATATAAGCCTATCCGAGGCCCCTCCTCTCGATGAGGAGGGGTAAGGATTAGATTTTGCACTCCCTCCTACCTACGTTCGATCTACTTGCTTCGTGATCCTCTCTCAATTGAACCCCTGTCCCTAGGACCCCTGACACAGTTCTTATAAAATAAAATCAGCATCTAGAGAGTAGACGAGAATGAAACGTAGAAACTACGCTGCGCGCTTTTTGAGTTTTCGTTTTCTTTTCTGGTCTCACAGTTTGCAGATGCGAGAAGCCTGAGACAGAAGCACCGTCGATTCCGTAGAGCACGCGATTGGCCCAGGTGTTGAAGATGGTGTTGTACAGCGCGCCCTGAAACAGGTCGTGGATCTGGTCCATGGTCTGACTGGCGTTAATCGCCAGCTGGAGCATTATGCGGGCCTGCTCGCCCGAGACATAGCTAGAATAGATGCTGTTCCAATGTGTCATCAAGCTGGTACAGTAAGACAGAAGAGATGCTCCGGATGGAGGAGGGTATGGCGGATTAACTTACATGTCACCCGGGGTGATAGCCGGCGGACCAGCACCAGTTACCGGACGAGGTGCCGCGACGACGGGAATGCCCTGCTTGGTCAGAACGGCCGCGTTGGCGGTCGCCTGAGTCGTCAGGGCCGCCGCACCGGCGCCCATGATGACCAGGCCCTTTGCGCCGTTGGCCACAGCGGCGAACATGAGGGAGGCGTCGAAGCCCTGGTGGCCGTACAGGGTGATGACGCTCGGCAGGACGATGGTGTTGGTGACGTCAAAGTGCGGGCGGTTCGTCGGGTACGACTTGCCTCAGTAAAGTACGGCTGGCCGGCGAGGGAGCTGACCTTGAACGTGTCGGGTGTGTTGGCGTTGGACTTGGTCGCGTAGAAGACGCTGGTTACGCGGTCGTTTAGGACGATCAGGCCGCCGCGGTCGCTGGTCTCCGGCGAGACAGCGGCGGCGACAGCCTGGTAGAAGTTGGCGCGGCCGTCCGGGGAGTAGTAGGTGTCGGGTCGCATGGCGCCGGTGACGATGAAGGGCTTGGAGTAGTTGAGCGCGAGGTCGACGCCGAAGGCGGTCTCCGCGGGCGTGGTAGTCCCGTGGATTATGATCACGACCGCGATTTCGGAGTCGGGCTAGCACAGGTGCTTGTTTGCTAGATGCGCCACATTCAGGTAGGTGGACGAGTTTATGCTTGATGCTGGGGAAGACGTGGTAGCCGATCTGGGCCATGAGCAGCACCTCAGAGACGTTAGCGACGAACTCCGGGATGGTCGGTCCGACACCGAGGCCGTAATCAATGTTGTCCATATGGCTGTAGTTGAACGCCGACAGCGGAGTGGCCGAGAGAGGGCCATAGACCCTTGTACGATATCAGCTGATCGAACACGGGAAAGAAGAGTAAGGTCAGGGGCTTATATGATCTTGGGCAGGGTCGCGTTTGTCGATATATACTGGATATCTGTGAAAAAGCTGTCGGCGAGAGCGCCGGCGGCCAGGCAAGCCGAGACAAAGAGGCGAGAGAACATGGCGGCGAGTTTAAGCGGGCCGGGCACGGAACTCTGATGAGAGACGAAGAGGCAAGGAACGAGGGCTGTGGGATAAAGTAAGGAGAAGAAAACAGACGATCGAGTTCCGAGGCACTATCTGGCCTCTCTATAGATTTACAAGTATCGGGATGTCGTCCTCGTCCCGCGAGCATGGAAGCCGACAAGCGAGGCCATCCGAAGAAAGAGATAGAACGGCCAACCCTTACATTTTAACTTCACGTACCCGGCGTCCCCCAAAGAATATGCACTATGTATTACGGAGTACTCCGTAGGTGCTGGGCCTTGGAACTCCACAGCTCCTGCAACTAGGCTCTTTTTCTCTTTCACCGCCGACCACAACACCGACCGCTGACATGTCTAGTCGGTTGCGTTTACCGCGGGTATCTGGCACCGTTATCGTCTGCCGTTCATAATTTAGCATTAGCTCCCCGTCTAATTCCCCCTAAAACGCTACCCCTTGCGAGGTCCTTGTAAGGTCCATGTTTAGTCGGATGCTTGTCATTGTTGTCATTTGGAACACACTGCTGTGACCGCCGCAGTTGGCAATATTAGTTTGACATTATGAAGACTATTTCCGTCCTTTTTTAACGGCCTGCTTGTCTTCCGCTGTGCCTATTGCATCTTCGGCATGCCGCTTTATGCCCCTCGTTTCCAAAGGTGGGTTCGTCGTGACAGTTCTAGCCTGCGGCTCATTTGACAGCTGTGATTCGCTATTTTGTACGTATTCGGCAATTTCAGCGTCGCCGAGTCCGTGAATCTCAGAAAGATGCCGTATGAACTCTTCCAGCGTAGCTATGGGATACAAAGAAATGCTCGACGAAGCACAGTCACCCATAGAGCAGACCCAGACGCTGCGAAACTCAGCGTGTCGAAACTGGATGCAGGCTGCCACGACGTGCTCGGACAACTTCTTTCGCAACTTGGCGCGAGCGTCTTCTGTGATGTGCTGAACCCAGTCAGCCAGATCCACATAAACACTGAGCATCTGGTACCATATTGTGCCATCCCGCAGTTCAAAATTGAGCCCCCAGCTTCTATGCAAGAGGACGGCGTCTATGTAGTAGCAATTTTCGGCAAACGCATACCACGGCTGGAGGTGCTGCATCACGAATTGCCGGAAGTCGGTGGCCCCCCAGAGGTGTATCTGGTCGATCAGCGACAGAAGCTCCCAAGCTTTACGCTCCGTCGTGACGCGGCCACTCCAGATTCTTTGGAACACCTATGTTGTGAGCGAACTGTGAAAGACCGGGGAATCAGTATCGAGTGAGACTTACATATACAGATTTACTCATCCCCACACGTCCTGCATACTCTCGTCTCAGCCTCGGCCTCTTGTAGCCCACCAGGATATGCCAGTGGGCACCAAACGAGGTAAAGGCGAACACTTGGCTCTCATGGCACCTGGATGACTGGTACTCGCCGGTCCTCTGGCCGACCTTCCCTGGCTGCCGTGTAAGATTGTCGAGCATATCGAGGTACACGGCTCCTGCGGCGCAGGCTTGCTGTCGTGCCTCGCGAGCGTCGCCGCTCCACCCCTTGGCTTCATAGACGGCAAAGGGAAAAACAAGACTTGTATCACCCCAGCGTGGGTCTGATACAAGGCCACAATGCCGGTGCAGAAGGAGAGATTCGAGGCGGCTGCGATCGAGATCCCATTCAGCAAGAGCGCTTTGGTAGTCTTTCGGCTGAAACGTCGTGAGGCCGAACGTGGCATCAGGAATTCTTTTAATAAACTTGGAATTTCCTGTGAGAAGACACGAGGCGGGGTGCCTTTGCTGTCCCATTGTATTATACTCATGCTTGTCGCTTTTGTGTGCCATGTCAGCTGCCTGTGTAGACGATGCTAGGGTGGAGAGTAACTTACACTGCAAGAACCGGATCGTTCCTCATTCCACCAAAGACGTCTGTCCACGCGTCGGCCTCCCACGCATACTCGCTCTTGCCCCATCTCTCGTTGTCCAAAATATGCCTCAAGAGCGACTTGGCTCTCAGTCGACGATCTGCTTCGCCGGCATCATCCCACTCCATCTCCCGGAATGATGGCAGCCACAGGCTGTGGTCGGCTGTGACCCACTCCGGTGAATAATGATGGCGATAGTAGATGCCCTGGGCGTTGGCCCCCCAGTCGCGGCCATAGCGCTGGAGCATAGAGGGAGGTACAGCCGTATTGCCGAACATTCCAGGATCTAGGTAGCTCGGCAGGTCAGTTTTATGCTTCGTAAAAACCCCCCAAAACCCCCCAAAAACCAGTGATAGAATTTATACATACACCTTGGCTCCAACATAATGTCTTTCGACAGCACGAGAAATCTTCTCATCCGGCTGGCCTTGCGCGCTTTGCATGTCAATCATAGGATGCTCCACGACGACTTCTAAAATCTTGAAGTCTTCTGTTTCCCGATCCCGCTGCTTCATAAATTCTTCTTGTTTAGACTTCCAGAGCGGCCGGTAGCCTTCTATGCTAATGTCTGGCGGATGAAGACCCGAGCTGTCGTCGTTGTTAGATTGTTCGTGGATAGCATCCGGGCTTAGGAGCAGGGGCCCATCTAGGCGTTTTGGCATCTCGTCGGTTTTGGTGTGTCCGGTCGCCATGACTCATTTTGTCGCCGAATGTTGGCTGATCGAAAACTTGGACCTGGAGAGAAAGAGCCAGTTTAAAGGGTATGTATTCAGCTATGGCTGTCATGGCCTTGCGCTCTTGCGTGTTCAGTGAAGTGCTCTTTATAATAAATTTCATACGAAATTGATGCCTTGCGGACTTTGTTGCTCCCCAGGCTGCCCACTCAGCACCGCCACCAGCTCAGCCTGGCCTTCGATCCGGGCCGCAAGCCAGGAGGGGTATGAGACACAAACTGGGGCGCTGGGCCGGGGAGTGCAGCATATGAACTAGACTGGCAGTGAACTCTAGGCAGGTGTTATAACTTTACCAGACACATGGCTCGTTCCTTGCTTTTCCGCGTAAATCTACTGTAGCAGTCGTGGAAAATGCTGTGTTTCAGACGCCTCCCATCATACCCAATCATTCGCTTACACCGGAGCATATTGCATGTTCTGCGACAAGAGACTGCGCAAGCCACCCCCAAGGCACTCTGAGGCCGCCCAGAGTATGGGGTAGTTCTACGGTACGGTGCATCGATGACTTACGGAATATACCCCTGTATTAGGGGCGGGATCCAATAAGAATAAAGTATTAACCACGACGTCGATGTGGATCCAAGTTTTTACCAGCCCATCCAGAGACCAATACTGAAAGCAACGTTGATTTTGGAAGACTTCTTGCAAGATTCGCTCTGCGACTGCTTCTTTTAGCCAGGGCAGTAGTTGTGTGCTTTGGTGCGGCCCTCTCGCTCCGCCACAACAGAGCCTCGTTTTGGGGTAAGTGACCCCACCCAATTTCCGCCCACTCTTTTGTAAAAGCATCACCAAAAAAAGCGAAAATAGCAATCAACTTCAAAATGCCGTACGCATACGAAAAACGCGTCGATTAACACTAGATTTTCTGACGATGTTTTTTATAGGAGAGGACGCTAGTCAACCGAAGTAGATGTCGCCCGGGCGCTTTTTGCGGTGAAAAACAGCACCCCTATGCGAAAAGCCTTACGCGATTATAACAGGCCAAAATAGAACCCGAAAAACCTCACTGGGAATTTCCTTCTCTGGACGTGCACCTGTGCCGTCCCTGCTCCAGCCTGCTTAGTGGATGTGCTCCCCTGCGCTCCCCTGTGCTCCCTGTGCCCGCTGTGCTTGTTTCGTAAGCCGGCACAGCCACAGAGCCTTGCTTCTAGGCCACCATCTTATTTTAAAAGCACGCATAAGTGCATCTCGGGAACTGAATGACTCACAACTTTATCAATGGGGTATTAGGCTGTGACTTAGCCCCCTGATAAAGAGGCAGCCCATTCATCTCGTCTCTTTTGTTACCTCGGCCACTTGCCGCTCCTCTTCTCCTCTCTCACTTTCCTCTCATATTACCACCTCCTCTTAATACCATGTTATCTTCACACTGCCATAGTAGCCTATTGTCCAAAGGATCGACCTGTCGAGAGAAAATTTCCTATTGATCGTAGGGCTATCTGACCGACCGAGGACTCGTTTAAAAGTAAAACCACAAACCCCGGACACAGTCACAATTGATCCGTAACCCGCACGTTTTATAAAATTACGCTCGCGTTACTTTTAGATTTTCTTTCGCGGATTTTTTTATCCGTTTAAAAAATTATTGTAAAGCTTTTTTATTTTTACTCCCCACGATATCACCTTACACTTGTTATTATTCTTGTGCCCTCATTGTATACAAACCAGTACCCCTTGTACGTATTAAGTAGATTTAACCGTTGCACCTTATCATCGTTTTACAAGAACAAGCCCTATTAGCCTGATCACCTGATAAGGACTACGTCTCTTATTAAAGGAGAAGTGCTTTTTGTAATATACTTACAAAGTAAGAATTTAAAAAAGTATCTCGGTATAAATTAACTACGAAGAATCCATTTACTATTAACTATACACTGTACCAGTCGATGGCTAAAATTAGTTTTACTCTCAGTTCCTCCATCGAGGCTATAAAACACACGGTACGGTACCCTAACTACCCTACAAGCTTTCTCGGCTACGATTTCTTTAATAGAGGGTTAAAAGTTGCTGTTTAAACAGCCCATTCAGTTTCCCATGGCCAAAAAAGCATATTAACTTGTCTGTTTGTGTGGGTCTTAAACAGCTGGCCTTTTGGGTGGCTCGTGTGGCCGCTCGTATGGACATGGCTTAGAATTCGACGATATGTTTTTTATATTCCAGTGCGCCGGTACACTACCGAGAGACAAGCAGGCCTGGTGGCGTCCAAAATCGTCAAAAACGCACGGGGCTGCGTCACGGTCGTGGACACGGCCATCTACGCTGCCATGACCACATCAAAACGGACAACCACTGCTTCGACAATATCGGAAAACGATTATGCGTGGTGGTATCCGGGACAGTCGATGCCGTACGATGCCGACGACAGACAACGCCTCGAGGCAGTGGCCAGGCTCACCCACATCCTTGCCTCTGTGGCATAAGTGGGTTCTCTTTTGCGTCCTGATCGCGTCATGGTATTCCTTGGCTGCCTCTCGCTGATTTTTACAAGCCTTGCATGAGAACGAAATAAACCAAAAGGTGCCAGTCACAGCAAGTATTAGCCATAAAAAAAAACCAATACTTTTCAACTTTATGCTCGTCACCAAAATACAGGTTAATGCGAGAAATGTGCTTGGTCCTACTTAGTAAGAGCGGGCGCCCAATCAAATCGCAGTACAAGACTCTTATGGCGAATCATACGGGTTCCTGCCCAGAGGAAAGTCGGAAGTCTTGAAGGAGCTCGGTCGTCACAGTTTGTCTGGAATGTAAACCTACATGACCCTATATTCTTGTATTACCCAGTAACTACGAGCACTTGCACAATTTGTTTCCGATGCACATTCTCACGTTCTGACCGGGCACCAATCCCTTCCTTAGCCTGGTCAGCTATGTGGACCTTTTCTATCCTCACCTGTGAGCCAGATACGCCCGGAACACATAGACGGCCAGTCAAAATGAAGGAACACACGATTCTCCAAGAGTAATGGCCGACCAGATACGCCTCGTGTCGGCGAGATACGCTGTTGTGGCGTACACCGTTGCCTGTCTCAACGAATTAAAGGAGGCCAGCGATAAAAATGGTATCCATTAGGCGGGGGGTACTACCTTCCTAACACTGAGATCGATTTTGTTATCGGGCCATTTTATGGAGTTTTGGAGCTGAACAGTTTAATTCTCGGGGGCTGGATAAGGACACTGCCCTTACTTACGAGTTCGCTTCAACCGAACAAGGGCCGTGAAGAGAAGAGCTGGTGCTTATCTGGCGGGAGAACGAACTGATTAGATAAGACACTCGCTCTTCTCGGTGTTTTCGAGCTTAGTATTGCGTTAGCGTCCGGTATTCTAGTATATTGGCTGGCGGCTTAAACTCATCGACTATACATAGGTAGATTATATGTTTTGATGTTTTTTGTGTGTGTGGGTGTGTGGGTAAGAGCAGTGATTATCGTTCTTTACCATTTACGTCATCCTCCCGCCAAAATCCCAAGATCAACAACGATTATTCTCACCTCTGCACACCATATGGACTTCCCTCCATCACGAGACCCCGGCCAGCCGGATGCCGGAGGCCAGGAGGGCGGCGGCGCAGACAGAGGCGAAGAAAGAAGGGAGCGAGTCATTGTTGTTGGCGCTGGGATCATTGGCGTCGCCATCGCATACCATCTAGCTCGTCGCGGTGCATGCGTGATCCTGCTAGACAAGCAGACGCCAGGTTCCGGCTGCACGCAGGGGGCCTTTGCGATGCTGATCGCGTCACACGCAGACATCGACGACCCCAACTTCAACTCTCTGTACGGACTTGCCGTGGCTGAATGGCACGAGCTAGAGGCTCAGCTCGGAGAGCCGCTGCCGATCCAATGGGGCGGCGTGGTGAACTGGACGCGGCCTGGCGAGGCAGCCGAGACGCTGTCCTCCACCAGCGAGCGACTGCGGAGCTGGGGCGTTCGAGCAGAGCGCCTAAACACCGCGGACGACATCACGCGTCTTGTTCCTGCGGCCACCTCCCCCGGATCGGTCGGCTGCGGTGCGTTCTTGCCCGACTACGGCGCCCTTGACGTTGCAACAACTTTTGCTATTTTGCTTCGGCGGGCGGCGGCCCTCGGTGTCGATTTCCAAACACCGGTCGAGGTGACTGGCTTCTCCAGAAATGCGCGCGGAAAACCGACAGTCGTGACAAGTCGTGGGCCGATCGAGGCAGACAAGGTCGTGATTGCCGCCGGCGCTGGGTCGACAAAGCTGGCCGAGGCCGCAGGAGTGTCGATCCCGCTTCGCGTGGTCTCGGGAACCCTCGCGTACAGCAAGCCGGTACCACCGCTGCTGCACCGCGTGCTCAATGGTCCGCTGGGATCTATACGACAGAATCCAGACGGGCGCATCGTCACGGGCCTCGACTATGCCCCCGGTGCCGACGGCGAAGACGTCAGCGACGACTATGGCCGAGCATTGCTGCGGAAAGCGGCCGAAGTCGTCCCCGCACTCTCTGGTGTCGAACTGGACGAGATGACTGTCGGCTACGTGCCCATTCCGGAAGACACACGCCCCATTGTTGGATTTAGCGATGAGGAGAACACGATCTACATCAGCGTGATGATGAGCGGCATCACGATGGCGGCCCTTATGGGTCGCCTGGCAGCAACGGAGATTCTTGGCCAGACACTTGCGCTGCTGAAACCGTACAGACCTGGTAGATTCTCTCCACGGCGGCCGACGTTGTCAGCAGAGAGGTAATTAAGGATAATTTATAAAAAGTACAAAATACGTCAACAATAGAATCCAAGTAGCATTCAGAAGTGAGAGCCGCTATAGTATGAACGCGCGATGGTATATGACAATGCATAAAAACCCTGCACAGGGCGGTACATTTTCTAAAGAATTGTCACAACTCGAGCATGAACTTATTTTATGCACCTTGTGCTCATTATGGGGCATTGTGGCGTTCTGGGCATTGCTTTGACAACAAATGTATTGGGGGTAGTAGGCTACCATATTTAATATGCCAATTCGAAAGCCATCTGCTGACAAACAGCAATTGTCTAGTTGCTAAGTTCCATGTCCTTCACGGGCACCGTCTCCGATCCAGCGGACGTATCGATCTCGACGCCATTGATCTCCATAAGGGCACCTTGGTACACGTGTCTCCCCCAAACCACATACACAATCGTGCTCAGGATCAGCACCATGCCGACAATCGGGGCGGAGTAGTTCCTGCTCGTAGTCAGTACCAGTACGCCAATGTTGAAAAAAAAAAACACGGATGTGAGGAAATGCTTTTACTGGGGAAAAACAAACAAAAAACATACATATTGACTGCGGTGACCGGGATGGCCGTGGGCAGCGACACCGACGCAAACGTGAAGAGGTAGAGAACCACGCCGGCGATGTTGACAAACCATCCCCAGCGGCCCATATTCCACGGCCCGTACGAGAGCGCCAGGGCTTTCCGTCGGAAAATGTGGAGGACGACGGGAATGCCGAAACTCAGCACCTGGAGGGTGAGCGCGCCACTCATGATGCCGTAGAACGCCGTCGAATTTCCTATGTAGATGGCGGAGATGCCTGCCTGCAGGAACGCGGCAAGTAAGCAGGCGTTGAGAGGCGTGTTCCAGCGCGCGTCGATTTTCGACAGCGTCTTCTTGAACGGGACGCCGTGGTCGCGCGCCAGGACCATGATGATACGGGCAATGGAGCCCAGGCAGTCGATCGCGGACAGGACGGCCACGACGACGATGACGGAGCCAAAGACGATGGCAGCCCCGAGGGAGCCGGTGGAGTTGTAGACAATCTGGGATTGCCGATCAGCTTCATGATCGCCAGGGAAACAGAGGAACGAAGAAAGGGGGTTCAGGAGTCATACTGCTGCAAGAGGGCTGTGAGCTGCAATGTTCGAGCTCAGCAGCAGCAGCGGGTCGCCCATGCAGAAAGCGAGAACAAGGACGAGAACCAGCCCGATGATGGACGAGGTGATGACACCCCAGAACATGGCCCGCGACACGTCGTGGTGCGGCCTGGCGGTCTCTTCGGTGTACCGCGCCGGCAGATCCATGGTGGTGAAGCTGCTGGCCATGGGGAGAAGACCAACCATGAAGGCCACGCCGGCGTTGTTGTATCCAGTGTAGTCGTAGATGGTACCAAAGACCACCTTGGCAGAGTTTTTGGTCTTTGTGGTGGCCAGGAGAGTGATGATCAAGGTCAAAAATCCCAAAATATGCACAGCCATGCCTAATGTGTAGAAGGTCCCCGTTAGAATCGTGCGCGTGTCCTTTTCTTTTTCTTTTTCTTATATTTTCTACTCCATCTTAAAACGTACCAAAAACGGAAATATGATGCAGTGCGCGTGGGATGAATGCATTGATCACCAAAGCTATGGCGATGAATGCAACAAAAATCTGTCGGGTGGTTAGCCAGTTGGCAAAGAGAGAAAACAAAAGTCTTGCGCGTTCAGCCATAGTCTTACCAGGTATGTTTGCCATTTATCTGGATCATAGCCGTCGATGGAGATCATGATGACGGCCTGGAGCGAAAAAGCACCAGCAAAGATGGCGCTGATGGAAGAAAGGAGGTTCATGAACAACAAGATCCAGGAGCAGTACCAGCCCTATGATACCGTCGCACCTGTTAGCCATGCGTCACAGTTTTCTTTCTTCTGCTCTCAATACAATTCTGTGATGATGGCGACTTACGATTGTGGTCTTCCATTTAGCAGGTGCGAGAGCCTATGCCGATGCCAGGCGGTTAGTCGACGAGTGCCCTATGCAAGTGGACAAAAAAAAAAAACGGAAAACAGCTTTGGCAGGAAAAGGATGGATGCAACTCACCACAGCCCAGTGATACTGTCCTGCTGCGGAGGGCCATAGGCTACCGAAATATTAGCTTCGAACACCAAAATAGCACGAGCAAGGAGATGCGGAACAAGTTTTACCTGGCAAGCTCGGCCAACGAGAAGGCTATGCAGCATGCAGCCACGGCGGAGATGACGAAGCCCCAGACGAGGGCGGTCGGACCGCCGGCCACCAGGATTTGGTAGAGCGACGCAACCATGGCTTCCCACTGTGCAGCATTGAGCATCAGTTGCCCGCGAACGATGGGAAAAGGAAGGGAAAAGGAAGGGAAGCGAACGGGGCCAACATACTCCGGCCGTGCCAGTCACGAAGACGGCGTACAGCGACGTGAAGTTGAACCGCTTCCTCATGTGCGGCTCCGTGTTTTGTTGACCACGGTCGGCGGCCGAGCGCGACTCGACAACAGACTCGTTCTTCTCCATGGTGTCGGTGTTTGTTTGGCAGAGTTCAAATGGGTTAGGATAGGGCAGGATAATGGCAGAGAAGCCTCTTTGGATTGGCGTGCTGCGCTGCGCATACAAAGTCCTGGTTCGTATTGACGGATGCCGGCGTATTTAACTTCATCAAAGATGCATGTTCTTCTCGCAGCCATGTGCCGTCGATGGTACGTGATTATCAAGCCTTGCGTTGGGTAGGAGTCTGTCCGACCCCAAGTTCCCAGACTTCCGGCAATGTGCTAGGCTACAATGTATGCAATTTTGGGGGGCTTGGTGTGACAAGAAGGAACTACTGTTGCGTAGGCTGCTGTGCAGATAGCGCATAGATAAGAAGTTTATTGTGAAGATAAGCGCGAGCAAATGGGCAATACGAACAAGCCGGCCGTCAGTGATAGACAGGAGATGGAAGAAAAAGAAAAAAAAAAGCTTTGAGACAAGTTGCGGATAGGGCCAGCAAACAGATAATATGTAGCTATGAGAACCCAAGATAGGAGATGGAAAGGCAAAAGACGACGATTAAAATGCTCTTCTGGCACACGGCTTGGTCCTGTCCTGGGCCATCTGTAGCAACTACCCCGTAGATGCTCTCCACAAAATCCCTATCCTGCCCTCACTCCGCTTTCATAACCCATATCCCGTCTAGTCCCCACCGCCTGATTCGCTGCCCTGTCGGCATTCTCGGTGCACTCGGCACGAAGGATTTCCCGCCAAGCCCCGGCCGTCATAGCACGTCCACAATGCTTCGCAGGGCAGAAAACAATTGTGGCTGCTGTCACTGAATGGCGATAGCTGCGTCGGCCTCGATTTCAACGAGAAACGCAGGCATGGCGAGCGCGGCAACCCCGACCAGCGAGCTGGGGGGGCGGTGCTGGTGACCGTCTTCGTCCGTGAAGAACTCTGTGATGAGGTGGATCAGTGCGTTTCGCGCCGAGGCATCCAGGTCCACGACGAAGATCGTCAGCTTCGTAATGTCCTGCGGCTTTGCGCCCCCGGCGGCAAGACAGGCCGCCACGTTCTGCAGGGCGTTCTGGGCCTGCTCTTGGAACGACTGCGGCATCTCTGTTGCGGAAGACGACGGTGGCGGCACGCCAACCTGGCCTGCTGTGCGGAGGAGATGAACCGTTGACTGGCCCGGGGGCACAGGCACAATGGACAGGTCTGAAAAGGTTGCAGCTAGCGGCGTAGCCTCTGCCTTGTTTGCGGTCTGGACGATGGAGGGGGCCATGATACCGTGGACTCTTGGCTTGTTTGAGATGGATGGAAAGATGGAACAGACGGAGCAGTACGGTATCTGCACGACTGGCCGAGGTGAACGGGTATTTGGGACTGATATGCGCTGCTGGGATGGTTCATTTTTAATCGGTAAATAATCTTGGCGACAATAGACCGCCACGCAACGCGTTATCTGCGCGATCTATCTCGTGTATTGCTTTATTGCTTAGAACTTGCTCGCCACCGTCGCTCTTCTCGGTGTTGCTTGATGGATTATTGGCCTATCAACGAAGCTGTAATCGTCAGAGTAGGCCGAGCCGTTCCTCTGCACCAAGCAGTGTGATTACAGTGTAACTACGCCCGTGTCTATTGGGAGGAATGTGAAGCAAGGTTCCTTGGAAGACCGTATGAATGTGTTCGCCTTGCTTTCGGCCCTAGGCCGCATGAAAGCGATGAAGCGAGATGGTATGCATCTTCATGTATTTTTATGCATTTCTAATGTATTTTCTAGTGTATTTTCATTCAGGTACGGCATTGAACTGAAACAACGAAACACGGTCTCAGGTGCACCTGTTCTCCTAGTCGTTCTTCGCCCGCTTTGTCAATGTTCCCATCCACCCCTGAATTGTCTTCGCTGTAGAATCAAACGTGACCTACCACCACCTACCTACCTCCCTACCTACCCGCCACATATACACCTCCTATGCCAGAATGCCCGCAAACCGCTCTTCGGCCGCCCGCGAGTGGAAGGCCACCCCAGCGGCAAAATCCGGATTCCGGAATTTCTGCGTCCACTTGCTCTCCGGCAGGGGCTTCCCCTCCATGAACTTGATGTCGTAGGACACGAGCAAGTGCACGAGAATCAGTTTGATCAGCGCCGACGCAAAGTGGCGGCCGGGGCATGCGTGGCGGCCCAGGCCAAACATCATGTTCTCCGAGCTCGACTGCGCAAACGTGAACTGGTTCTCATGCTCGGGCTGTGCGCGAAGCCGCGCGTAGCGGAAGGCGTCAAACACGCGCGCGTTTTCGAGAATGTCCTCGTCCATATGCCTGCCGTGGGAGATGACGCCGACGGACGTGCCGCGGGGGATCAGCGTGCCGTCGCTGAGCGTAAAGTCGCTGACGGCCAGGCGTTCCATTTTGACTAGCGAAGTGGGCAGACAAAAACGCGTCAGTTGCAACGTGTCCGTGAACGTTTGGCAGGGGGAAACTTTGGCAGCACACAAAAGAAGAAGTAGGAGAGGAAGAAGGGGAAATAAACGTACTGGCACTTAGAGGGGTGAGGCGGGCCGATTCACGCATGAAGCTGTCCATCATGACAAGGCGGTCGACATTGGCCTTGGTCCACAACATACCGGCAGGCTTATTGCCCAGGACCTGCGCAATCTCGGCGCGCAACGGCTCGTGGATCTCCGGGTGATGGCACAGATCGAAAATGGCCTCCGTCAAGGTCACAGCAGGCGCGTGGATCGCCGTCACGTTGATGTGGATCATGCGCTGGAGCAGTGTCTCCGGGTCTGCCTTCTCGGCCGGCGTGATGTCCAAAAGCCATTGCACTTTGTGTGGGGTTAGCAGAGCTGCGGGCAGACGAAATGAGATGTTGGGGGCATGCTAGGTGAGAGCAACGTACAAGCGTCGTCTGGCTTGTCCAGCTTGGGGTCCGCGGCAGCCGCCAGCCTCTCTTTGATGATCGGGATCAGGTGCTTGCGCGCTGTCTCCTGCTCTTTCTTGTGCGTCGTCATGAACATCATAGCGGGGCCCTTGGCGAACTCGGGCAGGTTGCGAAGCAGCGTGGCCGAGTCAAACGTCGCCTTCGTGTAGACACCCGAGTAGTGCAGGAACTCGTCGTTGCGGCACAGGACAGGCCCGACCATCATCAGGTTCGAGATGCGCGTGATGATCTTCGTCGCCAGGGGAAACACCGGCCTCTCGGCCCAGCCGTCGTGGTAGCCAAGATCGACAGTGCACGAGTACCGTGCTTCGTTCGCGAGGCTGGAGAGGATCCGCGGCAGCCCCTGGCCAAGGCCCTTGCGAATCACGTCGAAGTGGTAGACGTCGTGCTCGAGGGCTGGGTGCAGGGTGTGCTTTGTCTGGAAGATGATGTTTGCGCCAGCTTCCTGGCTGAGCTGGTTCTCGGGCGCTTTGCGGAGCTCGTCGAGGAAGCGCGGTGCGGCAATGAAGTAGACCTGCTTGGGCGTTCTCAGGAGAAAGTTCTTTCCTTTTTTCGAGTACTGGATGAGGAAAAAAGAAATTGTTTAGCTTGCCGCATATTCTTGTTTTCTTGTCTCTGTATGCCATCACCTTCTCCTCTCCTCTCCAGTAGTAGTTGCTTACCTCGTTGTAGCCTTTCATGATGGCGCCGAGGCTATCTTTCAGGAACTCCTGGACATCCTTGGCATCCCCTGCCTTGCCAGGACCATCCGCCAGCCGCAGGAAGTCCACGTTCGGAAGCCGCTCCTTGCGGGAAAGAGCATACGCGCTCCAGGTGGCTGTAATGACTGCGAAGACCACGGCCCAGGCGTACATGTGCCCGCTCCCGAACTCAAAGTCTTGAACTGCCCGCAACAGGACGCCATTTGCTGAACTCATGTTGGCCTGCATTTTTTTGAGTAAACTGCGTACAGAAACAATGTTGTGATTGGTGAACGAAAAAGAAACAAAAAAGAAAAGAAAAAACTCTGGATCTCAAAACCGGCGTTTGAAAAAATTGGCCGACTTGTTTCCCTTGTTATTTATCATCTGCCAGATGTCCCAGTAGCATAGGACACACAGGAACAAAGCCGTTGCTTTACAACTTAGGCTGGCAGTTTCTCGGGGAGAGAAAAAAAGGAAGGAGGAGAAAAAAGAAAGAAAAAAAAGAGAGAGAGAGAGGGGAGGGGGGCAAGAGGGGGGCGTTCCGCAACTGCACATCGCGCCGAGAACCCCGAGTAGTGCTGTTCATAGTCCCACGCGGCCGGGTCGCGATTGTCAAAGTGTCTGCGTATCTCGGGTATCTTCCAACCACCCTGACGCAGACTCGGGCAGCGAAGAGGACATTGCGTTATTTGCCTCTGGCTGGGACTCCAAAGAACCCCCAACTTTTTAGTTAATTTTGAATCTAATTATTTTTCGTATTTTAGTATTGCTACAATATTTCGCTGACTTTGTCCTGTAATACATAGTAGTACACTGCCAAGGTAAATGTGGACGATGATAAGCAAAGAGCAGCTCGGCAGATTCTATATAAAATCAAACTCCGACGGAAAGCTGGCGCCAAACATGTTATTCGCCTCCGCCGCGAAGAGATCCTCCATGCTCATCATCTGGCTGGAGTCTTGGCGCGCATGGTACGCCGACCAGGAGAGAGCGTCTCTGAGCTTCTCTTCGGGCGTCTTCGTCGTTCTCTTTTCTGTCGTCGGTCCTCCTCCCTGTCTGCTGTTCTCTGGAAAAGAAGGCGTCATCTGCATGGGCATTGGCAAGGCCATTCTGTAGATCGTGAGCTCGTCTCGCCGAAGGGCCGCGCGGGCGATGAGTTCGTTCAAGGCGGCCGCTTTGGGGGAGCTGCGCGTCGACTCCGGCCAGTAGTCGAGGATGCCGCTAATGACGCCCCATGCGCGCTTCGTGCCCGGGCTGGCCGGGCGCACGGCCAGATCTTTGACGACAAAGTTGGCCACCGACCACTGGAAGTAGGTCCCACTGAGCCAGCGCCACTTTTCAAACGTGTGGTTGGTCTGCAGCGCCCGGGACAGCTCCAGGACGTGGACCGAGAGCAAGAATAGGTGGTCGCAGTCGTACTGGGTCTTGGGGATGCCGTCGGGGCTGAGATCCGGCGAGATGTGCATCAGGACGCGTCGCTTTGCGAGGATCATCGCCACGGCATCCGCCGCAAACTTGGCGAGCGGCGACGAGTCCATGGCTTCCTGCTGGAAATACCGCGACTCCATCCTCCGCCGCGACAGGCGCAGCCGCTCCACGGCGCTCTCCAGCCGCGTCCGCGGTATGTCCTCGGCGCGGTTGCACTCGAACCGTATCTGGTTGAAGAGCCGCGTAATCTCGTACTGCATCAGGCAGAAGCTGAGCTCGGTGAAGCCCTTGCGCTCCGCCCCTTCCGCGCCAGCACTGTCGGACTGCGCGAGCTCGACGTCGTTGACGTTCAGCGGCAGCCGTGTGTCTGCGCCGACGCTGGGCGGCGCGTAGTCGATGGCGCAGTCGTCGGGCTGGTCGACGAGCGTGATCAGCTGCCACCAGAGCCGCCGGCGGAGCTCAGCCTCCAGCCGGTTGATGCCGGCGGGGACACGGTCGCGGTTCAGACCCAGCCGGACGGCAAGAAACACGGTGACACCGCGCAGTCCGTACAGGCGCGAGTCCTCCTTGTGCTTGAGATAGTACAGGTAGAGGAGCAGCGCCTGCATTATGGTCATGTCCCGCGCGTCGAGAAAGTTGGCCGCCATGAGGGCCTGCTCGACATGCGCGGCACACAGCTGCATCAGCGCCTGCTTCTCGCACGCGAGATTCTCTGCCACGTCGCGCTCGGGCATGGATATCACTGCCAGCAGACAGACAGCGTGCATCAGCGCCGCTGTGGCCGCGTGTGTTCGGTAATAGTGCACATCGCGCACGGTGATGAGGCCCTCCACGGTCGGCTTGTGCAGGATCTTGAGGAGCGGATCTACGTTCTCGACGTATCGCGTCCAGCAGACGCGTCGCTGCGCCAGTGGCAGCAGGGGCGGAAGCATGCTGTTCTGAGGATGCGGGAACGGAAAGCCAACGCCTGGCAAGTCGGCCGCGGGTAGACTGCCGGGAGGAAGAGCATGCTGCTTGAGAGACGGTTCCACGAGGGTGGGTGGCGCGGAGGGCGGCGTTGTCTTGAGGAAAACAAGCCCTGCACATTCATTTTCTATTTTCGACCAGTATGGGTCGGTTCCGCTGCCGACGACGGTGCCGGTGCTGGTACAGGTGCGGGCGTCGGTGGTATTCGTCGCGTCCTGAGCAGCTGGCGATGGCGATGCCTTGGATTCAAGACTCCATTCGCTGGACACGTCCTCCACCGACGCCGCGAGAGGGCCGCCTGCGGCACCCATCTGCGGCGCACCTGGGCTCGTCGGTTCCAGTGATGCCGGTGTCACCGCTACGGCATCGATCTGCTGAGCAGCTGGGCCGCGGGACACGCCATTCTCTAGCAGGTGCGGCATGTGGTTCTTCAAGATGTCCTCGAGCCGATAGATGCGATCGAGCAGATTCTCATCCTTAGCAGCGGATGATGCTGGCTTCGACCCCGCCCGCTTCGGTCGGCGAACGGTGCGGACCTGAGGCGGGAACGAGCACACAATGTCGCCCTGGACGCAGTTGCGGCATGGCAGCACTTTGTCGCATTTGACTTTTCGGTCACGGCAGACGCGGCAGGCCGTTCTGAACTTGATGGCTTGTTCTGGAGGCGATGCCATCTCCCTTGGCGTATTTTGATGATGTCTTGCCTTGTTTCTTATTCTTTTTTTTATTTTTTTATTTTTTATTTTTTGTATTTTGATCGTCGTCTTTCCTTTTCCACGCACTCTGCGGGGTAGAGAGAGCAAAAGGAGTCATTCCTGCATCGAGGTGGAAGCGAGGCGGCGCGAAACTGAACTGCTTTGTTTGCCCTGCACAGCATTGGCCAGATAAGAGTAAAATAACTAGCCGTGTTCGGTCTAGGCTGGTCGTCAAGAAACGACCGCCCGGAAACGACAGCGACCGAGAACGCCGGATCAATAGTGTGGGCTCCAAATCGAGAAACAAAGATGAACATGAGCGTTTCGTTCTTATCAGGCAGGCAAACTGGTATTCGCACCCTCGAATGCTCCATTCGGTCCCTCGGGATCTCTCTCCCGGCAGTAAGCCGGGATCTGTTCGGCGTAGGCGGGATGCGTAATTCACGGTACTTGCTTTGTGGATATTTGCGGTGTCCTTTTATGGACAGCTTTCCTGGTACCCTGCTTCAATGGAGAAGGTCGAGAAGGTTTAGAAAAGCATCACCTACTTTTTCTTACCGGGTTTATTGTTCATCGTTCAAACTGCATCAACCGCACCAATGGCAGACATGAATGCAGCAGCCGTCTTTCCGTATGACACGCCGACATTGGCCAAGTTTCCAAGCCGGAGAAGCGTGGTGCACAGCACCCAGGGCATGGTGGCATGCACACAGCCTCTGGCAGCGGAGGCAGGTCAGCGGATTCTCAAATTAGGAGGCAATGCGGCGGTATGTACGGCAGGCAGTGCACAGTCACGCCCCTTATGATCCCCGAGGAAAGGAATGTCCCAGTGCTGACGAATCCAGGATGCTGCTGTTGCCGTCGGTATGGCTGGCCCTTTCCCCCTGTCGCCGACCTATCTATAGTTGTCCTTATCTAACACTGTCTTAGCCGCAGCAATGAATGTCACGGAACCGGCCTCGACGGGCGCCGGTGGCGATATGTTCTGCCTCTACTTTGACGCGAAAACAGGCACGGTCCAGTCTCTCAACGGCTCGGGGCGCAGTCCGAAGAACACGACTCTGGCCCAGATTCGACAGGACCTCGGCATGGATGCAGACGCGCCGGGCACAATCCCAGTCACGAGCCCGCTGTCTGTCAC
Organism: Sporothrix inflata; assembly: GCA_021396225.1. Taxonomy (NCBI): domain Eukaryota; kingdom Fungi; phylum Ascomycota; class Sordariomycetes; order Ophiostomatales; family Ophiostomataceae; genus Sporothrix; species Sporothrix inflata. Next base: position 3,023 of record WNYF01000048.1, on the reverse strand, counting down.
CGTCCCAGGCGCGCCGGCGGGGTGGGTCGACGTGGTCGATCAATTTGGCAGCGGCAGCATGACGCTGGAGCAGATCCTCATGCCGGCCATTGAGCTGGCCGAGAACGGGTTCCCCGTCAGCCAGATTTCAGCTAAGATGGTTCGTTCAGACAACCTGCATTGCATTGCATGCATCCTACGGATGAATCGATTTTGCTGACTCGTTTCGCAGTGGAAAGACGGCGAGGCCCTACTCAAAGCCGCGTCGCCAAACTTTGCAGAGCTGCTGAAGCAGGACAAGAACGCCGACCAGTTTGCACGAGCGCCTAGAGCGGGAGAGATCCTCCAGAACCCGTCCTTGGCCAAGACGTTTCGGACGCTGGCTGCCGAGGGAAAGAAAGGCTTCTATACCGGCCGCATCGCCGAGGCCATCGTGGCTGCGGTACAGCAGAGAGGTGGCCACATGGAGCTGTCGGACCTCGAAGAACACCTGCGCTTCGGCACCGTCAACACAGTGCCTCTGTCGCTCAAGGTCCAAGGCCAGGGCATAGCGACACGTGGGGCCCAGACGCGGATCGGCGAGACCAGCGATCATTCGATTGAGCTCTGGGAGCACCCGCCAAACGGCCAGGGCATCGTGGCTCTCATGGCCCTTGGAATACTCGAGCAGCTCGAGGCCACGGGCAAGATTCCCACCTTCAGGCCGGAGGACCACAACACCGCGCCGTATCTCCACGCCCTGATCGAGGCGCTCCGAATTGCGTTTGGCGATGCCAGCTGGTGGGTGACCGACCCCGACCACAGCCCGGTCCAGGCGGCCCAGATGATCTCCCCTGCCTATCTGGCCGAGAGGGCAAAGCTGTTCGACGGCAGCAGGGCCAAGAACCACGCGCAGGGACAGCTCGCCTCGCCCGCCCTGAACCACAGCGACACGGTGTACTTTGCCGTGACGGACAAGCACGGAAACGCAATGAGCTTCATCAACTCAAACTTCCGCGAGTTCGGGTCCGGCATCGTTCCAGACGGCTGCGGCTTCGTGCTGCAAAACCGCGGCGGTGGGTTCAGTCTGGGACCTAAAGACCACCCGAACATCTACGCCGGCGGAAAGAGACCGTACCATACCATCATCCCCGGCATGGTCACCGTTGGCGACGGCGCCGACCGCAGACTGCACAGTCTTCTCGGTGTGATGGGAGGCCTGATGCAGCCGCAGGGCCACGTGCAGGTGCTTCTCAACATGGAGGTGTTTGGCATGGACCCGCAGCAGGCCTTGGATGCACCCCGCATCTGCATCTCGGCCGCAGGGGGGGCTGCGCAGATGAGCCCCATCTTCATCGAGGAAGGGATTCCAGACGATGTCGTGAAGCAGCTGGAGGAGATGGGCCACAAGGTGCAGGTCATGAAGCAGTGGGCCCGTGTGTGGTTTGGCCGAGGACAGGTTATCAGACGCCACGTCGACGAAGCGACAGGCCAAGTTGTCTACAGCGGTGGCAGCGACGGCAGAGGAGATGGATGTGCGATGCCTGCTTAGCGGCTCTGCCGTCCGAGGATCTTCAGAGAGAGTTGGCAGATGATGCGTTACTCGAGACGACGAGATGCAAAGAAGCAAAGAAGCCAATTAAAAAAACAAATTCCTCAGACAGTGAATGACAGCCACTAGAAAAAAAAACTAAGAAAAAAACACACATATTTAACAAATTGCAAATAATTGCGAAAACAGCGTAATAATAAATTCAACTATCCCTCCGTAACATCGCCGCCGCCAGCCTCCGCCTCGGCTATTGGCCGTCCCACTTCAAAACTTCCCGTACAATCGTTCTACCAAAGCCCGGCAAAACAACAAAAGAGAAAGAGAGGCTAGTGGGTGGCGCCCAGCCTCAGCACAGTTGGGAAGGTTGTCGAGGCTATCGTAGCCCGCCAGCTTACCGAGATGGCGGAAGATAACCACCTCCTCCCGAACGGCCAGATGGGCAACCGGCGCTGCCGGTCGACGGAACTCGCGGCCCGCCTCCTCACCGACGCCGTACGGTGCGCGTGGGACGACGGTGCCACGGCATCCCTCCTTCAACTTGATATGGAGGGCGCTTTTAATAACGTTCACCACAGGTGGCTTATTCATACGATGCATACCCCACTAGGCCTTTATCTCACTTACCGCCGCGCCGTCTTCTTATCCCGGCCGGACTACCAAGCCAAGGCCCAAGTTATCCGGGATACAGTCCTTCGCATACGCCCGATACACTCTAAGCGGCCGGCGCCTACCATAACCCCACGCCCAGCCCCCGAGGAGGTAAACTGGGCCACCGTCACCAGCTGGTGGAAGGCCCACTAGTAATAAGACGTTACTAGCGGCGTTTACGCGGAGTCCCTCGCGGCACAAACGCCGTGTTAGACGTCACGGGCCGTCCGGCGCCGCTACCTCCACCTTACCAAGGCTGAGAGCAGCCTCCTCACACAGATCCGCACCGGCCACATCGGCCTGCGCGCCTACCTCTTCGTATGCCACAAAGCAGACTCGCAGACGTGCCGCTGCGGCGCTGAGGACGACACCCGGGCCTACGTCCACTTGTCCTGCACACCAACACCCCCACGGCCGCCCGGCTGGCCACAGACACGTACAGACCTAGACCGTTGCCTACAAACGGGCCCCATGGCCCGGCCGCTCCTCCGCTGGCTTATTCGGAGCGGGAGGCTCCCGGACTACAGCCTGGCCAGGGAGCTCGAACGGTCATCATCGCCAGCGTAACACACCACACTCGTTTATTTGTTTCATTTATTTTGTTTTGTTTGTTTAAGGGGCCATTCGTGGCTTACTACGCACGCCTGTAACTAGGAACCTAACCTCACTTAGATCTGTGACAGTTTTTTCCCCAGGAGGGTTCTGTCTAGCTAGTCGCCAATAGCCAAGAATGGCTGAGAAAGGCAGATAACAATAATATTAATATTAATAATAATTCAACTATCCTATTGTTGTTGTTATTATTCGCCTTTCTCAGCCACTCCTGACTATTGGCGGCTCGCTAGATAGAACCCTCCCGGGGAAA
>WNYF01000047.1:0-289692 GCA_021396225.1 Sporothrix inflata | reverse complement strand
GGGGCGGGGCGCGGCGGGCGGCGGGGGCCCCGCGCGCCCCCCCCCCCCCCCCCGCCCCCCCGCCCGCCCCCCCCCCCCCCCCCCCCCCCCCCCCCCCCCCCCCCCCCCCCCCCCCCCCCCCCCCCCCCCCAACACGGCGACTTCTAGCGAGAAGCCGCAGAATGCGGCTTAAGAGGGAGAAGTGTATTCCGCCCGGAGGCACTAAGCTTAAAGGGCTCGTCTGTACCCTGTCATACTGCAGTAACCACTTGATGGGTGTTGAATTTAGGTCTTGTATGTATTCGTGTGTTGTTGTGTGCGTGTCTATGGTAGAATACATACTACTGCTGAACTAGGGGATAAACCTCTGCTAAAATAGGAGTCATCCAGCCCCTTTTCCAGCCATCCGTTTCCGCCCCAGCTGTATGTTTGTGGCGCTGCGCTCAAGTGCCGATGTGACCGTAATTATGTACTGAAAGTTTTGTGGCGTGTTCTTTGATGTGTTGTAAGCCAGTGCCTACCTGAGACCGTCTAGAAAAAAGGGTTTCCGTCGAAAAGGATTAATTCGACGTTGACAAACAAACCGAGGAGCAGACTCTCGCCCACTGCTTTGGTCCTCGTTTTTCACCCTGTTAGTGCCACGATGGGCATTGGGGGCAGTTTGTTAGTCGATTGGCCTGAGAAAAAAATTCTCACTAACGTTGCACTAACAGCACGAAAAGTGGTAAGATATTTTCAGGGGAGAGTCCGTGCCAGCCATTTGCGTACCAGCCATTTTTGTGCCAGCCATTTGTGTACCAGCCATTTTTGTGCCAGGCATGATATGGCTGGTATACAAATGGCTAGTACATAAGTATGTCCTGGCACATAAACGTGAGTGTGGAACGGCGCCTTCTACGCGAACAACATCTTTACGACAGCTTCAAAACAATCAAACATGAAGCAGCTCCGATCCCCGACATCGACAATGGGCAAGCATGCCCATCCTCCCCGGGCACAGGCACGGACTTCGGGCGTCAAAAAATCGCGTCGCATGCACAGAGACAGCCGCACTCTCCCATCATGGTACTATCGAGTCCTGAACATCGGCTTTAAGAAGAACAGAGAAGTAATGGGCTACGACTTTGACGAGGATCTTTCAGAGATAGAAGAGGACAAGGGACAAGAGAACGACAATGCCGAGCAGTCTAAGAATGAAGGGGAGGACTGCACGTGCGGCAGCGAGGACTCGGAGTGTGACTGCCAGATCGAGGATGTCGATATGGACGAAGACGACGAGTCGGAGAGATCCTACGACGGGTCTGACGCCGACTGCTATTACGAGATGAAAGATGAGCGCGAGGAAAGGAAGCGGGAGAAGCTGCTGGAGCGGAAGGAGAAAGAAGAGCAACGAGACATGGAGAGGGTTAAGGAAGAGGAGGTTCACGCCACAGAGAGAACTCTTGATCGGGCCAAGAAGGAACGCAAGGCCATCGCTATCGAATCACTTGCAGGGCAGGGGTTCAAGCTGTTCTGCAGCGCTCACGTCGACCATTTTTACTCCGATTTTTATGCGACTAAAAGGGTTAACTTTTATCACTCAGATGACGAGGTCAATCACAGTCTGGATAAACCGAAGCTCGATGAGGAGGCTGAAATGTTATATGGCGATGTATATCTTGATGCGGATGCCAGCTGCAATTTTGGGCCGTTTCGCCCTCCGAAATGCGCGAGTCGGAAAGCTATTAAGGTGAAGAGCTGCGATGGCAAGTACGAGCTGTCGTTTAAGTTTATCGGAAACGGCCACCTGAAGCTGCGTGTCTCTCGGGATATGGTGTTTATGGCCCCATACAGTGCAAGCGCTCCAGCTCCCCCGCCCGCAGCTCCCAAAGTGTTCGAGTTCGTCGGCATCTGGCGCGATCAGGAGAAAGAGGAAGCAGAACGGCAGGAGATGATGGTAAAGACACATCGCTCTCCATCTCCTCGCGAGACTTGGTTTGAGATGAACCATCCCATGGGGTGGTGGCGTCAGTCAAGGCAATTCTAACACGTCGAACCGCCCGCTGGTTTTTGGGGTCCTTCCTTTTGTTCCTTCTTTTCGGGTGGTTTTTTTTCTGCATTATTTTCTCTTTTCTGAAAAAGGAGGGGCCACAACCTCGCTCTCTACGATTGATCTTATTTCTTCCCCGCTCTTCTCTATGTACATACAGTATGTACCTCTCTTTTTTCTCATTTTTATTATGTCACTTATAATACATGTTGTAACAGACGTGAGTGTTACAAAGGCACTTCCCAAGGGAGAGAGTCTCTGCTAGGTGATCAGGCTAGGGAGGGGTCTTGTTCGAATAAGAACAGTGAAAAGGTGTAACGGTCGAATAATAGTCAATACGTCTAAAGGAGGTGGTGGGTGTGGTGATTGAATGTAATGAGGGTACAGGAATACTGGTTTATGTAGGTTTGTATTTCAGACAATCGGTAGCGACTGAGTCTTTTATCTAGTTTACTGGGAGGAAGCCTTAGTCTTATATATCTAATGAACTTTATATGTACTTCTTTTCTTATTTCATTCCTCGTATGAAATAAGGCCTGCTTTATTCGGCGATCCTCTTGAACTTGTCTCTCAAGGCATAAACGTCGCCTCGACGGGCTTTCCTTGCGCACCCTGAATGATCTGTGGCGGCCAGTCTGGATCCGCATGCCACTCCGTCTCGTAAAAGTGCTCGCCGCTGCCGACAACGGCGTCGATGCCCGGCAGCACAACGCGCGCCTCGCCGTTGGGCGGCACGGACACGCTCGTTTTCATGACGCCGGCCTCCTCGCAGCTCCACGACACGCCGTACGGCCCGACGGGAGAGTCGTGCGTGGCACGCGCCCAGCGGAGGGTGCCGCTGGGCCGCGGGCGGACGAGCGCCGATGTCCAGCCCGGCGACGCGGAGGACAAGCCGGCAACGTGGGCGTGGAGGAAGTGGCACACAGAGCCCAGCGCGTAGTGGTTGAACGAGGTCATCTGGCCGGGGTTGATGGAGCCGTCGGGCAGCATCGAGTTCCAGCGTTCCCACTGCCGGTGGTCAGACGTGGTCAAAGCGAGGAGTGTGACAGAGGGGACTTACAATGGTGGTGGCACCCATCGTGACCGGGTAGAGCCAGCTGGGACTGTCCTGCTCCTGCAGCATGCGGTACGCAATGCTCATCATGTCGACCTTGGCCAGCACCGGCAGGATGTGCGGCGTGCCGACGAAGCCCGTGTTGATCTTGAAGGCCTCCCACCGCGTCAGCCAGTCGAGCCGGGCCTTGGCGGTGTCGATTTCCGCGCTGCTGTCGAGCAGATCCATATGCAGCGCGACGACGTACGCCGTCTGCGTGTCCGACGCGAGACGGCCGCTCGGCGTGATGTACTCGTCGCGGAACCGCTTGCGAAGGCGCCGCGCATCGTCGTCGTAGCGCCGTTCATGCTCCGTCTCACCGAGGCATGCCGCGATCTTGGCCGCGAGCTCGGTGACGTGGACCAGGTAGGCGTTGGCGACGAGGTAGGGGTCCGTGGGCGTGTGGCCGGGAAGCGCGGGCGGCGACCGTGGATCGAGCCAGTCGCCGAACTGGGGCGTGTCGGTCGAGTAAAAGCCGTGTGCGTCGCGCGGGATGCCACGGTCGAGCCACTGCACGATGCTGTCCCACTGCTTGCGCAAGACGTGCGCGTCGCCAAAGAACTGGTACAGGTCCCAGGGCGTTATGACCGTGGCGTCGCCCCAGGCCGCCATGGGCTGCTTCTCGTTGTGCTTGGGCGGCATCGGGATGCTGGGGACCACGTTCGGCACGACGCCCCCCAAGTCCTTCTGGTCGGCGGCAAGGTCGCGCAGCCAGCCGCCAATAAAGCCCGCCGTGTCGTAAAGGAAGCTCGCGGTCGGCGCAAACACCTGCAGGTCACCAGACCAGCCCAGCCGCTCGTCGCGCTGCGGGCAGTCGGTTGGCACGGAGATGAAGTTGCCGCGCATCGACCAGATTGTGTTCTGGTGTAGCTTGTTGATGAGATCGTGGGAGCATTCAAACGTGCCTGTGCGGCGAAGATCCGAGGAGACCACAATGGCCGTAAAGTCGGAAAGACTGCAAGCATCGTAACCGGTAATCTCTGCATATCTGCCGCCGATTGCCGTTAGCAGGTCTTCAAAAGATGGAGATTGGCGGACAAAACAAATACACGTACCGGAATCCGTAGAATGTGAATCGCGGCTCGTAGCCGCACGTTGGGCCACCCAGGTGGAGGACGGCGCTCGCCTTGGCCGTCCGCAGCGGTCGCGTTCCAAGCTCGCCATGTTCCAGGACCTCTGCATGCCGGATCGTGACCGTTCCTGTGCCCGGAATGTCCACGTTGACGCGCAGCCAGCCCGCCAGGTTCTGGCCGAAATCCAGGACTTTCTTGCCGCCGGCGGTTGTGATGATCTGCTGGGGCTTGATTTCCATAAGTCGACGGACCGGGGGCGTCTCGGGCGCGATCAGCTCGGCCGTGGGGAACGGCAGCACCTCGGCCATGTGCTGAGCCTCGTGCGACGCGTCAGGTACCGTGGACCAGGTCTGGTCATACTGCCTGCTGTCGTACTCTTCGCCGTTGTAGATCTCGGAGCTCAGCACCGGCCCGTCCGCGAGCACCTCCCAGCCGGGGCCGGTCTGGCAGATGACGTGCCCGTTCGCCTCGAGCTGGCCGAGGAACCCCAGCCGGTGGCCCCAGATGTTGGAGACACCGGGGCGTCCCAGGCGTCCTGCAAACCAGCCTTCACCAAGGTACACGCCGATTTCATTCTGCCCTGGACGCAGCAGCGCCGTCACGTCGTACGTCTGGTAGTGGAGGCGGTGTCGGTACGACTGCCAACCGGGAGCCAGGACGTGGTCGCCGACGCGCTGGCCGTTGATCTCGACCTCGTAGATGCCGTGCGCCGTCGCGTACAGCCGCGCAGAGGCAGGCCCTGCGTCGTCGTCGTCGTACTGGAACGTCTGCCGCATGCGAAAGGGCCGCTTGGGCGTGCCGACGGGCTGCAGCGGCGGCGGGCCGCCGATCAGGTCAGCCGTCCAGTCGTGCCGCTGCAGGAGCGCCGCCTCGAGCGTCAGCTCGGCCCAGCCGCTCTGCACGCCGTCCGTGCCCGTCGCGCGGACGCGGACGTGGACAACCTCGCGCGACGCCAGCGGTGACGATGGCCACGGCACGAGCGACGACGCGCTCGACGCAATCTGGTACGACTCTCTGCATCCGGGCCGCGTGATGACAAGCTCGTAGCCGGACTGCTTCCATCCGCGCACGGCGGTGACGGCAAACCGCCACGAGAGCCGCGGCGTCGCGTGGAAGATGCCGAAGCCGTCCTGGTAGTGCTCTGCGCGCAGCTCGGCGATGGTGATGCTGCCGTGCGCCCACGACGACGCGTCATCGTGGCCAAAGTCTCCCATGATGCGCAATCGTTTCGTCTGAGGCGATAATGAGAGGGCAAAGACGACGGACGACGAGGGGCGTGGGAGTCAGACCTCCGCAGGCAAGACAGTAATTTGAAAAGTAGCGGGAGACGGTGGTAGGTATTGACGAAAACTGCTGAGATGCGCTCGGTACAAGAACAAAGCAAAGCAGCCGTCCTTTCAACCTGGTATACGCCGTTACCAATTACTACGCAGGGCTTCTCTTATATAACAACAGCATGCAACATGGGCATGCAAAATGGGCATGCAAAATGGGCATGCAAAATGGGCATGCAAAATGGGCATGCAAAATGGGTAGCTTGTAGACGGCTGTGTCGAGTCCCGGCGTCCCGTCGCCATTACGGGGCCCAAAAGAGAGAAAATCACATCACGTATTAATACGACGCACTTGGCTGTCGCAGATCTGCGAATACCCCGCAAAGACCCCGACCGTGTTTATTCGGCAGAGCTGGGGGCGAGTTCCGGTCATGTTCGCCCGAGTGAGACAGCCGATGGTCTGGCAGAAGAGCGAATTACGCGAACCCTTGTGCTTGCACGACGGATTCTCCTGCGGAGTATAGAGTCGGGAGGAAGACGGGGCGTGCTCCACAAACACCCCGACTGCGTTTGCTCAAACGAGGCGAAGACAAATTCCGGCAATGTCCGTCTGACGGGTGGACGAGGAGACTGGCTGACTGGGAAAGGCTTTACGGGAAGATTGTGGAGCATGTGGCGAGTCGGGACCATGCAGAGTAGACGAGCAGGCGAGTCAAGGCACATACTTCGTACTTCCGTAGTCGTGCGCGCACACGAAGTGCTGCTGCCCTCAAGGAGATGAATAGGTTCCCATGACCAGGCTAGGAGGCAATTTCGACCCCACGTACAAGTACGGCGTGGGTCGAGTTCGGTTGCAGGTTCGTCAACAGCACGTGGCTATGGGGTCTGTTTTCATGAGACGGAATCCTCGTGCCGTGGACATTCATGCTATTCGTATGCCGGTACAAATTCTCCCACATGAGCCAATCAAGTGTCGATACTTTTGTGATGGAAAGAGGCGCGCAACGGGATTGATGAGCAGGATGGAGATATCGCGGCTCATCCAATAATGATACAGCTTTATGAATAGAAAAAGAAAAGATAAAAAGGAAAACAAAAAAGGGATACTAATAACAACAATAATATTCCGACAAGAGTCAAAGTCCAAGAGTGGATCAGACTGCGTCTTTTTGCTATTACAATCTGTTTCTTTGTATCATGGCGATCGTCTCAAGACAGAGTTTCGGTGAAAAAGCTAGCGATGGACAATGTAGAGGGAGCCATGTACTGCTGTACGAGAACCCCATTTTTACGACACGAGAGTCATGTTTCGTTTGCACGCACGGAGCTGTCGGTTCATGTCCAACGCCAAACCATTATTCCTTTGTAGACCAACAACGTCTTCTGCAGCAGAGCACACAATTACGAACAGGAGAGTAAGAGGGACGATGACAAGAGTCAGGGAGTTTCATACAAGCATAACTGCAACGTTCCCTGCCACTGGCGGCTCAAAACGACAATACAAGACATCTAAGAACAAGTAAAAGTCGACACGAGAATTTGTACGTTCGAACACGGAGCAACCGCCTCTTGATCCTCCATTCGCACACCTGCCGGTCCTAGCGTTCATGCCCACGGCGCCCATCTTTCATCTTTCATACAGTGGCAGTGACGGCATCGCTGGCCTGGGACGCCCTCTGCACATCGGTGACGTATTTGCGCATCTTGCGCGGTGGCACGTGCTTCTCGTACATCTCGTCCATCTCGGCAGAGTTGCGCAGCGACGGCTCGGGCACAAAGAAGAAGATGATGACAATCATGGCCACGCCCGTGCCGCAGAAGAGCCATGCTGTCTTGTAGCCCCAGTTGGCACCGCTGGTGTTGAGCATCAGGGGCACCGTCGTGTTAAAGGTGAGGCCGAACACGACCGAAGCGGCGGCGGCGACACCCGCCGTGCGCGCGCGGAGCTTTTGCGACGCGATCTCGCCGACAAACGCCCAGCCGATGCTGCCGACTGCCATGCTGTTAGTGATGGGTAATACGGTCTGGGAAGGAAGAGTAGCATGAAAAGGAAAATAAATGGTAGGCAACGTACGCGCTTTGCTGAAAAAGGCCCAGACGCAGGCCGTAAAGATGAGCAGGTTGCGAATGGGCGTCGTCTTGTTGACGAAGCCGAGGATGCCGACCACCATCAGGGCCAGCGTACAGCCGACGGTGGCGACAAACGTGGGGCGGCGACGGCCGGCCTTGTCGGCGATGAGAATCAAGACGATGGACGACACGAGCTGGATGATTGCTGGTTGTGGCGTTAGTGACACGTTCTCTCCCCGGGGGCGCGGCTGAGGCTAGTGCAACGTGGTGTGGTTATGATGTGCGGTGCTTACCTAGAATGGTCGTGATGAGAAACGCGTTGGTGAAGCCGCTCTGTTTGAAAAAGAGGCTGGCATAGGTGTTGAGGAACGCTAGGCCGGTGAGCTGCTGCGCGCAGGCCGGCAGCGCGGCGCCGACGGTGCGGAGCAGGTTGGTACCCCGGAAGCAGGCGACGTAGGTGCGGACCACGTCGGCCAGGTTCTTGCTGTCGAGCCCGTATTCCTGGCGCACGCGGCGTTCTTCGAGTATGGTGTTTTTGATAATGGTGTACTCGGCGTCGACGTCGTAGCCCGGCACGCCACCGTTGACGCGCCGCAGCGCCTTCTTGCCGCGGTCGTCCTGGTCGCGCTCCGCGTAGTAGGCCGGCGTCTCCGGCAGCCACAAAAAGATGGGCAGCATGACGCCCAGGAAGCCCCACTGCGTCAGGATGGCGGTCTTGTAGTTGAGCGGGTCGACGGCTTGCAGCACGGTGAGGATCATGGGCGCCAAGAAGGACCCAATGGTGTTCCAGAAGCCGTAGGTGAGCACCATGGCGCCTCGGATGTTGACGGGCGACCACTCGGTGATGTAGACGGGCAGCGTCACCTGCAGCGCGCCGATGCCGATGCCGGCGAGCAGCTTGGCGCCGGCCCAGTCGCGCCAGTCGCGCACGACCGTCTCGATGGTGACCGACGCAGCGAGAATGACCCAGAGAATGTACAGCGTCTGCTTGCGGCCGATGCGGTCCGACACGGGGTTGAGTAGGAGCATGCCGACGATCTGGCCCAGCGACTGAAGCGCGCCCCAGAGGCTCGTGTACTGGGCCTTGAGCGCGTAGACGCCCTCGGCGTTGGCGAATCCAATGTGGTTGATGAAGCCCTGGCTGGCAATGATGTTTCCTTTTGTGGTTGGGTTAGTAGGGTCCAGGCCACGGATTTGACAGTTGAGAGTTGAAAGTCATCCTCTCTTGGGGAGCTCCGCACTCACCATTGAGGTTGATTTGGTAGCCATCGCATGCAGCGGCGATGCACAGCAGATTGCACACAAGGACAGCCTGGGACCGTGTGAGCTTTTGGTCAAGAAGAAAAGAGGAATCGTGATTACCTTTTTGAATCGCCATGCCGAAGCCCGCAGGCCCAGCTTGTCGTGGTCGGACTTGAGGGCGACGCCGCCGTGCTTGTCAAGATCCGCGTTGAGGGCAACAATGGTTTCGTGCTTCTCGACGCTGCCCATCACACTGTCCATCTTTGCCTGGGCAGGGTCCGCCATGGTGACGGCTCAACGATTTGAAAATGGGTACGCGGTGTAGTGGGTGGAAGTTTGTCGGGTTGGTCTGGAGAACTGAAGAACTGAAGAACAGAGTGACGGGAGGACAAGGACGAAACCTCGACATTGGCCCTGGGAGGAATCTCCCGAGTCTATATAGTTTTCGTCTGGGGACCGTCTGGAGACCGTCTGGCGACGTTACGGATAGTAGAGGTCGGTTTTCTTGGAACACCGTCGAATATGTGTCCTGCCCTGGCCAACCCCAGACATCATTACCCCGGCCTGTGCCGTGGGGAGGAGTTGTCGTGGCTTGGGGCAAGTCTGGGGGGTTGCGTTCGGAATCTGGTCGTCCATTCCTTCAAACGAGCCGAGCAGACAAAGTACGAGCTCGTTCTTCTCTCGAACGGAGTATATAGCGCGCCAGTGGCGCGATGTTGAACCTTTTCCAGCCCCGGCGAATCAAAGCGGACCCCCTGGCTGGACAGCACCAAGCCAAAGATGCCCCCGCAACGTCCCCAGGATTTTTTTTGATTTTTTGATTTTTTTGAACCTAGCCCTGCCTAGCCCTGCTGCGGAGTACTGCATCTGTGTATGTCGTCGGAACAACTGTGGATCGGCTTCATCGGGGGCATCATCGGCCCCGCAGTTGCGCCGCTGTCAGGTCTGCATCTCCGACCCAAGTCGTCCAGATCAACCCACAGTTCCCCCATGACCTGCCTCTGCTCAACCGCAACCTGTCTCCCTGTCTCCCTGTCAACTCCGTGAATTTGTCCGTGTTACGTGCATGCGTACGCCGATGCATTGTATCCATTGTCCCCTTTGTCAAAGACTGCAGACCATGACCCGCACCCACGCATGCGACCGCTGCAAGAGACGCAAGGTGCGCTGCAACGGTGCGGACCCTTGCTCGCAGTGCAGCCGCGGCAACAGTCCCTGCGAGCGCCGAACCACGCTGCGACGGCCTGGGCCACGCGTGGTCAAACGACCCCCCGACAATGCCGAGGACCGTCGCCCTGCTGCTGCTTCTCCTGGCTACATGGACGACGACGAGGAGGAGGCCGTTGCCGTGGCCGTTCCCCGTCCGGCAGCCGGCTCGCTCCGAGTTGTTGCGCCGGACAATCTTGTCTGGGGCGAGTTTCTCCGCATCCGGGCACACCTGGGCGCGCGCTTCCATGCGTCGGACGCCCGCTCGGCGAGCATCGAGGACGTCGCGCACGGCTGCGTCGACTTGTTCACGCAGTTCCTGTTCCCCAACACGCCCATTGCCCACGAGCCGACGCTGCGCGCGAGCATCCCTCTGTTGTCGGTTGACGCCTCTGTACTCGACGGGCCGGTTGCTGCCAACGAGCCACGGCCCCTGTCGGCCGTGCGGCGCTTCACGCTCGTCACGGCGCTCTGCGCGCACATCATCTCCATCGTGCCCGAAAGCCTGTCGCGGCGGCCCAAGGCGCTGTCCGTCGTGTTCTTTGACGCGTCGCGCGCCATGCTGCGCGCGTACGAAGCGTACGACCTCGAGCACCCGGACGTGACGTCGCTGACCATCCGCATGTGGCACTCGTCGTGCGCGCAGAACACGACGGGCAAGGTCGGCGCCTCGTGGCACTACCACACCGAGGCCTGCTGCCTCGCGCAACGCCTGCGGCTGTACGACGAGGGTGCGGTTGCGCGCTCCAGTGCGCTCGAGTCGCGGCTGCTGCGCGCCAACTTTTGGCACCTGTACCTTGCCGAGAAGACGCAGGTCGCGTTCCGCACGCGGCCCCCCATCATCGACGAGCGCATCTGCTATGGCGGCATCACGCTGCGCGCGCAGGGCGACGACGAAAGCGACGGCGGCGTCGACGAAGTCGACGCGGTGCCCCTTCTGGACCCGAGCCGGCGCGAGAACCAGGCGGGCCTCGAGCGGCGCATCTTTGTCGGCTTCCATCTGCGCCGGCGCATCTCCGCCATGGCGGCGGCGCTGATCGACGACATCGCGAGCTGTTCACGGCGACGCAACGAGGCGGTCGAGGTGGCCGAGGCGGCCAAGGCACGACTGTCGCAATCCCATACTCCACCTCCACCACTGCCACCACCGCCGCCGCCGCCAGTCGACGTCGAGAGCGACCCAGAGGTCTGTGCCCTCGTCGAGCGCTACCTCCACTTTGCCGCGCTCGTCAACGAAGTGCCGCCCTGGGTGATGCACCCGGACCGCGACACGAATCCGCGTATTGCCGTCCTGGAGGACCACGAGGACCACGATGACCACGAGGACCACCGCCGCAGCATCCAGGCCTACCACGCGACCTGCTTCTGGGCGCAGCGCAGCAACATACTGACCATCTTCCACTGCATGCGCCTGCTCATCCTGCAGGCGTGCATCGACCACCGCCTGCCCGTCGTTGTCGGTCTCGGCCTCGGCCGCGGCGGTGCCGCGAGCCCGCTCGCGTGGGCGAGCCGCAAGCTCGAGATTGTGCGCGATTTCCTGCACGACCTGCAGGCGGTGCCCTTTGTGTGTCTCGAGGCCCAGGGCGAGACCGCGGTCGACAAGGTGCGGCGCGTCGGCGCCATCCTGCTCGAGCTGCTGCACACGTCGGACAACGCCACCATCAGGGCGCAGGCGGACACGCTGTTCAAGCGCCTGCTGGACATTCTGTCGCGCCTGGACTCAAAGGCGTCCGAGGGGCTGGACGTCTGGAGGGGGTGGAGAGGGGGTGTCGACTCTACCATGAGCACAGAGTAGTCGGGCTCATGGGCTGCATCTCTGGAGAGAGCTGCTCCCTCGGACAGGAGCATGTCACCCCTGCCGGAGGATGGGCCTCCTCGAGTGGACAACCATCGGACAGCTAGACATCGCCAGGGGGTAGATACTTGTTTTTTGTTCATTTTATTATCCTTGGCCTACTGCTGGGCATATTTTGTAAGGCTTTTTTTACGATTTTTACGATTCATGATACATATAGCAGCATTTGATTTATTCCCTCGGCTTTTTATTTTATTTTTCATCTTGCATACCGTGCACCTGGACAAGGTTTTATTCCAAGACGACCAATAAATATAACTAAATAAAATTGAAGGAGCAATCTCTTGAAAAATAAACTACACCGAAAGATCGATCAGAGTCACTGTGGTGATAGGAAGCTGCTAAGATCGGATAGCATAAAAATCAATAAATGTCAGAAAAAAGCAGAAAATGTTGCAAATACTAGCCATTTCCCGTTACTTGCCCATCCCTGCCCTGGTATGTATTGTTTTATGATCGAACGCTCCCACTCGGGGAATTTGTCCGATACAGATATCTTTCCTGGCGCGCACGCCGTTTCCTTGCTGTTGTTGTGGATAATAAAAGACAAATGAAAATAATAAAAACAATAAAAGCAACGGAACGTAAAAGAAAAAAAATTCAAAGATGGCGACACATGACCACAAATGAACCCGATATACCCTTGAAAACTGAGAAAATCTCACCGTAGATACCGACACAATATCCATCCCTCCCAAATCGTACAAAAAAAATAAACATTCACCTTACTTGACCGCTCTCTCTCACGCGGCGTCCACAGTACGGGCCTTCTTGGCCTCGTCGTCCGAGCCGTCCGCCGGCTCCTCGGCCTTGCGTTTACCGTTAGTCGCAGAGGCGTCGGCCGCAGGAGCAGTTGCAGCAGCAGCAGGGACGTCCTTGACCTTCTTGCGGACCAAGCCCGTCAGGTCCGTGGCGGGCTTCTTGGCATCGCTGCCACTGGCACTGGCACCGCCGAAGCTACCCGCAGCACTGCCGCTGAGGGCGCCCAGCAGACCGCCCAGGCCGGCACCCGCAGGGCCGTTGACAGCCGCGTTCAGATCAATGGGAGGCTTGTGCAAATCAACGAGCTGTAACAATAGCCGAGCAAAAGAGGTTAGCGTAGGTCAAAATATGGGGGAGAACGGTGAGAGGAAGACAAGGCGAGATAATGGAACGGAGGCCGGAAAAAGAACTCGTAAAGGTGAGATAATGCAGTAGAGAAATGAAAGGCTCCAAAAACGTGACAGTGTGGGGAAGAGACGCCATTGAATTCCCGAAAAGCAGGGGAAACACAGAAAAACCAGGCTAGCGAGGTGTCAGGAGGGGGGGCGTGTGCAGAACCAAGGAACGAAGCCAACGAAGCCAACGAAACGAACGAAAATAGAATCGATCCCAAGGCCAGCCACGATCTAGAAGGGCAGGGGGGATGGGAGGAAGAAGCTGGGGACGAAAAAGACAAGGCAAGAAAAGAAAGGAAAAAGCCGGCCCTACCCGTTGTTCCATGTCGGAAATAATGTCTTTGACCTCGGCAATCTGCCGACGCGTCGAGTCGTTGTCCTCTGGCGAGTGCAGGGTGGCCAGCTCGACCTCCTTGCTCTGCAGCTTGAGCTTGGTGCTAGCAATGGCGGCCTCGAGCTCGCGGGCGGCCTCGTCGCGCAGCTCCTGGTCGACCTGCTGCGGCTGCTGCTGACCGCCCTCGGCGGCGGCGCCGTTGCCGTTGTTCGAATCCTCACTAGCGGTCGTGACTGAGGCAAACTCGAGGGCCAGAGACAGCTTGAAGTGGGCCTCGGCAATGATTTCAGAGTCTTCGGACAGGTACCGCTTCTTGTAGGCCAGAGACGCGCGGGAGTCTACAATGGCATTGGGGTATCTGTTTTGCAAGAAAGAAAAAGGTGAGAAGGTGAGTTGCAAAAGAAGAGAAAGAGAGAGTGAGAAGAGGCACGAGCCCTCTCATAGTTTGTTGTGATCTCTTTCAACGACGTGTCTTCTTTGGTTCACCCTCCTCCTTGTCGCCGTCGTCTTTTCTCAAGACAACGGGAGTTTCTTTCCTTGTGTGCAACGACAGTATATCTTACCTCTCATTCTCCAGCGAGATCTCAGCCAGGAGATCGTGCGTGTCAGCCAGACGTTCCAGGACGTGGCGCAGGGCGCCGGGCACGCCGGTTGCGATGGGGGACGCAGCCTCGCCGTCGTCAGCCTTGCCAGCCTCGCTGTTGTTGTTTGTCTCTGCTTCCTTGCCCTTGGTCGCGCCCTTGATGGCGTTTTCGGCCTCGGCGCCGGTGTCCGCGCCGAGGTCCTTCTTCTCGTCCAGCTGCCTCTCGAACAACACACGCGACAGGTCGAGCACCTCAAAGGCCACGGCAAGGTCGTCCTCTTCCTCTTCATCACCTTCACCGTCGTCGTCGTCGCCGCCCTCCGCATCTTCGCCCTCCTCGTCGTCGGACGCGTCCCACTCCTCGTCGCCGGCGAACTGGAACAGCGGCTTCTTGGCCTCGAGGGCCGCCGCCTCTTCCTTGGTCGCACCCGACGACGCGCTGGCCACGGGGTCACTCTCACCGCTGCTACCAATGGCCTTCGCGATGATGCCAGTGCTCGGCTCCTTCTTGTCCTTCTTCTCTTTCTTCTCCTTCACTGCGTCCTCGTTGGTCTCGGGCGCCTTGCCGCCCAGCACGTCGCTCTTGCTCTGGCCGACCTTGAACAGCGCGCGGCCGTACAGAAACAGAATCTCGGCGTTCTCGGGATCCATCTCGCCGTTGATCTCGGCCTGCATCTCGGCGGCGCGGGCGTAGACCTCGGCGGCCTCTTCGTAGTTCTTTTGCTGGCTGTAGAGCATGGCGGCCTTGGCGCAGAGGTCGGCGAGGGAGACCTTGAGGCTGTAGGCGACCTGGTCGGCGGGGAGTTCCGACATGGCCGGGGTGACGGCGCCGGAGCGAGGCCCGCCAGGGGTGCTGACGCCGGAGCGAATGCCAGCCGGGACGGCGGAGGCGACGACGACGGGGGGAGCTACCGCGGGAGCGGCAAGGGAAGCGTTGTCGGCCATTGTTAGGGAGCTAGAGGTAAACGTTGGTCTGTTGGTTGGTTGGTCGTTCAATTGATGGGCGCAACGGATGGTCGCGATGGTAGTTGTTGGATGGAAGAAGGTAGAGATGACGCTGTCGCGAGGAGATGAAAGATTGGAAAAAGAAAAGCTGCAAAGGGAGCTTCCAATTGTGGGGAGACCTTTTTGCAGCTGAGCGGGCAGGATGTCAATAGCTGTTTCTGGATGGGAAGGCGCGGTCGTGTGATTTTCCGTAAAAAAAAAAGGTAAGAACGATGAAACCACGAGAGTAGGTCCTTCCGTGATTGTTCAATTGCTGTCTGGTCTCGATCGCACTTTCCTCTTTCGCTTTTGCTTTTTTGGGTGACGACCTCTTTCCTTCTGTTCGTCCCAGTCTCTCCACCTGAGCTGCTCGTGACGCGCGATGTGAACGAAGGGGAAAGAGGAGAAACTGGCAGCTGTGCCCCGCTTTTGCGCAACGGACGCGCTTGATTGGCGGCGCTTGGCAGAGGCGTAGAGAGCTTTGTGGGCTGGCGTGACTGAGGGACCAGCCTGGACGTGTTTCCAGGTGTTTTCAGCCGTTTTCTTTGTATGACGATTGTTAGGGCGTTTCCTGGCGTTTCCTGCTTTATATGGGGCATTTCTAGTGGGCCCTCTCGCCCTCCAGCGGATGTGGGGAGAGCCTCTGGCCGAGGACCAAGGGAAGCCGAGGGGGGGTTGAGATGGGCATTTTGCACGAGTCGTCACGAAAAGATGAAAATGAGACGAAAAGTGAGATGAAGAACAATCTTATGACTAGATGGAAACTCGACATGAAATATTGGACTATGTGTGCCAGATGAGCAGGCAGGAACGAGAAAAAGAAAAGGAAAAAAAAGAAACAAGAGAAAACAATCGTCAAACGTGCTTTTCAGCAACTTTTTACACAAGAATGCAAGAAGAATCCAGTCTATACCGAGCGAGAAGAAAACAGCAAAAGATTACAGAGACACCCCGTTGGGGGACGCTTAATGGAACTGATCCTCGGTCACGCCCTTGCCCATGGCGGCGGTGCTGCTGATGCCGCCGGTGACCATCTTCTGCAGCTCGTCGACGTAGGTGGCGCCGCTCCACTTCTGGTGCTTGACGACGTCGACGCCGCCGTCCATCTCGGGTTCCTGGACGAGCTCGCCGTAGGCGCGCATGCCGTTCTTGGCGTAAGCGCGGGCGAACTGGTTGCTGATGAGGGCGGTGGTGTGCAGGCCGGCCAGGGTGATGAACTGCCAGCAGTAGCCGAGCTGGGCGAGGCGGCGGATGTAGGTCTCCTGGTCGGCGCGCGGCATGGCGGTCTTCCAGTTGAAGGAGGGGCTCAGGTTGTAGGCGAGCTTCTGGTGGGGGTAGACGGCGTGGACGCCGTTGGCGAACTCGGTGGCCTGCTGGTAGTCGGGCAGCTTGCTCTCCATCCAGATGGCGTCGCAGTAGGGCGCGTAGGCGATGGCGCGGGCGACACCGCACTCGCAGCCGCCCTTGAGGCGGTAGAAGCCCTCGCGCGTACGCGGCGCGTCCCAGTCAAAGTGCAGCGCGTCGGCGGCGGCGGCGCCCAGGGCCTGGCGGGCAGCGGCGCGGGCTTCGCTCAAGCTCTTGCCCTTGGCGGCGGCCTTGTAGGCGGCCACCGCCGAAGCACCCTTGCCGGCCTTGGTGAGAGCATCCGCGACAAGCTCGTCGTAGCGCTTGAGGCCGGCGTCGGTCAGCCACTTATCCTCAATGGCCTGCAGGGCGTCGCCCGTCTTGCCGGCGGCCTCGGCCTGGGTCATCAGCTCGTTGAGCGGCGGCAGGCTGGGGTTGGTGGCGCCCAGGACGTAGGCGTGGTCGCGCGGGTCAATGGTGGACGAGATGAGCGTGGCGGCCTCGGCGTCGGTGCGCGCAATGGCCACCAGGTCCACGCCCATAATGTCGGCCTGCGCACGGATGGCCACGAGGCGGTTGATGTGCTCGCTGGTGGGCACGAGCACCTTGCCGGCCATGTGGCCGCACTTTTTCGTGCCGGGCGCCTGGTCCTCAATGTGGATACCGGCGGCGCCCTTCTCGATGAACAGCTTGGTCAGCTTCATGACAGCCGTCAGGCCGCCGTGGCCCGTGTCGGCGTCGGCCACAATGGGCCGCAGGTAGTCGACGTGGGGTGCCTTGCTGCGCTGGTCGCGCGGCAGGCTCAGACGCTCGTGGCGCTGTTTCCGGTCGTGGAACAGCTGGGCGGTGAAGAGGTGGCCGACCTTGTTGGGCACGGTGGTGTAGGGGTAATCGGCCAAGTCAGGGCCCGGCTCGTCAGACGACGAGGCCGTGGACGACGACTGCCAGCCCGAGACGTAGACGGTGTCGAGGTACTGGGCCATCTGGGTGACCATGGTGGGCTCAAGGCAGCCGTAGGTGTAGCTGGCGTCCTTTTCGTTGTAGCGCTTCTCGAGCAGCGCCCACAGCTTCTTGGCCTGGGCATTGCTGGGGTACTGGATGGGCAGGGTGCCGCGCTTGGAGACGATCTGCTCGGCGGTGAAGGGCCGCTTGGTGTTTCTCCAGCGCGGTTCGCTCCACCACTGCTTGACGCTGCGCACCTCGTCGGCGAAACGCTGGTCCTCGGTGGAGGCGTCGATGGCCACCGGCAGCATGTTGTTGGAAGCCATTGTGATTGTGAGGGGGGGTTGAGGAGGTGGGGGAAAAGAGAGAGAATGAAGCGTAAATTATGTGATCACCAGTCGAGATGAAAGATGACGATGAGATGAAGGAGAATATGGAGGGGAAGAAGAGAAAAGGGAGGAAGAGGGAAAAGAAAGTACAATTGATGTCAAAGAAGAACAAAAAAGAAGACCAGGCCTGTGCTATATAAAATAGCTTCCGTTGTTGTCTCGTCCCTTTGGCCCTGCGAGCTGCTGCTGCTTTTATGTTCCGTCACATGTTCGGCTACGAGCACACCTCTAGTACGTTATGACTCTTCAACACGCCCTCACCCAGACACGCAAAAAGAGTACAAGAGAGTCCCCCCAAAGACACAAGACGCCTCCACGCCGCTCCACGCCGAGCTAGCTCCAAACCACACACCCCCCCTAGCCGGCCCCGCGAAGTACATCCCCAAGTCGGTATTTTGTCAGACTGACAGTTGTCTTTGTCGTGCTATTCGTACCGTATGCCCCGAGTGTGTACTTTGGTTCGAGTGTACTTTTGCCGCCATGGGCCAATTGGAAAGGCAAGCCACCTCGCTTTTCTTTTCTCACTTGCTTGCAAACTCTCTCTCTGTCTCTATCTTTTCTTTTCTATCTGCACCTACTCGTAACGTCCTCAGAACTGGTCAATGGCACCTCGGACGGGACCGCAGTCTCTGTCCTCTTTTTTCTTGTTATTCCTCTATCTCCATCCGTCTCTGCGAGCTTGCTTTTGTCTCCCTCCCTCATTCCTGAGAGAGCCGCTTGACCGACCGGTTACTGGGTTGAAAAAGTGGAGAGGGGGCGTCGAAAAAGGGACAAAAAAAGAGGTCATCCATCCTTTCTCGCTTTTCCTCTTTTCTCTTTTCGTGGATGGGGCGTGGGCTTAGAAACCGTCGCTGGTCAGTGGCAAAACAAAGGCAACGCAAGAACCGCAGTTCCTTCTCAGAGTGAAAGAAAGACCCAGAACGCTCACACGCTGTATGACCTTAGTCCTGCCCATAGCGGACGCCCAGCCAATCAACTTACATAGCCCGCGGCTTCCTGGCGATGAAGCGCACTGAGCCCACTGAAAGCAGAACCGCACACACCCCCATGGTCCCACTTTCCTCCACATTGCCGTAACGGACCCGAAAAGCTCCAATCTACTCGTATGTGTGCGTCTCAAGAAAAGATATGCACCAAGTGAGTGCAAGACAGGGAGAGACAACCTCGCATCCCATGCTCACCAGCCCAGGCTAGACCTCGATACATCTTTTGGGCCCTCTTCTTCGGCTCAAAGGTAGCTCGGCGCCCCTGTTTTTGCGTCGCGGCCAATCACGGCAGCAACCCACCCGGCTTTTGCCCGTGACCCCCTGGGGCTGGGCCATCATAATGTAAGATACTTGCACTCGTAGTGCATCTGACGTTTTGACGCACGAATGCTTGTACGGAGTACGTCGTAAGGGGAACGAAACAAGCGGTCCTTTTCGACTTTTTGTGATCTTTCGTCCTCGTCTTTTCGTGCTTGTTCGCTCCTTCCTCGTCTCCCCGTCCCACACACCTTTTTTTACGTTCTCGAAGCGGTCCACTATGCGGGGGAACGGCAAGAGGGTCTGGGCTGGAAGGGAGATGAACGTTGGGGCTCTTGGGTTAAAAAAAGAGATGGCGAATCTGGGAGGCGGTGACTCAATTGAGAATCGAAGCGGCCGGTGGCCCTGTGGCCATTCATATTACGGATTCTGACAGAAGACGACAAACGACGACGGCCAGCAACAAAGAGAAACTTCCATTATGCCGAAATGCCCCTATGTGCATGATGGGGTTGCCGTAATGCGCTACGCAAGTAACCGATTCTCCAAAATACACTGTCTTTGCTTGCCGTCCACTGTGATTCGTCGTTTCCGGCGACGAAGTGCCTTCCCCTCCAAAAAGCATGTGAAATGCCGTCATTCGCTCCTGCCTTGCCAGCTGCCACGAGACAAAAGACAGTGCCTTTGTCTACGACGTACATTTGGTCCTCGCTCTCTCGTTTCCCCGCTGATCTAGATCCCGAGCAAAGGACAAGCACACGAAAAGCGACAAGAGAGTCAGCAGCTCATTGGGTGTGGGTTTCAAGTGGCATCTCTCGGTTTATTTTGGATTTTGTCCCTAGGTCTGGGGGGATGAGCCACTGGGGCAACTGGGGCACTCGGCCCAGCGAACCTCGGTTGTCCCATTTTTTGCGCTTTTGCGCTTTTGCATTGGACGACCGACAAGACGTTAGTGACTTTTCGCTTTTCGTGGCGTCGATTGTCCTAGTGGCACATCCTAGACGCGACGAGGTGCGAGGATGGAGTAATACTACTCGTAACTGACAACCGCCTGACATCTGGACAGACGGCTTGCTGGCACGATCAAATGCCTGTTTGGACCGGGCTGCATTTTTGGAGAAAAAAAGGAGAGGAGACAAGAGACAAAGAGGAGGGTACCACTCGTGGAAGGGGGTGTGTGAATTGGACTGCCCAAGACCAGGTTGGGACTGGGCCTTGGGCCGGACAGGGGTAATGGCCACAAGGCGCATCATGCGAGCGTTCCTGCTTTGCAAGCTTCCTTTTGTTGTACCTCTCTTTTTCTCTTTTGGCATCTGACGCTATCGCAAGTCTGGCTGGCCGAGAAAGCGTGGCTATCGACGTGCATTTGTGTTTTAGCCGTACCGGCTCCGTTCTTGGCCGGCCATGGCTGTCATTTTGTCACTTTGTCACTTTGTCACTTTTGTCTGTTCTTGTTTCTCCGAGACATTGCCTTCTGTGGCCCTTCCTTTCCCTCGTGTCTCAATATCCCGTCATGTTGATCCCTTCGATCCCCAGAACTGTCTTCAAGGGCTCGGGCGTCGCTCGTGCGAGGAGTTTTCGTAAATTCGTATCAACATTTTCTCGATCGAAACAAAATCAACAAGAAAAGGATCACGTCGTAGGATTCGCAATTCGTTCTCCATGTCCCGTGTCCTGTTCCCCGTGTACCGTTTCCCATCCCCCGTTCCCCATATTCCAGTGAGCCTGCCTCGCCTGTTTCCGCTGACTTCGTATCGTATTCCGTCACATGGCAAAGGATGGCAAAGAAGGCCAGGACAAGGCTGCTCCCCGTGTTTCTACCGTTGTCTACCGCCTTTTTTTCGTTCCTCGAGCCATCTTTTCCCCGAGGGAGCTTCTGTTTTGTCCCCGCCATTTTTCAAGGTACGAGGTATGTAACTGTTCTGACTGTTGTAACTCTTTTGCTTCTGACAGTCGCTCGGCTCTTGCGTCATGGCCAACCAGGGGCACCAACCAGAACCAACGCCTCTCTTCCATCCTCACCCTACGTTGGGGACGATCATTGTCCATCATGTCTAAGCTTGACTTCCGTTGAATTTCTGTTTGTAGTTTTTAATTGTTGTTCTGTAAAACCTGGCCTGTCTATGCCTCGAATATGCAACAAAAAAATCCAGAGCATCCAGCATATGCAGCCAATCTATGGGCAACAAACAATGCAAGTAGTCTGCCAAAAAGACAAAAATCAAAAGAATGAAAAACAAAAAACAAAGAGGCAAACAAAAAACCAAAAGAACAACTAGATGCAATCGTCCCGCTCCCCGGTGCGCCGGAGAAATATCCGAATGAGTCACCTCCACTCCTTTCTGTCTGCTTTCCTCTTTCCTTCATTCCCCGTCGCTCGGTCCGGTCGGTCCCGCTTTTCGGCTGCCGTCCGCCGCGTACCTTTTCCTATCTAATCTACCGAGCTACACCGGTCTGCCTAGCCGCTGCCACTCTTCCTTCCTTTCCCCTGCCCAGCCCAGCCACTGCTATTTTCGTTTCCGTTTCGATTGTTTGTCTTCCCCTTTTTTTTCCCCTTTCTCTTTTGTCCAGTCCAGACGACCCCGTGTTCTCCATCTACCCCATCTTTTATCTTGTCTCGACTACTCCATCGAGGCCAGCGCCTTCTCGCGCTCGTTCTCAACGGCCGTCGTGAACGCTTCCCATGGCGTCATGGTTCCCAGCGCATTGCGGGCATGCGACCGAATGATCTGGAGGCCGTACACGTAGCTGGCATTCACCCAGCCGAATCTGAGTCAAAGTTAGCACACTGGATGAAATTAAAAAAGAAACAATGAGAGCACGTAAAAGAACTCACCCCTCCTTGGCAACGCCCTTGAAGTCCATGCCCTGGTTGCCGTACTCGGCGTCGACGCGGTGCGGGTCGACGCGCTGCGTCACATTGTACTTCTCCACCACCACACCGTTGAAATCGTAGTAGGCCTTGGTGATCATAAACAGCCACTTGTACGCCAGCCGCTCCGCCTCCTCCACGTAGCTGTACCGGTACAGGCCCGTCCACGCCAGCATCTGCTGCGGCGCCCACCCGTAGGGGTAGTCCCACTGCCGGTTCGGCCGCTCCAGCGAAATGGCGCCGCGCGACTCCTCCGAGCCGGACAGAAGGCCGCCCAGCGCCTCAAACTTGGGCAGCGCCTTGGACACCATGGCCGCCGCCTGTTTGGGGCTGGCCACGCCCGCCCACATGGCCCAGAACGTCGTGCAGCTCTCGTACGTGCACTGCTCCTTCTTGACCGTGTCGTAGTCAAAGTACATGCCCTCCTTCTCGTTCCACAGGTACTTGTCGATGGCCAACTTACGGCGCTTCGACCGCCGGTCCCACAGCGCCGACGTCTCCACCTGGCCGGGCTGCATCGTGCCCACGCAGTACTCCGCGGGCACCACCAGCTTGTCGTTGAAGACGGTCCGGATCGTCCGCGCAATGTCCAGCTCGTATTTGAAGAGGAGCGAGTTGAGATCAATCGTCGCCAGGTTCGCGGCCACCCGCTCCAGCCGGTACGACGTGTCGTGACCCGACTCGCGCACCGCGCGGTCGTGCAAAAAGTACTCGTCCAGCTCGGGCTCCTTGACCTCGCCGAAATTGTAGGCCCGCACAAACTCCTCAAAGGTCATGCCGTGCTTCTTCGCGTACGGCTCCAGGACGTGCACAAAGTGGTTGGCCTCGGTCTCGGGCGGCACACCCAGGCCCTCTGGGCGGTAGCGCGACAGGCCCGTAACAGGGTCCAGGCGAGGCTCGGTCACCCACACGCTGTGGTACTCCTTGATGGCGGCCAGGATGGCGGTCCGGAGGAATTCAATGGCGTCGGGCTCGTCACGTATGCGGTCGTACACGCGCAGTGCCATGTCGGTTAAGAAGGGTGGCTGGGACCGGCAGAGGTAGTACGAGCGCGTGGCGTTGAGAATCTTGCCGTAGTGGCGGATGCAGAAGCAAAAGTTCTGCACCATGCTCTTCGCCAGGTGCACCTTGTTGTTAATCAGGAGACCGAGCGACTCCATGTAGCTGTCCCAGCCGTACAGCTCGTTGAAGCGACCGCCAGGGACCACAAAGGGCCGGCCACGCAGCGTCTTCTCGCCCGTCGCCGGGTCTTCCACCTCCTCCATGTCCACGGCAAGCAAACCGGGCTTGTCGTTTAGGTCACGCATCACCTCGGGCGTGACCTTCTCGGGCAGCATCTGTACGTCGAGGCGGATCTCGGGGCGCGCCTTGGCCAACTTTGTGTAGTACTCGAACTGCTCGGGGGCGCCGGGCGGAATGTAGATGCGTGGGCGCGGGTCGTCTGTCCAGTCCTTGGGGTCGCGCGCTGCGATCTCAATGCTGGAGGCATCGATGCGGCGGGTCAGGCTGTCCCAGAACTGGTCGCGAATCATGCGAGAGAGGCGGTTCACGGGGTTCTCATTGAGGCGGGCCTCGTCCAGCACGATCTGGCGGCGGCCGTACTCCTTGGCGAGGGTCAGTTCCTGCATGAGGTTGGACAGCATGTAGGTGCCGCGGATGTCGAAGCGGTTGTAGCCGTTGGACGCGGCCGTACGCAGCGTGAAGACCTTGGGTCCGCTGTCCTCGATTGTGATCTGGTAGTTGCCGTCCGTGTCCTCCTGGTTCCGCAGGTTCTCGAGCGTGCTGTCGACATCGATCAGAAAGCGCCGTGCGGGTGCCGCCTCGTCGTGGCTACCGCGCCGGAACGGCTCCTTGACGCCGAGACGGGCAAACTGCTTCTGCAGGCTGTTCTGGGAGTATGTGCGTGTCCGGGCACCGGCGCGGGGGTTCGAGTGGCGCTCCTCGGAGGTGTAGTAGGTGCGGGCATCGTCAAAGACGCTGAAGTCGTCCGAGGAGCCGTGGCTCTTGGGAAGGTTGGGGGTGGGGGCTGCCATGGCTGGTTTGAGCTTCGAGGCGAGGTCAATCGTAGGCTAAGAGATGTATGCTGGAAGGAGAAATGTCAGAAAACAGTGGAGGAAACAAGAAAGAAGAGAGAAAGAGACTAGGAAACGAGTGTTGAGGCAAATCAAACGGCGACACCCCACGGGGAAGAGTGCATAAGGGCGGTCACTGGTTGGGGGATTGTTTGGTTTGCACCGGTGAGAGCCATACCTAGGATGACGTTGCCAACGAAACAAAACAAAGCGGCCGTGGGTTGCAGAACGTGCGGAGAGCGGCAGCGGTCGATCCAACAGTCACACGACCTGAAAAAGAAAGAAAAAATAGAAGAGAAGACGGAGAAGAGCGGAAAGACCCAAGTCACGACGTCCGAGCGACGAGGGCTTATGTCGCTACGTTTTCGAGTGAGGTGTTTCCCGAGAGAGATTGGGAGAGCAGAGCCTTCGTCTTGCAGCAGCTGTTGGCGAATGGCCGACTGGACAGATTGGTTCGACGTGGGGTCGTGGGAGGTCGAAGTGGAAGGGAGGATGAGCGAGCGTCGTAGTCGGCAGATAAGGACGAGACGTAGGAATGGAGAGCAAGAAAAGAGAAAGAGAAAGGAAGAAAAGTCGAAAGTAGAAAGGAGAGAGCCCAAAAAGGTCGCAAGAAAAGAACAAAGACGCAGGCGGATGTGAGGCAATAGAAACGCTCGTGGCGTATGACGAAACGAACGCCAAAGGCTGTCCAATGCGGTGCAACAGAAAGCGTAATATAGCGGCTGCTAGCCAGACTGGAATGGCGCCGGTCTCAGATAAGGTCCTCAGTTGGGGGTGGGGGGAAGCGCCAGCAGGTTGCGCGTGGGAGGTGCACGATGCTCGATGGAAAGTAAAGAGTGTAGGAAGAAAAGGAAGACGAACAAAGGCGATTACCAAGAGCTCGATAGAATTATTTTTATTAGCAGTATCAATTGACTGTCGCTTTCCCAATTCGATTCTCTTCGCTTTCATTCGAGGAAGGAGGGGAGGGGGACAATCAGGTTAAAAAAAGTGGCAGCTGCGGCCTCTTTCATTGGCGTGGGGAAGGCGCGGATGGATGAAAGAGCGGCGTTATCGCCATTGTTAGAGGGCCGATGACACACAGCAGCCCAGCAGCACAGCAAGCACAACAGCACTGGAAATAAGCGGTGGGATGTCGTCGGTGAGGCGTTTAGGTGGGCCAGATGCACGCTACAATGAATGCAGCAAAATACGAACAGGCCTGTAGGGTCTCCATAGCTAGTCCTGCAAGTCCTGCTTTGCTGGCAGCTGCAGAGGGCAGTGGCGACGGACCTGGCAAGAGCTAGGTGGGCTGTGGGGCCACTCTCCTTTGACAGCAAACTTGGAAGGCAGGAGCAGAGGAGCTTTTGGAAGCGGACCTGTGCGCGGTGGAGGCAAAGTGCCTGCCAAAACGGCGACTTCCAGGGCAGGGCCGTTTGCCTGTCGGTGAGACTGTGAGTAGCGGGCCCCGCGTTAAAATCCGAGCAAGGAATGCAGACAAGTTTTTAGTGTTCCCGGCACCTGGGTTTGTAGCGCGCAATCCAAACAGGTGCTCGCTGGACCCGCCAAGCCGCAAGCAGTTGAAACCGCTTAGGGTCCCTCACTCATCCAAGCCCATGGCTTTTGTTCGTGGCGCTCCAAACAGACCGCTAGAATTGCCTCAACATTCAACATCAACGTGGACCTCACATTGAGCTGTCGTTAACCGTATCCTCAGATCCTCAGATGCTCACATCTCTTTTGCGTGTTGAGACGAACACCCCCACGGAATTTGCAAAGGGACAGGCAGCGCTAGACCAAATAAGACAAGCCGCACCCAAACGCGATCACGGGTCAAGCAGAGATTGAGAAAGAGCAAAAGAAGGTGAGCAAAAGGGGAAGGAAGCACGGGGCACGCGAGGGAAAGGGCAGTGGGGACGGTGAGGCTCATGCTGGTTGGCGAAGGGGCCTGGGGCCAACGCATGTTTGGACAGGCAGGAGCGACGGGGGCCACGGAGTATTGCCGACTGGGGAAGTAGGGAGAGGGAAGAGAGAAGAGAGAGAGAGAAGCGAGTGGGAAGAGAGAAGAAGGAAACAATGCAAACTCTTCTAGACCACATGGTTTGCGTCCTGCAGAGGCATTTTCGACATCATATTGACGGCGAGTCACGACACGAAAGCGAGCTGACGGTCCATGTGAGACAGCCCGCGTGTCTCTGATGCCTCCCACTCAGAAGACAATGTGATCGGAAGGTTGATGAGTGTTAAAGGGAGCTGTCGAGATTGGGGAGAGGAAGAAAAAAGAAAAAAAGAATCCAAGACAAAAAGGAAATGTGAACAGGAGAAAACCCTGATCGTCAGGTCGTGTCTCTTCTTCGGCCTAATTGCATGTTACGTGTTCATTCCCGGCCGGGCCGTCCTCCGTGCATCGGCCGCTGTTGAGCTCCTTCCCCAACAACGTTTTCGGCGTCCGAGCTGAGCAGTGGTTAACTACGGCGTAGCTACGAGGCCCCGCTCTTGGGGCTTGAGGGGCGGAACTATATCCACGGTTTGGCAGTGTCTTTGACGAGCGAAATAAAGGGCAAGCAGAGATGGAAGAAAAGAAAGAACACGTCGTAGAACAAAAGAACCGATTCCAGGTTCCAGCCCCGGCGAAGACACAGGCGCCACACTAGTGTGCGTATGATAATCTACCCGTTGGGGCAAAAACGAAGACCGGAGACGAGAGCCACACGTAACAGAATCCCAATTTCGGGAACAGTGGAGGCTGAAAGATCTGATAAAAAGAGTGGAGGAGAAAGAAAGGAGAAGGAAGGAGCTAGGAGGGCTAGGAGGGATCAGAGGCCGGAGAGGTGAAAGATTTTTCTGTCAAAAAAGCGCAGAAAGTTGAGAGTGAGGCAGTTGAGAAGGCGGCGTAAAAGACGAGAAGGCGCCGAAGCCGGAAGGCGTATATGGGGAAGGTCCGGTACTACGACAGGGCGGCCAAGCTAGAGCTTCAAAGAAAAACGAAACAAAGTGGGCTCTCTTTAACTGTTGCCATTGAACGTAGAAACTTGTCTGAAGGGAGGCTAGATAGAGGCTGGATAGAGACATTTAGAGTTGTGAATAAATTTCGGTGATTTGGATGTTAAGGAGGCGGTTGACGGAAGAGGAAGGACAAGGAACGTTGGTGCTTGTTGGCGTTGACACCTTAAGCACGGTTCAGGCAACTGCAACCGTTGGTGCAACGTCCAGACTTGTCAGTCTACAGCATCGCAGAGAAGCAAGTACGACGCACTTGACCTTAAAATCTTCGAAAATGTTCTCCCGTCTTTGATTTCTCTCTTCTTCAACGTCCTCCGATCGGAGCAAAAGCACAATCCTTGACACACTTTTATCATCCAAAATGACGTTAAAGTTAGGAGACAAGCTCCCAAGCCGCCTCCTACAGCTCCGAGTGGCGCGCCCAGCGGCTTGCGTGCTAGCTTCAAGCTCCCCACTTGTTGACGAGCTTTTTTCCGTCCCGTCGTGTCTTGTACCGTTATGTAACTTCATTTCTGCTGGCAATCGAGGGAGAGCGTGGAGAGTACTCGAGCTGTTCCATCCAACTCGATAGAAGCAGACACACTGCGTGGCAGGAACGGCAGGAACGTGGGTGAAGGCGTGGGGTTTGAGAGGAGGAGAGCATATTGTCGAAGTTGTGTCGCAGGTCGCTCCTTCCTCCGTGCCGCGGTCTTGCGTGCATGTGTTGAACAGCTTTATCGACGGCAGCTCAAAGTGAGATCCTCTGTACATCAGTTAAGGTATCTCACCCGTACAGCTCATGCTCCGTATTACCATGTACCTCATGCAGCATGACCTCCGCCTTGACCTCCCAGGACAGCAAGGCTCCATTTTATTCCCATCGGCTGCCACCCCGAGTACATTAACACGCTGCAGGCCCAGCGAACCATTGACTAACGCTTGCGCCGGTGATTCGCTGATCTCTGAACTGTTGGGGGCTGCATCGTAATGGCTGTTGTCAATGGCACGGAAGAGAAAGACAAGAGTGAGTAAAACAGATAAATAGAGGTGAACAGATCGAAGCAATTTGGAGGAGTTCCGAGTTGCCATGTGTGAAAGAAAAGCTTCAACGTCGCCGTTGACAGTTGGACAGGAACAACGGTTGTGCCTGTGTGCCTGTTTGGTTATTATTAGCCCACTGCACACGTCACATGGAGCGCCAGAACGTCCCATAAAATGCGCGGCTAGCACTACATGGTGGTGGGGCCAGCTCATCAGGGGAGAACACAGGCGACGACCTCGACCGCTCCTTCCCCTCTCTCCACCCCACCTGCAGCGCCCCCCCTAAGGAGGGCTAAAGAAGACGCGACGTGCAACCGCTTGTGTCATAGATGTCATGCGTAGGGCCGCTCGAACTTTCCTAAACTAACAAACAAAGTCACCGCCCTTCATCCCTGCCTTTGCGCCTTCCCTCGACGGCATTGTCTCTTTCCTCAAACCCTCCGAAGAAGGAGCAACACGCAGTTCTCTTAACCCTTTAAACATCTGCATCTCCATCTCCATCTCCATCTCTCCCACCACCTTGACAGCTTTCAATGCCCCCCTCCATATCGCCATCCATCTGTCCTCGTCCCCGTCGTGCGCTCCCTCCCGACTGATTGCCCTTATCCTCCTAGTGGTCGTATCTTATCTTCGCTCTCACCCAACGCAGTCGATCTATCAAGAGACTGATACCACCGCCCGACTTTGTCTTTTTTTGTCTTCTTTTCCTCTCCTCCTCTCCCTCTTTAGTACAGATAACAAGCATCGACGAATAACACAATCCCCACCACCATCATGGCTCTTTTTGTCGATCTCGATGACGAAGATGTCGAGCCGCCGCATCATCTGCAGCCCGGCAAGCTGCTCTGGAGCAGCACCGCCTCCGTCCTCGACCGCACCCACCACATGCGGACACCGCCCCCGTCCCCTCCTCTCCGACCGCAGACACAGACAAAGACGCAGTCACAACCACCGTCAATACCGAAAGACGCCAATACCCACGACAATGTCGAGGAGGCTCACGAGCCCGATGTTGCGGAGATTCCCAACTGGAACTCCATGACGGAGGCTTTGGGATGCTATCCGTAGGCAGAACCCCTGTTTTGTTGATTTCCTTGCGTGACCTTTCTTGTTGCTTTTCTGTGACCTTTTGCCTTTGCTGTTGCGTGCTGTGTTGTGTGTTGTGCTGCATACCCTTTTATAACCCTCCTACGGGATCACTAACCTTGTTCCGAACTTCTTTTCTTTCCTTGTCGGCTTCTTAGAATCTCTGCCACCATTGCCTCGTTCATTGATCAAAACACTCTGGACAGCCTGTCCCGCACCTGCCGCCAGGTCCGTGCCGGCCTCCTCCAGTTCCGCAAGCCGCTGCTTGCCTCCACCCTCCGTTGCTGCAACGAAGAGCTGCCCGTCGACACAGAAGAGACGCTGCGCTACCGGGCCCGCGCGGGCAACTGGTTCTACATGGAAGACCAAGCCCGCACGTCGTATGACACCAAGGCGGGCGAGTGTGCACGCGATATGGTTGCTGGATGTCGTCGCTGCGGTACTGTCGTCTGCAGAGTAAGTCTGCCCACCCACTATTGTTGTTTTCTTGTACTCCCTATCCCCTGCTAATCGTATAGAACTGCGCCATCAAGCCACCAGCACCCATTGTCCTTCGCGACCGTCATCGCCGTCTCTGCGACGGCTGCGTCAAGGCACCTCTATCTTCGCTCGCAAAGCCGCGTGTGCCCGCCGGAACGCCCTTAGAAGCCAATGTGATGCAGCAGGCCATCTGCTGCTGCGCGTCCGAGGGTGTCTGGCTCTGTCAGCCTTGTGGTCGTAGTATCCGTGGTGCTGACTACGACTACAGAGCGTACGTGTTGCTTCTCTCTATTCCAGTGTTCCAAATCATTTGCTAATACGGGTTTTGTAGTATCTGGAAGTGGCGTACACAATATGGCGAGGTTCTAGGTGGACTCGGTACGGGCATCGGTGAAGGCGATCGTGGCGTGATCTGTGGTCGCGACAAGGACTGCTGCTGCGCCAAAGAGCGCGAGCAGGAGACCGATTGTGATGCCGAAGACGCTCGCGAGGCCGAAGACATGGGTTCGTCCGTTGGCTCTTTGGCAGGTTCCACGAGCTCGCTGGCATCGCCGGCCTCGTCGCCGTCGGCCATATTAAACGAGTCTCCCTGGTCCATTCCCATTGCACCGGCCACGCAGGCCGCGTCCACTGTTGGATCGCCGCTGTACTCGCCCGAGGTGGCGGCGGCTCTGGTCAACCGTCGTACCCCGTCGCCAGCGCTTGGCCCGGGGTACGCTCGGCACGAGATCGAGGGCATCGGCGGCGTGGTAAAGCGGAAGCGCGTGAAGATGGTCCGTGTCGGCGCCTGCGTCCACGATTGGGAGGACGAGCTGGCGCGGGGCGCTATCCTCGAGCGCGAGATCACGGGCCGGGTGCGGAGCTGGTGCGGCTGGTGCTGGCGGCCGATCCCGGGCCAACGCGACATTAATGACCATGCGGCAGATGACCATGTGGACTTGCAGGCGCACTACTAGCGGGCGTTTTGTCGTTATTTCCTTTCTTTTCTGCCTTTTCCTTCTCTCCCATTTGTCTTTGTTTCTTGCCGCCGAAACATGACAGGTAAGAGCGCGCGTTTCTTTGGTTCTTTTTTTGGTTCTCTTGTTTTCTTCATGACTACACCTTGGTTCGACATCAAGCCAAGCAATAAAAAGGGGTGAACGAGGCCTCGGCCAGGCGGCCCAGATAGGGTCAAACGCAGTATTTGGGCTGCCGTTGATTATTGTGTTTTGTTGTATCTTCCGCAAAAGACGAGCTCTTTAGCAGCGAACAAAAACCACACGCAATACTTATATATAGAGGCGTCCCCGTTAACGGAGGAACCTCAACCGTAATTCTCTCATGCATAATACAAACGCACCTTTCGGTGTATATACTGGCGCTCTACACCGTCGCCTCAATACTTTTAGATAGGAGAACAGACACGAATCACTAATAATAACGTTCGGCAAAGAAAACCTTGCTTGCTCTTGATGGTTGTGTAATTTTGATTGGTGTTATTTGTACAATAAATGGTTTTTTGCAAATGGTTGAATACAATGATGGGGGGCAAAATAGTGGAATGCTGTGGGATGCTGCCTCTCTTTTCGTACACCGCCATGTCCTTTTTTCCGGTCTCTCATAATCGGGCGATATGCTCTCTCTACAACTCGCCGTTGTACAGCATCTCCCGCCGCTTCACACGCTCCGTCCGCGCCTTGATCCGGATCGGACCCCACCGCTCCCGCACCGCCGCCACCTGCTGCTGCTTCGCCTGCCGGTGCTCCGCACTGCTGCGCACCACGATCATCACGAAAATGGGCGAGCATTGGAACTTGTGCGCCAGGCGGTGCACGCTCCACTCGATGGGGTCGACGGCGCGCAGCCGGCGGATCTCGGCCACGTCGGCCTCGGTCAAATGGTACTGCTGCGGCGCCGGCTCAAAGTTGCGGTGCGCGAGCACGGGTGCAGAAGGTGTAGATGAAGAGGATGAGGAAGAAGGCGAGGCTCGCGCGAAAAGGCTCGTCAGGTTGGACCGGCGGCGGGGGTCGGACTTGGGGAGGAATTTGAAGGGCGTCTGGTAGACCGAGGGGGCGCTGGCGGGCGGGTTGTAGAGGAGGGTGGTCGTCGACGACGAGCCGGGCGACTCAATGGTGCCGAGGGCGGTGGCGACCTGGGCGGCCGAGCCGGACGACGAGCCCGCGCCGGCCTTGTCACGTCCACCACCGCGCTCAAGAAACGACGCATGCGGCGCAATGTTAAGCGCGCGCTTGGTGCGGTTAGCCGTCGACTGGTACCGGCGGTCGGCAAGGCGCTGGTTGTGTTGTGATGGTGCTATTAATGGGGAGGCGGAGGAGGCGGAGGAGGAGGATGTGGTCGATGTTTGGAGGAGACTGCAGGTCGCAGCCGCGCTGGAGGTCCATAACCGTCTTGCCGACGACGCGGCCGCACCGGTTGCCGACACGACAGAGGAGGTCGTCGCCGGACACGCGACTCGCCGGAGCAGCCGTGCGTCCATTGCAAGGGAGGGGGGAGAGAAGAAAGGTTGAGGGTATTGCCGATTCGAACGTTAAATGTCTATGGTAGTTCTGAGTTCGCCAATTGACTCGTCTGTCGCGGTGTGGTCGTCGTTGTCGTCGCTGTAAATCGTCGTATGTCGTCTGTTGTCGTCGTCTGAGCCTATTTTTCAGAGCAACCGAAAAAAAATTGCTTCACAAGCCCAGCGGGACCCAGAAAAAAATTAGGGGCAGAGCTCTCCCCAATGGGAAGCTAGAGCAAAATAGTCACGTGCTGTATCATCTTCTATCACGTGTGTATTCTCGAAAGAGGGATAGCGGTAAATGTGGGTCTTTTCAAGGAATGGACCCATACAGGGGGCTCCGCCTCTCTCCAATGCGCTTCGTACTTGTCGTAGGCCGACTTACACCCAGAACGCCTTCCCCTCCCACCAAAAATGATCGGCATTGGGCCGTCCGGGGAAAGAGCGAAACAAGGCAAGGCAACCGTCATTTCTCCTCCCTCCTTCGTTCCACCGCCGCGCCTTCCCCTCTCGGCCACTTTCCTGGTTTCTTGACGTGGTCTTTTCGTTTTCGCTTTTTTGTTCTCTTTCTTCCTTCCTGTTCCCTTTTCCTCCATTGTCCATTCATCCATTCACCGATATTTCAGGAACACCCATCTCGTCCACGCCCGTCAGGCACCGACTCCTGTGAGGAAAGGCAGTCTCGGGCCACTCGACCGTCTGACGCTGGCCTGATTCCTTTCACGTGCCAAAATACGAAACAAGACACAAACAATCATAACGCGACTGAGAACTTCAAGGGATAGTCCGTATACCCTCAGTTTTACCAATCCATCAAAAAAACACATTGGGAGCAAGACCAAACCGCCACGATGACGAGAACGTCCGTCTACGGCGGCGCCATGCTGGCCTTTACCGCCACAACCGCCATGACCGTCGCCGCCAACCTCGTGCCCAACTGGGTCTACTACATCATGTATCCCACCGCCGGCGGCAGCGACCCCTACTGGATGTCCCTCGGCCTGCACAAGTCCTGCACATCCGAAAACACGGCACCGCCCCTCTTCTTGTCAGACACCTCGCCCGCCTCGCCGCTCACTGCCGCCCACGCCTCGACCACCGGCGCCTCCTGCCGCTCGTTTCCCCACCGCTCCTGGGACTGCGGCGCCGAGCCCGCCCAGCAGGTCTTTTGCACCGTCTGGCGCACCATTGGTTTTCTAATGGCCGTCGCCCTCGTCGCCGAGCTCGTGACCCTGATCGGGTTTCTGGTCGTGCTGTGCGGCGGCCGCATGCGCCGCGAGTTTGGCTGGCGCATTCTCGTGCCCATGGTCGAGTCGGTCGCGCTCCTGCAGCTCGTGGCCATGGCGCTGGTGACGTACCTGCTGGACCACGACGACCGGTTCCTCGTTCCGGGCTGGCACCTGGGCACGTCGTGGACGCTGTGCACGGTGAGCTGGAGCCTGGCGGCGCTATGTGGACTGGGTCTGGCACTGGCGGCGTATGTGCTGCCACCCGAGGATGGCTACGAGCTGCTGCTGGATCCAGGCGAGGCGCCTTAACTTCACCTTCTTCTCCTATTTTTTTCGCGTATACGGACTACCATTTGATACCATGGATTTATTTGGCGTTGGGCATAATTGGGACTCGCATTACTTTATAACCTTTAATTTCTCACTTTTTTGGAGATAATATACCAAAATACACGACATATTCTTACTTTAACAATGGCTCAACATACCGTAATAGATGAATTTTACATCGCAATGTTTCTTTCTTTAACAGCGTTATCACCTCACTCTATTGAATTTAGTGGGCACGTGGCACAATTATAAAGTCGAGAATCAGCAACCGTTTTGAGATGCTGTTGTAAGTATCCTAGGAACGTCGGGCTCTGCACCCGCGCTTCAGCAATCAACATAGAGAGAGTGTGTGCAAAATGTATTATTAGTTGATATGGTCTTCAAATACTCCGTATTTGAAGTTTACAATAATCCAAAAGAGGTTAATCTTTTTTTTTTTAAAAAAAAAAGAAATCCAAGTTCAAAGAAGAAGAAAATTTATTTAAATATTGTCCTATTTCTCCAACCCTCCTTTTCTTTATTTCTTTCTTTGCCATTCTCACAACC
This sequence comes from Sporothrix inflata, assembly GCA_021396225.1. Lineage (NCBI taxonomy): Eukaryota > Fungi > Ascomycota > Sordariomycetes > Ophiostomatales > Ophiostomataceae > Sporothrix > Sporothrix inflata. The sequence goes on along the minus strand of WNYF01000047.1, from coordinate 255,780 downwards.
ACAAAATGGTTTGGCCCTCCTCGTCTGCCACGGATGCAGCCGCAGCACATTTGTTTCATTGTCGCACTTCCCTATTTGTTTACCATTGTTCCTTTTAAAACAAAAGGGGAGAGAGGTTATTTTTATGCAAGGTGAGAGACGTTCTTTGTCCCAAGGATAAAGGGGAAAGGAAATCGAGCCCTTTCCTAAAGAACACACATGTAAACAGAACAAAGACATTTCTCGTGGAAAGAACAGAAATGGACGAAAAGAAGACAAAAAACCGAGAAAGGGAAAATAAAATAGAATAAATTTGATGATGTATAAATACGAAAGATGCCCTCGCTTTCCCCGTTCCATAATTTTGTCGACAGCCTCATTTTTCTCCAGTAACTCATCTCCGGCACAGATTCTACTCTCCAGTGAGTACATTTGCTTCTCTACCAGCTTTACAGCTCACGTCTCTACTTCCTCTCTCTCTCTCTCTTTCTTTACCTTTTTCTTTTTTCGCCATTTTCCTTCCTCTCCCCTTCCCTTTTTATCCACTTCCCTCGTCACAATGGTCAAAACAACAACAACAACGCACAATTCTATGTGCCAGACGTCCGCTTGCAGGACCGTCACAATTAGTCTTATTGTTGGTTCCGCTTTGCTGATCTGCATGACAGTTCTCGTCATCCTCTACTGCAAACGAGGCCAACGCAAGGTCAAAAACTCGGTGAAGAATAGTGTCATGGGTCTCTTTACTAGATCGTCCAAGACGGCCGGCGCCAACGACGACGAGGAGCAGCTCCGTCCGCAGCCGTTTGCGCAGCCGGCACCCGTCGTGCAGCCCGCACAGTTCCAGCCCCCGGTGTATTACCAGCCGTCGTACAACCAACGGTACGAAGCGCCCTATGAGGCGCCCTACTGCCCCGAGTACCAACAGCAGCAGCAGCGCCAGTGGCAGTGGCAGCAGTACGAGCAGCAGACGCAGCAGAAGCGCGAGGTCAAGCGGGAGCAAAAGAGGCAACAGACCCGCTTTGAGACCATCCCCGAAGAGACCCCGGCTGAGAGACAGCTCCGTCTAGGCCGTCTGGCCTCGACACTGGCATCCTCCATGTAGGTCGCTTGTCTTTAGACTTGTTTTCTTGATCGTTTTACGAATTTATTATTTTTCTTTTCGTTCATTTTTACTGTCCTTTTATTTTTTGTTCGACTAAACTTTGATAACACGGGCTAGCCATGTCAATTTTGTTTTGTTTTTATGTCCTTCATCCACTGCACCGTTAACACACTGACTAAACATCTGCAGACGCGTCCGCAGTGTCTTTTACCTTTAATGAACTTGGCCATCTTTTAAGTCTTCTTTACCTTTCCAGCAAACGATGATCGCTCGAATTTGTGCGGTGTTGGGACAACATGGCATTGTGCTGGATGAATAATAAAGGTCGTCAGGATTAACTTGCGGTTGGCGATCACTTTCATGTTGGAGAGTCAGCATCGTCACCATCCTTTCTTCGTACTGTGTAGAATAAATAATAGAGGGCATTTCTCTTCTATGACACGCACATACTGTATCGAGACACATGATTAGGGCTGGCACCTATCCCCCTCTCCCATATTTTTTTCTTCTTTCTGTTTTGAATTTTTGCGTTGGAACATACCATCACGATCTTTTGTCAGCCTCATTTCTCGCCCTCACTTACAATCCCACGACGTTATTGAAATCCTACGCTCGCTCCATTTCTTTAAAAAAAATCTTTCTTAATTTTTTCAAATCCATCAAACTCCTGTCTTTATCCCCCCCCCTCATATACACACAGTCGCTCACAAGACACACGATAGCCTATTATCAAACCTCTTGTCGAGCCATTACCCTCTCTTGTCTTTGATTGATCAACACCTCCCACACACAATTTCCATCCCAACTACACACGAAAATCAGACATCATGGATGACACTTACCTCTGCCTCCTCGTTCTCATTATCCCTGTATCGGTATGCGCGTATTTTTATTTTCGACATCGATACCACAAAAAACACGCAAACGACGACCCGGGAAGCCAACAAGGCCTGCAGAACCGGCAGAACCGGAGACAGGACAATGATCTTTCACGAGATGAATTCAACAGACGATACCCATACTACGGCGACCTTCCACCCGTCTACGTCCCCCAGCGCCCCGACCACGTCATCATCCACGAGCCTCGCGAACCGGTCCAAGTGCCAAACGATTTCGAGGCGCCGGCGCCGCCATACAGCGAACTGCATCCGGCGGACATGCCGTCCCTCTCCCCTGCCGCCCCTGCCTTCCTTGCCGGTCCTGCCAGCACTGCCGGCATACACACCGGAGCCGGCACCACCCAGCGGCCAACTACCGTTACCGCCACCACCACCACCACAGACCCGACGAGCAGCAAGAAGAGTGGCGGAAAGAGCAGCACCAAGAGCAGCAGCACTGGGCCAGTCAGCAGGAGCAGCAGCACAGCCGTCTGCGGCCAACGAGGCGGCCGCCTCAACGGCAGCTGCAGCCCGACTCGTGGAGGGGTTTGTGACGACGCCACAGCCCGCACACGTTGTGGGAGGGGCGGCGGTCAACCACGTTACGGTCCATAATCATCTGCTTGCGGACCGCGAGCAGGTGGCGCCGAATGCTATCTTTGAGCATTCCGCCGGCCACCCGCGAGGGCACGGAGACGACATGGACCCAGACTCGGTGTAGATTTGACGGGTCAACGACAGGGTGTAATATCATGGGGCGCGTATCTGGAGCGTGTTTTCTGTATTCATGATCGAATTTAGAAAAAAAAGAAAGAGCTATCTATCGAACTCGTCTGAATTTCCCATCGCTGGCTGTGAGAATGACGAAAAGTAAAGAGGAAGAAAAGAAGAAGAGAGAAATGAAAAAGTGAAGAGAGACGAGAAAGAATAAAACACACGGAGAGACACAGAGACCCGGAGATAATGTTTTTGCTTTCCCCCTTGACCAGGCCACAGCTACCCTTGCCTCTTGCAATACGTGTGTTTCCTGCTTGGACAATCCAACAGTTGTACACCCAACGCCCCAATTACATAGTCTAGATTTGCAAAGGTAAAAGAGAAAGAAAGGAAAGAAGGGGGGACGAAGAGGGGGTGAGAAGAGCAGCAAGGAGGAGGAGCCAAACAGTGAAAATGAAGAAGAAAAGGAAACTGAAATAGACACCGGGATAATGACAGTAAGTCGGTCAACGCCGTACACGCCGGTTCGCAAATCGTGACGAAAAGAAAAAAGTAGACGCCCAAAAGAAATATGTACAAAGGAAAGTGTGAAAACGTCTGGGACCTGCGGCCGACATCGAAGGGCGTGAGGAGGACATGAGAGAGTAAAGGAAAAAGAGAGGTAGCAAAATCACAGAATGGTATCGAAAGCGCGTTGACCTTGTCTTGGCTGGGGTCTGGTCCTGCTGAGACAGCATTGTGAACCCCGTTGCCAGGCTAGGCGAACGAGAGCAACAGAGTGAGACGAGCCAGACAAAAAACGTTGGTTGGTGTCACCACATTGTGTCCTCACGAATTCTTCTGCCCCCAAATTGGGGCGCCCAGGGGCTTGCTGATACCCAAGCCGACGCCGACGGCGATGCCGATAACAAGGAGGACGATCAACACCTTGACAATAAGCCGGTTCCGCTTGCTGAGCCGCGATAGGCACGAGCACGACCGCTTCATCTTTTGCTCTTTGGCCTTCTTCTTCCAGTGGCTCTGGCCGGGCCAGACTTGCGAGTCGGCGAGGCCGCGGCAGGCAAGGGATCGCCGGCTGTTGCCGTTGCTGGTGCCCTCGCTAGTGGTGTGTGTGATCATGGCCTCTACGTCCGTGTCAAAAGGGTTGTGGTGGTGGACGGACGTGGGCGTCGACAGGTCCGAGGTCCGGGGCAGGCCTTCGGTGACGCTGCCTGTGCTGAGGCGGCCGTGCTTTTCGTGCAGCTCTTGCTTTTGGTTTGACGCCGTCGTGCTGGTGCTGGTACTAGCAATGACCGTGGCCGAGGCCAGGGAGTTCTGTGAGGGCTTCCCCATGATGTAGTGTGTCGTCTCTATTGTGCGAAGCTGCTTCTCGTCGACCGATGCCGTCTCTGCGTCTGCCGCAAAGGGCGAGTTGTTGTTTGTCGTGACCATTTTCGTCTTGTCTTTTCTATTTTCTTGTCTATTCGTTTCTTTTCGTTCTTGTCGTTCGGTGTTCTGTCTCCAAATAGACGGACCTACTGTGTAGGTCTATCTAGGTCTGGAGGCCTGCTCTTGAGGAGGCACAATCGTAGGACGGCTGGTAAAAAGGGCGAGGGCGGTGGGAGACGAGGCGATTTTGATGATGGATGTGGACCGAAATAAGAGAAGAAAAAATATTATATCCCTTCAAATAAAAAAAAAGACCTGACGCAATCTCGTTGTTAGCAATTGCTTGTGCGGTTTGCGTGTATAAAAAGGATGTACTCCGAAAGGAGATAAAATAAGATGGCAGCTGTAGCTGGACGATCGAGGCTAGGGCCCGCTGTCTAATTTGGCATGTTGTAGATCTCTTCTTCCCAGCCCTCTCTCTGCACTTGCATCGCGACAACTGAGACATTCGAAAGGGTCGGAGGCTAAAAACGGCCAAATATGGTCGAAGATGGCCAGAGACGGCCGACAAGAACCAACGGGGACCAAACGATCCGAAAAGACAAGCTCAATGGCTGGAGATTGATGCGCACAAAAGTAAAAGGAGGGTGTCATACCAATTGTTTCTTGATAGGGTCGCAGCGACTCGCGTCAGGTGGTGCCGGCCAACAGGAGGTATGTTGTAGGAAGGACGTCGTGACAAGAGGGAGCGCGAGGTCAAGAAGGTCTCGTGAGGGTCGTTCGAGAGATTGAAGAGCTGTCCGTGTGTTGTTCTTGTCTGACGATGTTGGTAGGAGCTTGTGAGCTAGTTCTAGTAGAACGAAGAGAGAGAAGGGAAGAATGGTGCCAATTGACAATAGAGGAAGATGAAGAAATAGAAGCAAAAGTAAAAAACGAGAGAAGACGAAGTAAAAGTAGAAGCAGAAGTAGAAAGACTGAAAACAAGAAATCTCGGCTGCAGTTAATCTATTGTGTCGAGTCGTCGTTGCTTTCTGTATTTCTGTCGCTCAGCGAGGCCCTAGTCCTGTTTGTCCGTTTTGGGAAAGCAGGGTCTCAGTTCTGGGGGGTAATACTGAGCAATAAACCGAAGCAAAGGCAAAAAAAGGAGAGTGGCGGAGGGAAGGGTATCGAGGCTGGATAGAAAACAAAAAAATGGGGAGATGCGAAGAAGGAGAAAGAAGAAGGAGAAGAAGGCCAAAAATAGGGATCAAGAGAAACAACCGACGAGAGAGAGACGGCGAGAAAGACGGCGAGAAAAGAGAGAAAGAGCGACCTTGCCTCCGAGAAGAGAAAGAGGAAGGAACAAAGAAAGAGGGGAAGGTGCAAAGCTACCTGAAGGCTGAGAAGAGGAAAAAGGAAAGAGCATGAACAAGGATAGGAGGACCGTCCATGCGTGCACCACACCCAGCAAAAGCGGGCAGGACCTGAAAAGAGGACTTGAAAGTGAAAAGAAGATACACGGCCGAAAAGGGAAAGAGCGACCTGCAAAGGCTATAGGAGAAGACGAACGGCCAGAGGGCACCTGCGCACGCATTGGCGGGAAATTGACCCAATGAATACAAAGTCCACCTGCAAAGGGCAGGAGCGACGAAAAGGCACAGACATCAACACGCACGCGAAAGTACGAAGCTACGACGTACGAAGCACAAGCTCGCCGCCACGTTCAACACTAATTACTGTAGGATACCGAAAGAAGCACGAGAAAGCGCATCGATATCGGGCAAGGCACGAAACACAAGAGAGATAAAGGGCGCCGAGACGAGGTAGAGAGACGATGCTCGTCGGGGAAGAGGAAAAGGAGAGCGACGATTGAAGATACAAAAAGGAGGGAACGACAAGTCGATAAAGGCAAGAGCAAAGATAAAACATTAAAGAAGGCAATATTGGCCAGGCCTGGCCCAGTCGCGGCCTGGGTACAAAAGAGCGTGCAAGGGAGATGTACCCACCTCGTTTAATTTGTCGTGGAAGGTACAACTGGGGATGCAAATGAAATGTACCCAGGGACACCCCAGCCAGAATCAGGTATTATCCGAATGTACAACGTTTGCTCCGGCCAGTGCGACGGTACGGGAAACAGCGTATCGTGCAGTCGTATCTCTTTGCCAGTAAAGTATTTCTCATCTTTGCAGAGTGTGCAGCTGTCCTACAAGTACGGAGTACCTGTACGGAGTACTCCCACATTAGAGTGGTCCATGTTATTGGAGGGTGACGCGCCAGCAAATGTGACGAGCGGGACAGAACAACAGGCAGACAGTTGGACAGTTGGATCGGCTGCGGCCCTTTTTTGTTTCCAGAGCCTGTTTCTAGAGCCTGTTTGCGGGTTCTTTTTGCGGACTCATGGCGTAGGCTGTCTGAGACATTGACAGGGAAGCGAGTTAGGGACAGAGACATGGGAAGAGCGCGACAAGATTCAAGGAGCGGACCAGACCACTGTGTCGCCCAATGTGGTCCGTTTGGGGCGCCATCTTGCACACGAAACAGACCGTGGATAGATGGACTGGTCATTAGTTAAATACGGCGTATAAAAAGGTTGAGGAAAAGGAGGACAAAAAATAGGAGAGGGGCAGGGGCCGTGATGGGGCCGATGGGATGGGCAGAGGGAAAGAGCGACGGAAGGAGCAGAGGTTGGGGCAAAAGGGGCAGAGTTGAAGTCGGCTGGGGTCTGGGTTCTGGCCAGGCCACGCCGTTCTGGGCCTTGCATGCCAGGCTGTGGATGGCGGGCGCTGTGATTGGCCGCCGTGACCAGGGACGAGATCCATCTGCAGTGGGCGGGCACGACCAGCACCTTCTTTGTCCCTGGCCTAGCGCAGCCGCTGGTGTGAATGGGGTTGCACCTGGCTAAACCGCAACAGAGGCTAGTGCCAAACAAGGGCTGGGGGTCTGGCCAGGCCTTTTGTAGGCCGCTGTAGCCCACTGCGGCCCACTGCATTCGTGGGACGGCCAGTGGACAATAACGTCGTTTGCTTAGGTCATAGTTTTCTTTTCTTTTTCGTTCACCAGTCATGCTTTCGTTCCTTTTTCTCCCCTTTGACTTGCATTTTACACCGAATGCAGGCTGCTTCGCCCTTGCCCGCATAGTAGCCATGATTGCATTGGGGCAATAGGACTTCAAAGACAAGGACAGTCGTCAAATAGAGGGGAGAAGAGACGAAAAGAAAAGAAAACTGACAGAGAGAACGACAGAACAACAGAACGACAAAACGACACAACGAAATAAAAGGGGCGAGGCGTGCCACGCGATGCTGTTCGTGACCAGTCAGCTATCGTGGCGTTTCTGTCTATTCGCAAGTAGCGCAGTCGTAGCAGGCCTAGTTGTCTTAATCTCCTCCACATTAATTGGATCGCGAGAGGCGACACTTTATCCTCGTCTGTCGTCTTTTGCTGTCTTCTGCTGGTCTGTTCTAGACAACAGGTACGCTCGAGCACGAGCACGAGCACGAACACAAGCTAGAGAACGAAGTATACTTTACTTGCGTCTACGACGTACTTGTGCTAATGTCAACCGCGCCCCTCGCCCGTTCTCCTTTCTGCTCTCCTCGATCACCCGGCAAGTGGTCTCGGCTGTGGCCAGCCAGTCGGCCGATTCCATGCAGCGCCCACGCAGGCCCAGGTGCGCCCATGCAGCACCGCATGCAGCGGGCCGTCCAGAGACAGAACATACAGTAAGACATCACGGGCAAACTAGCATTGGAGCGGCCATCAGCGCGTGACTGTCGTTTTTGTATGGCGTTGCATGGCGAGACCGTTCTTCCCCTCGCCTTTCCCCTCGCCTCGTGTAGATAAAAATGAGTGCTAGTGAATGGAGTAACTTGCATGTATCTGCCCTTACTCCTCGCACACAATCTGGACTTGTACGCGCAATGACCCTGTATCACGCCGTCCACCATCCGACGACAATACCATCGTTCTGGATGCGCCCACCTTTCAGCATCCTCCAAGCATCTTCCCATCTTCCCGCCCCTACACAACAGCCTGCTTTGTGACGAGACACACGTATTGTCTGTGTGGAGCGCTTGGGTCCGGAATATTAATACCGTTCATATTTTGTATTTCGTACCTTGCTTGCAATGTACGGAGTATCTCACAGAAAAGATCAAAAGAAGGTGGCGGGTCGATTTGCGCCATAGTGGCGGCGAAAAGCCTCTTTGGTCAAGCCAGCCTCCTGTTGTGCTGCGCCGTAACTAGGGCGCTGGACCTGTGCGTGTACGGTGTATTACCCAGTAGGACTGTATCTTGAACATCCATGGAGAGGGGTTGTACAACTGCAGAGCTCTTCGCGGTTCTGATATGTACGAGCTCCTCCTTCTCGCCTCTTGGCAACGCCATCTTGTCCTCTGTTGAACACGCATGGATATCAGCTGTCTAGAAATGTATCTCTTTCTCTCTCTGTTGCTCCACGATCTCAGCCGCCCCCGCCACCTCATTTTTCTTTTTGTCGTTACCATTTCACATGTCCCGGAGTCTTTTGATTTTCTTCAGTTGGTATTTTTTTTTTAAATAGCCCAAATCTTATCATCACCTTCAGCCGCGACACGACACAACAGAAATGAGGGAATAGGAAGGCAAATGTTAGGAAGAGCACAGAAAAAAGGGCCAACAGGCTTAAGATCTCCCGCTATCAATCTACCTGAGCTGCGCGTCTCCCGTGTGTGGCGTAAAGCACCTTCCAACGCGGGTAAATGGGCAAGGAAAGAGAGTAAAATGGGAAAGCATTTGACAGAGCAGTCTACAGCACGCCCACGGCATGACGCCGCATGAATGTAAACATAATTGTGCATCTACTACGACGTAGATCTCCGTAGGTTCTCGGAGAGAAAAAAAAACACAAGACCGCATTGATGTCATGGAAAAATAACGGCCGTATTTTCCGTAAACAAGGACTTTTATATTGAATGAAAGTTCATGAAGTACTCCCGTACATGCAATGAAGATACTGGAAATATTTGGAAGGCAATACGACTTCGCAGGTAAAACACTCAACTGCTCGAGATGGATGACGGCAAGACGAGGCCGCCCGTCTAGATGCAACTACCGGCATATCCTTGGATTGTTTTATTTCTCTTTTTTCAAAGTATCAATTCAAAAAAAGGCAAAAAAAAGCATCAAATTATATTGTCCGTTTTCTTAAAGAAAAATCTACGATTGGAACTCCCTCGTCAATGCCATAGAGGTTGACGTTGAGGCCTGATCTGATGCTGTTGGCAGTCCTGCGCTGTGATTGGCCAGGAGCCCTGATCGGCAGCCAACAACACCCACCACCGCCTGTAATTCATATCCGCCAGCCCTGTCCAGCAGCAGCCCCGCCAAAACACGTTCCCCGATTTATCACTGTGCTTCTATTTACGGCGTTTACGTCAACATTCTGAACGCGGCCTACGACGTACCTCACGCGTCCACACATGCAGATACGCCGACAATGGTGAGTTCCAACGTCCAGACTATCCCCAGTGAGCATGACTGACACCGCCGAACCCCCCAGAACAAGGACGGCTGCTACACGTCGGTGCACATGCACCACCCCCGCAACGCCGACCTCTTTGAAGACGTCTGCAAAGACCGCCTCCCCGAAGACGACATCTTTGTCCCGCCCCAGCACCAGCCCATCAACCCCGAGGACGAGGACGATGTCGTGCCCGATCAACACGCTGCCTTCGGCATCCAGCGCGCTACCCAGGCTGTGCGCGAGCCCGCGTGGAAGGATTTGGGGCTGTCGCAGCTGATGCGCCGCGGGCCGCGAGGGGGCGCACACGTGCCGGGCGGTGCCGGTGGCGGTGGCGCGTCCGGCAACAACGGCGAGGGTGGCAGTGGCGGCACTGCTGGCGGTTTTAGTGGCGGCGGCGGCGCGGCGGGCGGTGCGAGCAACTCGTACGGCTACTATGCCTACTACTACGGCTACAACGCCAACGGCATCGGGAGCAGTCTCGGCGGCGTGGGCGCCGGCGGTGGCGGGCCTGCTGTCGACCCGGCTGCCAGCCCCGGTGGAGCGGCGCGCGGGCAGACGGGAGCCGGGCCGCGGGCCCACCGAGGGATGCCGCGCTGAGGGAGGGGGCATGGCTAGAGAAAAAGCAACGACGCTGCATTGGCATTGATACCCCGACGATGAGATGGGCACGGCGTTTTATGGTTTATGGACCTTGGGGACACACATTACGGGTATTGCGTTTAGCACGGACATGGCATAGGTACGAGGCTGTAAGAGGATTGCGAAAGAAAATGCATTTTTAATTTCCCAGGACGAAGACGCAATGAAGAAGGAACGCCGAGATATATACACACCAAGCTGTGAAGAGCAAGAAAGAAAGAAGAACAGAAAACAGTAAATCGTTGTAGCCAGCAACTCCGTTCAACCCAGGCATGACAAGAGATTGTCCCTAGCTCTTCCCAAGGTACGATTCCCGCTCGAGCACCGACGGCTCAAACTTGACGAGGAACACCGTCTTGCCGGGCCACATCTCACCCTCCTCGGCGCGGCCGACTGTGTGCGCCGTGACGCGCGCGGGGAATCCGGCACCGTCGCAGACGCCCTCGATGATGCCGGCGACGTAGGCGGCGCAGTTGAGCTGGCTCATCTCGCGCGGCACGCTAATATACTGGTTGACCAAAGGCTCGTTGTCGATGATCATGTACTCTTCGGGCGTTTGGGGGTTGCTGCTCTTCTCGAGGCCATTGGCCTGGCGGCCAAAGAGGTGTGTCCAGACGTTGATCTTAACAAAGTGGAGGAGGGCGATGATGGTGAGGGGACGGGTCTGGTTGCGGGGGGGTTCGCGGTAGAGAAGGAGGTCGAGGAGCTTGATGCCAATGGGGTGGCCTTGGACGTTGAGGCTGTAAGTGTTAGTATCCTCGCTGCGCTCGGATACGCGAGGAAAGAGACGAGCGGAGCGAGGACTAAAAAGAAAGCGAGCGGAGCGAGGACTAAAAGCGAAGCGAGGACAGAAAGAAACTTACCGCTTCTCGAGGTCTTGGATGCCGGTGACACGGCGCTGGGCGTAGCCGACCATCTCGGAGAAGAGGTAGGCAAACGCGGACTGGCTGAGCTCGGCGGTGCGGGTGCGGTTGAGCGGGCGGTGGTAGATGGTCTTACCGCTCGTCGGGTACCGGAGACCGCTCTGGCCAGGACTTGGCTGTTGCTGCTGTTGTGTCTGTGCCTGTTGTTGTTGCTGTTGCTGTTGCTGCAGCTGCGACGGGTCTCGTATCGGCGCAGGCCCTTTGCCGACGCCGCCCATGCCGGACGACGCGAGGCTGGCCATTGTCCGGATGGGGGAAGTGGTCGCTGTTGGAGAGAGACAGGAGGCGGAGCCGATCGGTGCTTTTGTCGCGGCGCAAAGGGTGTTGTCGTGGGGTCTGGACGGAGAGAGGTGAGGTTCGAGGTTAAAGATGAGGTTGCGGTCGGCCTAGCCAATTCGCTGGAGACTGAGAGGAGGACGGGGGGATGTGGGGCAACCTCCTAAAGCCGCGCGCTGGCCTGACCGCCCACTATGAGATAGTGCAAAAGCCAGCCTCACAGCCTTGCGTTAACATGAAGAAAGAGCAACTTAAGTTCCTTGACAAAAAAAAGTGATAGAAAAGAATAGTTGTTTCCATTGCATGAGAATATTAAATGATTATGATAGTAAAATGTGACAATGCGAAAATATGGCAGCGGAAAGACAGACGCTCAATCTATCAATCTATGGTATATGGGCCCAAACAACGTAGCACGTAGCTCTCCTCGTTCAGATTTGCTTCCTCCTTCTTCCTTCCTCCCATTACGCTGCCGTGGCAGTCTGTGTCTCTTCTGTAGTTGCAGTTGCAGCCGGGGTCTCATCGGCCACCTTCAGGTCGGCCACCTTGAGATCCTCCACAGACGTCTCGGCCGTTTCGGTTGTCTCAGCAGCCGGGGCTGCCGCCACTGGTGCCGCCACCGTCGTCGTCGCCGCCTCAACAGCCGGCGCAACACCCTGCGCCTGCTTGCCGGCCAGGTAGTCCTCCAGCTCGCCAATCTGCTTGCCGCCGGCCTCCCAGCGCGCCAGCCGCTCGGCACGCCGCTCCGCTGCCAGTTTTGTCAAGGCAGGCCAGTACACCTCGTGCTCGTAGTCAAACTCGAGCTGGCCGCTGAACTCGGTCCACAGCTGCTCCGACGGCACGTACTGGTTCATGTCCTCGTTGAACTTGAGCTTCTCGCGCGTCAGAGGGTCGATAAACGGCGTGATCAGCTTGAAGAAGCCCCAGACCACCCACGGCACGTTGATGATGAGCGCGCGGCCAAGGCGTTCCGGGTAGTGCGTCTGCAGAATGTGCAGCACCTCGCGGCCCGTGCTGATCCCCGGCGCCGTGTTGGTCCGGCTCTTGCTCGTCTTGAAGTTGATGAGCAGCGCCAGCGTCTCCTGGCCCGCGGGCATGACGTCCAGAACGCGCTCGACCATGTACACCAAATGCTGGACCTGGCGCGGCGTGGGGTCCGTGTTTTGGCGGCCCGGGTTCAGGTAGTGGCAGACGCGGCCCTGCTTGTCGTAGCCCAGCAACACCTGCTTGCCCGTCTCGTTCTCGGGCGAGATGTGGTCGGCCGTCAGGCCGTCGACGCCGTACTCGCGGCGCCACGTGAGCGTTTCTTGCAGACGCTTGGCGGCGTCCTTTTCGTGCCACTTGGTCGCGCGCAGGTAGCGCAGCAAGCACTCGCGCGTCAGCCAGAAGCGGTCCTCGTCGGTGAGGGGGCCCGACTTGTCCTCCTTGTCTTTGTTGTCCTTGGACGCCGCCACGGTCGTCCAGCTCTGGGCCTGCTCGAGCAGCCACTCGTACTTCTTGGCCTGGTCAGCGGTCAGCTCGGGGCGCTCGGGCGGGACGCTGTCGGCGGTCGGGAACGGGATGGGCAGCTTGAGGGGGCCGGCAGCGGCCTGCTTCTCGTTGGCGGCATCCGGCACCACGGCCGGCGTCTGTGTCTCTGGTGCGCTCATGTTGGGTAGACGAGTTGGTGTCGGAGTAGTCGGTGTAGATTCGGCGTGGTTTGGGTCCGGATTTGTTGGGAAGGCTTAGTTCGAATGGATGTGAATATAGAAGTATCGCAAAACAGATGAGACGACGACGTCGTCTTCAAAACAAAAACACGGGGATAGGAGAGATTAGGTAGGATCAAGAGGTCGCAAAAAGGGAGAGCCAGCTTGGTGGAGCTCCTTGTCAGCTGCAATGGCTGCTGCAACTCCGTATTTGTTCAACCGCTATCGGAAAATAAAATAATCTTGATAACAAATTGCGCGAGTCCCTGGCTAGACCAAATTCAGGCACTACAGGGGCCTCTTCAGGGCCCACTTGCAACCGCCGGGTCACTAAATGCGCTGGCCAACATGGGCCGCGAAATTGCGCACGTGACCGTCTTCTCCTTACACTTTGTAACAGTCGACGATATGGATATTCACCATGACGACTTTCTTCATGTTATTATTGGTAAAACGTCTTTATCAGAGGCTTTTTTTTATAATCTCAGTAATCGATGAAACAATGCTAGAGCGGGTTCTAAACGCTCCTCGTGAGACCACCATAGAACACAATCGAGATAACCAACGAGCTTGGCTTGGTTGTTCTCTGGCTGACCGTTGACGAGACTGTCGACGAGAAACAACAGTGTCCACGGTAATCCAATGTTTCTCTTCTCTGTCAGCTAGTAAGGTACGATGATCTGGCAAAAATAATGCACTCAACTTCTGGTGAAAATTGTCAAGACTTTCTCGTGTCACAGACTTTCTTCGGTTTGTTCACTTCTGCCGGACGGAGACACTCGGGGCCGAGCTCCCGCGACCTGATTCACAGTCTCGCAGCCTACCAGCAGCCACATGGATGTCTGACCATTTCTGTCTAGAGGTCGTGGTCTGGAGAAGCGAGACGGGCATTTTGAAATGGAACAAATAAATACCGTAGGAACAGAAAGAAGGGAAGACTAGCCGCATGAGCACAAAGGTCAATGTTCAGCCCAGGCTCGCCAGGGCTGGCATAGCAGAGATGTGTACTCCGTAAGTCCAATTCGGAAGTGAAAAGTAATATCGGACTTTGAAAGAAGCCGTGAGGCAATTATGCGCCAGTAACGTGTCTCCAGGTTGCTTGAGCTTGCAGTATTGCGGGGGGAGGAATCAGCTGAAGTTGCCAAGTGGCCCGCTTATGACGGTTCCCGGGGTGCATCTCAGGTCAAATCCAAACACCGTGATGCTGTTCACGACATAGTCAAGTGCATAGCTTTTGCTTATTTCCTTGTGAACCAAACCCAATTCCCATCCCCGCCAACTTTGACGGTCGTCCGAAGAGGCTGAAAGACGGAGGCCGATGGTGGAGCCGACGTGGAGAGCGGCGCCAAATTTGTCTGCCTGACAAATAAGGCGCCCACAATTACATCATGGCTAGTTGCTCTTAGCGTTCTTTTCTCTGCCTCTGCCCCTCCAGGGCCCCGAGTTCGGAACACTCTTACCAAGCACCGGACCGCTTGCAACAGGTGAAAACTCTCGAAAACTAGCCTAGAAAACCGGCCCTACCCCCCGCCAGGAAGGCACAAGGTCGACAGTCGGTCGCCCCTCCCTCACCAGCGCTCAGCCAGTACGAAGCGCTGCCTTTTGTCTTACGGCGGCGTTTGCTCTTTTTCACTTTTTTTTTTGCCTTTACTTTTTTCCTCTCTGTTTTTCGTTTTCCCTCTCTCGCTGCAACCTGCTCACCAATCAGCCTCCCACCAGAGGCCGATTTTTTCTTTCCCCCCTTTTCCCTCTAACCTCGAGTAACCCCCCCGGTCCCCTTCCACCATTTCCAGTCCCCGTCTGACACACGATTATTCGACTTATATCTACTGGCGAGTTTTTCCAACGAGTTCCCACAGTAGGTCGACGAGTCTCCGCGGAGTTTATATTTCCATCCTCGCCCTGTCCTCGTCATTCCTTATCTCGTCGCCGACATCTACATTCTTTTTGTACATCACCTCCCGGCCTCATTTCGACGACACTCCCTCACACGACACCCACAAGACACCCACAAGACACCCATAACCACCGCCGACATGCCTGCCTTTCCGTTTGTGTCCATCGACGCCGGCGATGACTCCGTCGACTTTGGCCGCTTCAAGTCCGTCGCCGTCAAGACCAACGGCGCCACCACCAATGGAACCACCAATGGCACACCCAAGCCGAACACGCGCACCCTGATCCTCGCGCCGCCCGCCATTGCCGCCCACGAGGAGAAGCTACACGCCCTCTTTGCCTCCCACTACGACCGTGCCGCCTGCGACCTGCAGATGCTCGACCGCCTCGCTGCCGGTTTTGTTCCGTTGACCGCCAACACCTACGACACCGTCCTCGTCCTGACCGACGCCGACGGCGCCCAGCGCGCCGAGGCCGTGGCGCTGCTCAGCAGCCGGCCCGTCTTTGCGGCGCTCGTGCCCGCGATGAAGAACAATGCGCGGCTGCAGTTCCAGGACGGCGCCCGGCTGGACGGTGCCGGCGCACGCGAGGCCATTCTGGCCGGCCTGGTCGAGAAGGACGGCGTGTTTGAAAAGGTTGAAGAAGAAGAAATTGTGGTGCCTCTGCGGCTGAGAAAGAAGACCCCGGCGGCTGCTGCACCGAAGGCTGCGCCTGTTGCACCTGTTGCACCAGCGGCACCAACTACCGTCAATGCCCAGGGCAAGCGGCCGGCCGTCGTGCTGGACCTCGGCGAGTACAGCGACGGCGAGGAGCTGGTCGACGAGGACAGCCTGCTCACCGCCGAAGAGCGCAGCCGGCCTCCTCAGCAGCGTGCGTGCCCCCACCCTATCCGTCTTGATGAAAAACGCCTACTAACCTGCCTTTAGCCCCCGCATGCAACATTGACGGCCAGAAGCGCCGCAAGCCCTGCAAGGACTGCACGTGCGGCTTGGCCGAGCGTCTCGAAGAAGAAGACCGCGACCGCCGCACCCAGGCAGACAGCGACCTCACGAACGTCTTCAAGCTCAACGCCAACGACCTCAACGAGCTCGACTTCACCGTCCAGGGCAAGACCGGCTCGTGCAACAGCTGCTCGCTGGGCGACGCCTTCCGCTGCTCGACCTGCCCCTACATTGGCCTGCCGGCGTTCAAGCCGGGCGAGGAGGTCAAGATTCTGAGCGGGCTGGTGCAGCTGTAGACACGGACACGGGCACTTTTATGGGGGGCTTCTCTCCTTTGACTTTGACGAGAGAGCATACATCATCAACGGACAACGGCATGCGACATGAGATATACCACATCGAACAACGGCTTATTTGGCCAGGAAAAGGGCCGGGCGGACCAGGCGCTGGGCGTTTTACTTTTGCCTTTTTCTTTTTCTATTTTGATGTTTTCTAGGACACTTTTGTTTTTCTGTCGATCTCGGCATTTCAGCATTTTCACGGGCGGAGGTGGACTGATTTATACACATGCATTTTCATACACTTGAATTTCAGAGGGAGCGCAAGAGCCTAAGCGCACGTGCTGCAGGCAAGGACCGCCTCAAGGCGGACCATAAAAACTTGGATTTAAATTGCAAATAAAATAAATGTTTCTTTACCATTATTCCATCTCTATGCTCTTTCCTCATTATCGTGCGTGTAATGCTGCCGTCCATCGTGATTGCCCGATTTGGATGGATGCGTGTTGTTCAAGGGAAAGACCGCCCCGCCAATCCCAGCACTACACAAAACCCACTGTATGGGGCTATGAGAGAGGGGGTTTCGCACCACCGCCAATTAAGTACTTTTAGCACTTTACGCGTCGAGACGCGTCTTTCGCGGCAAACCACGACCAGGACAGCCTCAACCTTACCAAATACACTCTCTACACACTGTCCAGCAACGACGACACCGACGACGAAGACGACGGACGATTGACGGCGACGACTGCTGATTGACGAAAAACGATTTCAATTGAGCCAGCGACATTTATTTCTTACACCCTCCTCCACATCCACCCGCCATGGCCGACACCGTCGCGAGGCTCAACGAGCGCTTCGGCGCCGGCGACGACCAGCCGCTCGAGCCCGACATTGTCATGCAGCTGCAGTCGATAATGAACATGCACGCGCTGCCCGTGCAGGAGCTCTTCTACAAGTGGGAGGCGTACTGCATCAAGATGGACCTGCCGCTCGACGAGGCCGCCCTGACCATGGAGCGCCTGCGCGCCTTCAAGCAGAACCTGCAGGACGCGCTCGAGCGGCGCAACCAGGAACAGCAAAACATGCCACAGGTGTCGTCACATGCGAAAAAGATCAAGACGGAGCGCATGGCGATGGCGACGCCGCGGCGGAATGCGGCCAAGGGCGGTGATGTCTACGGGCTACTAGACGGCATTGTGGCCGCACCGAGCACGCCGGGGTCGGCCGGGACGAACACGAACAACGCCAACGGCCTGCGGACGGGCTCGACAGGCAAGAAGTTTGGTGCGGGCACGACGCCCAACGCCAAGACACCTTCCAAGCTCGAGGACCAGCTCAACGCGCTAAGCGGCGGCGCCCTCGCGCCCGCCTCGCCGTTTGCCGACCGGCCCAACGCCGGCGAGGTCGTCGAGGTGCTCAACCAGCACTTGCCGGCTGCCACGCCGCCCATGGTGCCGTACGCCGCGTCGCGTATCAAGCTGACGGCGGCGTCGGACCAGAAGAAGCTCGCGTACAAGCCGCTGGCCATGAAACTGTCCGAGGCGTCGGAGATTCTGGACGACCGCATCGACGAGTTCACCACACTCGTCATGGACCACCACAAGATCGACTACGAAGCGTTTGGCAGCGCGGCCAGCCAGAGCACATCCGAGATTGTGGCCGTCGGCCGCATCGCGTCGGACGCCGCCGAGGGCAAGCTGAACGCGGCGTCGGTCGTGCTCGAGACGTCACGGCGCATGGGCGGCGGCCTGCGCGTGCCGCTGGACCTGAGCCGCTTCCGGAGCGGGACGGGCGGCTTCCAGTTCTTTCCGGGCCAGATTGTGGCGCTGCGGGGCACCAACTCGTCGGGCTCGGCGTTTTCCGTTAGCCAGATCCTGGAGATTCCGCTGCTGCCCAATGCGGCGTCGACACACGCGACGCTGGCGGCACACCGGGACCGGATGCGGGGCGGCGACAGTGCAGACGACGACATGATGGATATGGATGGCAGCGACGGTGCTAAAAAGGGCCCTGCGCCGCTCAACATTCTGTTTGCGTCCGGGCCGTACACGGCCGACGACAACCTCGACTTTGAGCCGCTGCATACGCTCGTCAGCAAAGCCAGCGACACGTCTGTCGATGCCGTCGTGCTCGCGGGCCCGTTCCTTGATGCCGACCACCCGCTGATCGCCACAGGTGACTTTGACCTGCCCGACGACGCGGTGGTCGACCCGGACACGGCCACCCTGACGACCGTATTCCGCTACCTGATTGCGCCCGCGCTGCAGCGGCTTGCGGCCGCCAACCCGTCCGTCACGATCCTGCTGGTGCCGTCGGTGCGCGACGTCATCGACAAGCACGTGTCGTGGCCGCAGGACGCGTTCCCGCGGCGCGAGCTGGGCCTACCCAAAGCGGCACGCATCGTCGGCAACCCAATGACGCTGTCGATGAACGAGATGGTGCTGGGCCTCTCGTCGCAAGACGTGCTGTACGAGCTGCGGCACGAGGAGGTGACGGGCGGCCGGCTCACCGACGCCAACGCCATCTCGCGTGCCAGCCGCTACCTGCTCGAGCAGCGCCACTACTTCCCGCTGTTCCCGCCCGTCGACCGCCGGAGGCTGCCCAAGACGGGCGTCGACGAGGGCCGCGGCATTGCGACGGGCCCCATGCTGGACACGAGCTACCTCAAGCTGGGCGAGATGGTCAACGTGCGGCCGGACGTGCTGATCATCCCAAGCACGCTGCCGCCGTTTGCCAAGGTCGTGGAGAGCGTGCTGGTGATCAACCCGGGCTACCTGTCGCGGCGGCGGGGTGCGGGCACGTACGCGCGGATGACGCTGTATGCAGCCGAGGACGAAAGCGAGGGCGCGGACGGCGAAGCCGCCATGGTCGGACACAAGATCTTTGAGCGGGCACGGGTGGAGATAACAAAGATCTAGGGTTGGATGTTGTACAGCGTTAATGGTAATGAGGGTGGTACGACGTTATATGGAATTTTTGCTTGGTTTGTTTTGTATTATGGAACGAGGCCACTATTGAGAAAACACGCATGAATGCGTTTGGAAAAGATGGAATAGACACGTCTTGCACTCGTAACTTTTTTTGTTTCAGTAATAATCAAATGTGAACGTAAGCTGTTGCTCGTATATCGTGAATCGTATCTACACCGGGTATCTCTCATGCCAAATCAAAACCTTGTCCAATAAGGCATGCTATGTACAAAAAATAATGAGAGATAAAATATGACCATATAAAAAAGAAGAAAAAAAACACGCCGAGGGGCCTCCTTTCCTAGTATCCCGGAAGATCAATGCCATCGTAGCCCTTGAAATCATCACAGTTCAGATAGTTGTTCTCGATAAAGGGCGTGGCCAGCTGCCAACCGTAAACGCCCGCACCAAAGGACTGCACGCCATTGAGTGGTGCAAAGTTGCCAGAGCGGACAGAGCCCTTGACGGGCCGAGCAGCCAGATTTGTGTCGGCCGTCCCGAAAAAGTACGCCGTGTCAAACAGGCGGATCTGGTTGTCGCAGGCGGTGCCGTTGGCAAAGCTCGGCTGGTTCGTCATATTGCGGAAGAGGTCCAGGGGCAGGGCCGGCGGGTTCTCCCACGAACGATAAAAGGAGAGCGCCATCGACGTGTGGTTGCGGCCATACGCCTTAAAATTGGTGGTGCCACCATACCGCCCTTGCCACCGGTAGGCATCGCACGGCGGGTCAAACTCGTCGCTCGGAGACACCGCCGTGCCGTACGCACGGGACCCCTCCACGGCATCGGCATTGCTGGCCGTGATGATCTGGTGCGGCACCCAGCGGAACGACGTGTGGTTGTCGCCGAGACGGTCCACAAAGGGAAACTCGTAGCCGGCACGCTGAAAGTCGGCAATGGACAGTTGGTAGGCAGCCATCTGAATGTCGTGGTCGAGGCCGGCCTGGACCAGCAGCGGGTAGCGATCCGGCGGGAACACTTCCTCGGATACGCCCAGGGCTTCAAACAGAGCTTGGTATACGTGCACGAGGATGGGCCACTGAGGCGGGATGAGAGCACGGGCGGTAGCCAGCGGGATGGGGATGACGGCGAGCGTGACGTTGAGGAGGCCAGTCGCGTTGAGAGGATAGACAGTGGCGATGGGATTTGGTTGATCAAATGGAGTGCATGTTGGTGGAGAAGAAGAAAACGACGCAGCGGCCACGAGGGCAACAATCAATGCCAGCAGGGCGAGAAGAATACGAAGGGAGCCCATTGAAAAGTGTAGTGAGGAGGACATGGGACTGGATTCTAAATTGCTGTGATTTGGGATGTTGGGTTGAGATGCGATATTAGACGGAGCATCACGGTGAGTTGATATCGGAACTTGGTCGGGTGCATTAGAGGCAGTGCCTGAGCTGTGGTTGGCGGGCAATGGAGGCATGATGGCGGTAGAGGGTATGACAATGACGGCTCTATTTATGTCGTTGTGTCTTATATCGTCTGCTGTTTCTGGTGCTGTTCTGTGCCGTGACCGGAGAAGGGAGGTGGGTGATACAAAGTGTGGTACGGGATGTGAAGGATCGTGCGCAGGCTTGGCCGAATAAGACGGGAGGTCGAGTGAGGATATAAGTGAGGGAAAAAATAAATAAAATACAATGCGATGCAACGGTCGTACGAGGCGAAGATCGGTATGCTGAAGTGCAGGAATGCAGTGACAATGCAGTGATGAGAACGAGAATGAACGGGCCGGTAAGAGTTGCACCCAGACGGTCGGTAACCGTGTCGCTATCAGGAGGAGAAGAGGTGGAAAGTAAAAAAAGAGAAGATGGGAGGTGGTGATCGTAAGACAGAATATAAGAATGCGCAGGAAAGCAGTTGTATGGGGATCCGAAAGAAGGTCGAGGCAACTGGGAAGGAAAGAGCTTTAGCTCAAGGCATCCAGGAATGGTGGGTCCAGTCAGTGACGATCTTGGAAAGAGCGGCGGTCGTTGGAAGATGGCTCTTTCCTTTCTCTCACCAACGCGTCCGCCTTACAACATCACACACCGTTAAGCTATCAGAGGTGTGGATGTGCGTCGTAGGTGCCGTTGCAGGATGCTTGTCGAGTTGCGTCCTGTCCCTCTTTCGTCTCTTCTTCAGCGGGGATCCGAAAGTGACATTAAACAAGAGCCCTAAAATTGCACGAAAATAAATAAAATAAAAATAAAAATGTTTCGTTTTGACAACGGCTGCACAGCGATCCGAACAGGGTTCCAGCCAAAAGGATCAAAAAGGAGACAAAAAGAGACAAGAAAGCAACGGTAGCTTCAGCCAATCCTGTCAACAAAAGACTAGTAGACCAATAGAGCTGTTCGTAGATGCGGGCGCTTCCTTTCTGTTCGCTTCCTGTTGTATTGCAGTGGAGCGGCTCGAGAGCCGGAAGCTGGGCTTCCCGGGCCTAGAGCAGCAGGAAAAGAGGGGCCCAGCGAGAGGGCTCGCAGAGAAGGAAGGGATGGAAAGGAAGGAGCGAGGGGCATCGTCAGTCTGCTGTTCGGTGGGAGTCAGCTTTCAAGGCGGACCAAACGAGCAATCATCTTGTTTTGTGGCTTTTGTCTTGGTCTATTTGGTGATATTCTGCATCATGTCCTGCATGACGAGGCGTTTTGTGTCTCTCGTGGCCTTTTCAATAAAAGATTGCCTGTATTTATTTCTTTGATTTTTTAATTTTTTAAAAAGAATGAAAGAATAAAGATAAAAAAGATAAAAAATCACAGCAAAGGTAGGAATGTGACAGACTCTCGATCCAGATGACACTGCTAGCTCCATCGTCCAACAACTTTGTCTTGTTAGTGCGTGTCGTTTGTCGCGTATTCCCTCTTTGGGAATCGTCCCGACCTGCAGCTCTGGCCGGAACTTCAGCGATCCGGCGTTAGCAGGGTGAGATGAGGAAACAAATATCCTCTCCTTTACTTCTTTGTTTCTATTGATCGAGATACGGCGCTGGAGAAAAGGGGCCATCTTGTAAGCACAAATTAAATTGTAAAATGAAGCTGTGAATGTAACGGTGCATTTGGTCATGCATTTGTTTACTTGAATATTTTATTTTTGTCCGTTTATTTAGTTTGTTCTATTTTTATAACCTTTTTTAACATATTTGACAAGAACGCAACATAATTTTGTGTATTTCTTTTGTTTCTTTTATTTCTATTCGTCTTTTAATTCATAATTAATACAATGTAACTTATTTGATCCTACTGCTCTTCTCGTTTTTTTTCTCGTCAAAACCCACCCTCTCAGAATCAATAGTCACACCTCCCACACTCTACGCCTTCGCTGTCAGGTTGCCGCCGTGGATGCTGGCGCCACCCGTCCACTGCAGCAGCGCCGGCACCTTGGGCTGGATCACCGGCGTCCACACCGTGTCGTACAGGCTCGGCCCGCCGTTGGCCGCCTTGCTGCCCGGCTCCAGACTGCCCCAGTTCTTCGAGTCCGTGCAACACGGACTCGCCGTGCCCCAGAACGGACCCGCGGCCCACGCCGTCCAGCCAATGTACTCGTCGTTGGCGGCCATGTAATCGAGCATCGAGCCCAGCATGGTGGCACAGCCGGTGGCGTTGGACGCGCCAAACTCGGTGATGAACGCCTTCAAGTTGTTGGCGCGCAGCCACGCGGTCGCGTTGGCCAGGTTGGTGACCGGATCGGCCGTGCAGGCGGCGTGCGTGCCGCTGTAGTCGGCGTCGAGGTACTCGTGAATGTCGATTGCGGTGTTGTTAGAGGGGTCATGCAGCTTGGCGAGCCACTGCGACGAGGCATCGGCGCCGCCCTGGGTCCAGCTGTGACCGCCGGTCCAGGAGTTGCCGGGCGCTAGGATCAGGTTGGTGGTGGCGCCGCTGGCACGGATGGCCGTGACGGCGGCCTGGTTGTTGGCGAGCAGCAGCGACGAGGGCATGTCGTGGGGCTCGTTCATGAGCCCGAAAATGACGCGGGAGTTGTTCTGGAAGCGGCGCGCGAGCTCGCCCCAGAAGGCGCCAAACTGCGCCGTGGTGGCGGCCGTTGGGTCGGAGCTGTTGCCGATGACACTGCCGGACATGGGCTGCGACGACGGGTTGTTGTAGCGCATGTAGTTGTGGGGGTCGAGGATGGCGTAAGCGTTTTTCTTCACAGTGATGTAGTCAATGGCCTCCTTGTAGAGCGAGAAGTGCGTCTCGTTGAACGTAGCGCCAAGGCCAGTGGCCAGCGGGCACATGCGCTCGAGTAAAAAGGCCACGCGGAACAGGTTCACCTTGTTCTTATCGACGTGCGTGTCGACGGCCGACTGGCTGATGAACTGGTAGTCGACACCGAAGCGGCCAGGCAGACCTGCACCGGGCGTCGACGTAGCGCTCCAGACGCCAAACTCGCCGCCGGACTCGGCGACACCAGCATAGTAGATGGTGGCGGCGGCAGGGCCCGCGAGGGCAGCTAGAGCAGATAGGACAGCAAAGGACTTCATTGTGAGGGAGGTAGTGAAGGAAGTTGTCGAGGCTGTCCAAAAAGAAGCCAAAGAACTGGCATCGTGAAGACGGCCTTTTTATATTCTTGTCGTCGCCGACATAGGATGAGGACGTCAGTGAAGACGGTGCGTATTCCGAAGGGGGAGCTCATTTCGTGATTTCGGGTGCCTGAATTGTCGATCTTGGATATGGCTCTGAATATTGTCCTGGAAATCGAGCTGAATATCGTGCCGTCTCTCCCCATTTTTGCAATTACCCAGCCCAGTGCGGCAGCTCGGATGGCCCAGTCCTACCCAAAAACGGTCATGGAGGACGGCTGGCACGGCTGGAAGCCGGCCCGGCTATCTGGGCGGACTTGGCTCCTCCGCCCCTATATCCTGGTTCCAGTCCAATCGCTTCGCTTGCTTTCTAGCATCCCCTTTCAACTTTCAACTTTCGGCTTCGCGTGGCCCCTACAACTGCCCACCGACAAGCTGCACGATCCACATGGCCAATCGTACGTGTAGGCGCACGCGCCGTTCAGGCTTCGCAAAGTCGTCACGCGTCACAGCGGCTGCGTGCGTCTGCAGCCAGGCCTGCTCGTCCGCCAGGCGGCGCTGCAGTGCGGCATTGCGCGTGACGATGAGCGCGTTGGCCTCGAGGTCGAGGCTGTAGCTGCGCTTGGTGTAGTTGGAGCTGCCAATGACGGAGAGAGCGGCACTCTCCTCTGGACCTTGTTGGGGCGCCTTCAGCGTCACCCACAGCCCCTTGGCGTGGTAGGTCCAGCCGCCCGGCGTGCCGACGGTGCCGCGCCGCCACTCCTTGAGCGCAATGGCGTCGCCGCGGTGCTGTGCCTGCACGGCGCGCAGGAAGCGGTGCGCTAAGAACGTGTAGGCATCGGGTAGCAGAGACGAGACGCCGGCCGAGCCGTAGAAACCGTTGGCCTGCGGTGCGGCCGTGATGACGGTGTTGTTCGCCTGGGCGGATGTGGCAAGCAGCAACTTCGTCAGCGACGGCGCCGGATTAAAGTAGCCGGCCGTAAAGGTCCACGAGGAGGTCGTGGCGTACTGCGGTGCAGAAAGCGTCTTTAGGACGTGCGTCAGGGCGGGACGCTCGGTCGAGCTGTCGGGTCGCAGCAGCTGTGTCAACTGCGCAAGCACATAGACGGACGTGTCCGGTACCTCGCCCTTTTCGACCACTCCGGCCCCCGCACTGTCTGTGAGCAGTGGGCTGGTTGTGTTGGACGTGGCCGGCTGCATGAGCCCCTTCAAGACGCCCGTCGCTTGCGTGACAAACGCGTTGGGCGCTTCCAGCGGCGACGGCGCCGCGTTGGTCACCGGCCAGACCATGTTGAAGCCTTCCTCCTTGGCCTTGGTCGGTTCGATCCGAAAACTGAGCGAGGCCACACCCCGCTGCAGCTTCCAGTACGCATCCGCCAGCTCGGCCGAAGCAAACACGTGGTAGCGGTCCTGCCGGTTCGTAAAGTAGTCTGTTGACAGGTTCGCACCCGACAGCAAGATGTCGTCGTCCACACCGTACAGCTTCATGTGCTGCAGGCCCCAGCCCTCGTTGATGCGCCGCGGGATGTACTTTTTCCGGAGCCCGGTCAGGTTCGGCGTGTGGTACATGCGAATATCCACACGCTCCGGCCCGAACTCGGCCACGAGTGGCGCCAGCAGCGATGCCGACGACGGCCGCGGGCTTTCGCGCGTGCCCCGCAGCGCGTCCGTCAGAATGTGAAGCGTCAGGTCCGGGTTGGCGCGGAGGGCGCTCTGCAGCGTGGCCACGAGCTCGCGCTCGGACGTGCCGATGTAGAGTGTCGACAGAAAAATGCGCCGCTTGGCGCCGCGGATCATGGTCGTCAGCGTCTCGTAGAACTCGGCCGGCGTCTCGACCACGCGGACCTGCGAACCGTGGATGTCGACACGGGGCGCCATACGGTCGAGCTCGGCCACCAGGGGCGCGAGAAGGAGGGCAGCGGTGGCGGCGGTGGCTGCTGTGCCAGCGGCGGCGGTAGATGCGACACTGGCCACCATGGACGGCCGGAGCGGTGCTTCGGCTGCAGCGGTTGACGTAGAGGTCGACATGGACATCCGGCGACAGCACCGGGTCCAAGACTGGCTGATCCATTGTGTTTTTGAGGGTACAGAGCGTGAGCAGGAGCCGGCGTAGCGCTCACACTGCTGAGACGGTCGAGTGGTAGCCGGCCGCGCTCGAGGCTTTTGGAGCTCTTGGAGCTGCAGCCGGGGTCGAGGAAGAGGGGCGTGTGCGGAGCATCGCGCCGCACCCCGGACAATCATGCCGGCAAATGTAAAGAAAACGAGAGGAGGACGGGACAAGGAGAAAGAGATTGACCCTCAAGTCTAGTGCCTGCAATTGTCGCCGTTGTTGTTTTCGTCCGTTGTTTTTCTTAGCTGTCGAATTCTGGTAGGCTAGTTGGTCTTTTTGGTGCCGTTTTGGTGGTGAGCAAACCAAGCTCTGTGATTGGCCAGCCCACACCCCATCGGGACAATGGGGGAAGGGACCCACTGGCATCGCCAAACCGAAAAGCGGGAAAGATTTCGAGCATCATCAATTCGCTCGCCACGGTTCACGCTCGACGACGACGACGACCGCCACGCCCGACCAGCGACGACACCTCTCCTAGACAACCGCGCACCCATCCACACACCATGTCGACCGTTACGCGGACGCTCGGCTACCTGCGCCGGATCGGTATCAAGGTGAGTCGACGACAACGACGACAACGACGACAAAGGCGCCAACGACGACCACGGCCACGGCCACGGCCATCCTCCCTCTCCCATGACACTGCTGACACACTCTTCTCTCTCTCTAGGAATACTGGCACCAATTGAACGTATGTTGCGCGCTGCGCCCCCGCCCTTTTGACGATTGACCGAGCCGACACAGGACTCTCCGACTGACGACCACCTTCTCTGCATCTAGTACATTGGTGCGTCCCAAATCTCCCTCCTCGCTTCCCATTGACGACTCTGTACTGACTTCTCTTCACCTTAGGTGATACCAAGGCCGGTGCCCTCATCGGCGTCGACAAGTATGGCAACAAGTTCTTTGAGAACATGCAAGAAGAGCTGCCGCGTACGTTTCTTCAATTCTCCGAGTCCTCTTCCACACTCCCAAGCCCATGGCTGACCATGATCTAGTCCGTACCCGCTGGGTCGACTACAAGAACAAGGACTACGATTCGTAAGTTCTCTCCTGCTATCCATTTTCTGTCCGCGCTGCGCTCGCGTCGTTCCCGGCCCTGCGATCGCAGGAAGGGCCGTCGCCGCGTCATTCGCCCGCACTCTCGCTAACGCTTGTGTGCTCTCTTTCTACAGCTCCCAAGTCGAGCCTATGTGGCACGCCTGGCTCGCCTACTCCATCGACACCCCGCCGCAAAACGATCCCCTGACCGCCACGGCCAACGCCCGCGCCTGGGCCGTCCCCGAGCACCGCCCCAACCACACCGCCACCCGCGGTGCCTTCAAGACCTACAACACCACCAAGCCTAAGATCAACTCGTGGGAGCCCATTGCCGCGCCGCGGCAATAGACGATGAGTGAAGATGGAGATGAAGGGCGATAGCGGATGAGCGATGGAGTGTTATTGTGTATATAAGGACGGACTCTGGCCTACAGAGTGACAAGAGTGAACCTCTGAAACGGAAATAAAAAACGTTAAAACTCTCAACGAAGAAGGAGCGTGGTTTGACAGCGGTGATTCTAGTCTATGTCTTGGTTTCAACGACACGACATCGTATCACACGGACGGTAAGAGGAGACGCCAAACTGTCATACGCCAATTATGCTTCTGGCGGAACATATCTTCATTAATATGGGTCAAAGAGGCGCGGCGTTATCTTTCTTTGAACGGAATATCTGGTCGGCATTGAGCAACATTGCTATGTACATTGACAAAACAAGGCAGACACAGTAGACACGGTAGAAAACATACGTTTCATTCCTCAACTCCCGCAGGCCCCAATAAGCCATGCAGAGTTCGATATAGATATCCAAGAAAACAAGTAAACAACAGCGGTAGTCATCCAAGATCGGCCTCATCAAACAAATCAAAATAACAAATAGATGGCAGCATTTACAAAACAAGATATACAGCAGGAGACAAATTAACAAAACGATCAACGGAAAACACAGCACCTCTAGACTCTAGCACCTCAACAAAATAGGTGCCGTTTGCTTGCTGGGTGGTCTATGACTCTTGTTGCTTTTGGTGGCGGTCTACTCTCTTATGTATAAATGCTCACGAGACGATCCTCTAGACGGGCAAAAAGGAAATCGAGAGAGAGATGGCGGGGGGGAGACAAAAGAAGCAGTCTACTTGGTCTCAATGGCCGATTTGATAGCTGGGAAACGTTAGTAAGGGCTCGGTGTTCAGTGTTTGGTCGATTCAAGGGGTTACTCACCATCGCACGTCACCTTGGCGTCGCCAAAGAGCATCCGCGTTCCCGGCATGTAGAACATGGGGTTCGGCACATCGGCGTAGCCACTCGCCAGGCCACGCTTCATCACAATCACCTGCTTGCTCTTCCACGCGTGCAGCACCGGCATGCCCGCAATCGGGCTGCCCGGCTCCAGCGCAATCGGGTTGACCGTGTCGTTGGCGCCAATCACCAGCGTCAGGTCCGTTTCGCTAAAGTCGTCGTTGATCTCGTCCATCTCCAGCACAATGTCGTATGGCACCGAGGCCTCGGCCAGCAGCACGTTGCACTGGCCCGGCATGCGACCCGCCACCGGGTGGATGGCGAAGCGCACCTGCACGCCCTTGGCCCGCAGCATCTGCGTGATCTCCGCAATCGCGTACTGTGCCCTGGCGACGGCCATGCCGTAGCCCACCACGATAATGACGGAATCGGCATTCACTAGACTTTCGGCTGTTTCTTCGACATTGGTCTGTACCACCGTGCCTTCAATCTTCTTCTGTTCGCCGTCGGCGGGCGGTGCCACTGTGCCAATGCCGCCAAACAGCACATTGGTCAGTGATCGGTTCATGGCTACGCACATAATGTACGATAGAATCGAACCCGATACACCAATCAGCGCACCCACGGTTGTTAACAGCGGATTGTCCAACATCAAACCCTCGGCCACGAGCGCGAAACCACTGTAGGCATTCAGCACCGTAATCACGACGGGCATATCAGCACCGCCAATGGCAGCTGTGGTTGTGTATCCCTTGAGGAAGGACATGGCCGTGTTGGCGGCGAGGGCGCCCGCAGCAATCGTCGGCGAGCCAGGGGCCATGGCAAGGAACGCGCCCATCGTGGCGACGTTACCGGCCAGAAGACCCCCATTGATGAGATGGCGGCCAGGCAGCATCAGCGGGCGCGACGAGGCGCGGCCTGACAGCTTCATGAATGCGACAATGGAGCCTGTAAAAGTAACACCACCAATGAGGACGCCCAAGTAGGCCGTGACGAGGTGCAGGGTGCTGGCGTGGCTCACGTCGGCCATCACACTGCCGATGCTCGTGAGGACGGCCGCCAGACCGACGACGGAGTGCAGCGCGGCGACGGTCTGGGGAAGATCCGTGGGTGTGATGCGACGGCCAATGAGCATACCGGCGATACTACCAATCGCGGCGAGACCACCGAACTGGGCCAGCACATCGGGTGAGAAGCCGACGGCGAGCAGCGACGCGAGAACACCCGAGCCGACACCAAGGATACCGAGAATGTTACCCATGCGGGCTGTGGTCTGAGACGCAAGGCTGGAGATGGAACCAATGCAGAGCAGCGAGCTAACGAGGTAGCCGGCCTGGACGAGACCCGCAGCACCCGTCGACGCGGCCGCAATGAGACCACCCGTGAAGAGCGTGGCGGGGATGCCGTACAGCCAGGGGTACTCGGGCGGGTCTGTGGGACGCTTGAACATGTCGAGCATGCGCTTGGTGATGACGAAGCCACCGGAGATGTTGACGAAAGCCAGCAGCACGGACGCGGCACCGAACATCTGTGGAATGGTCTCGGGCAGGTAGCCGCCACCGAGGATGAAGAAGCCACCGACACCGACCATGCCAGAAATCGCGTTGGTGACGCTCATGAGGGGCGAGTGCAGCGCGGGCTGAACACCCCAGACGATACGGTACCCGATAAGCGAGGCCAGACCAAAGATGAAAGCGTTGCTCATGAACAGCGGGCCGGTCATCTTGCCGAGCGCGAGCGCGCCCGTCATACCGCCAGTAACGAGGCCGACCTCGCGCGAGACCTTTTGGAAGGGCGTCAGGGGAACAACCTCCTCAACAACGATCTCCTTGGGCTTGGGCGGGGGTGGGGGCGGCGCAGGACGCGGAGCTGTTGGGACGACCTCGCCGTTCTGAGTGACAATAGAACCGCGCACGACCTCGTCGGTGAAGTCGACGCCGTACTCCTTGTCGACGGGGGCCATGGACAGAAGGAACTTGGTGACGTTGTTCGAGTACAGTGTGGAGGACTGTGTGGGCAGGCGCGAGGGCATGTCGGTGTAACCGATGATGGTGATGCCCTTGTAGTTCGTCAGCTGGCCGGGAACGGTCTGCTCGCAGTTACCGCCGGCCTCAGCAGCCAGATCGACAATCACGGAGCCAGGCTTCATGTGGTCAATAACGTAAGTAGGGAGCAGCTTGGGCGCGGGCTTGCCGGGAATCAGGGCCGTGGTGATAATGATGTCAACGTCCTTGGCCTGCTCGGTGAACAGCTTCATCTCGGCATCGTGGAACGCCTGGGACATCTCCTTGGCGTAACCGCCAGCACCAGAACCGTCCTCTTCAACGCCCTCGACCTCGACGAACTCAGCACCAAGAGACTGGACCTGTTCGCGGGTCGCGGGCCGGGTGTCGAAACCGCGCACAATGGCGCCCATGCGGCGGGCAGTGACAATGGCACTCAGGCCAGCGACACCGGCACCAATAACGAGGACTTTGCTGGGCGGGATCTTGCCGGCGGCCGTAGTCTGACCAGTGAGGAAACGGCCAAAGTGGTTGGAGGCCTCGAGGACGGCCTTGTAACCGGCAATGTTGGCCATGGAGCTGAGGGCGTCAAAGACCTGGGCGCGAGAGATACGGGGGATCATGTCCATGGCAAAGCTGGTGACCTTGCGGGCGGCCAAGAGGTCGACGAGCTCCTTGTTCTGGACGGGCTGAATAAACGAGATGAGAGTCTGACCGGCGCGGGCGTTGCCAGCCTCGGCCAGGGTCGGACCGCGGACCTTGAGCACAATGTCGGCCTCCTTCCAGACGGCGGCGGCACTGTCGACAACGGTGGCACCGGCCTGTTCGTAGGTGGCATCGAGGAAACCAGCCTCGTCGCCGGCACCGCGCTCAACAATGACGCGGCCGTAGCCCTTCTTGAGCAGAAGAGCGACGTTCTGCGGCGTCAGAGCAACACGGCGCTCGTTGGGGATGATCTCACGGGGCGCGCCCACGGTGAGCTTGGCATAAGGTGTGGTCGGTGGGAGAACCTTGGTGGAGAATGCGGCGGTGGACAGGACGGCGGAAGACGGCTGGGAAGGCGGCGGGCCGGAGAGGACCGAGGCGTGGCGCGCGAGCTGCAGCGACTTGGCGGCATGGCGGGGCAGCACGGTCAAGGCGAGCGAAGAGGAGGAAGAGGGCGAACCGAGAGATGCCGAAGGCACGGTCGATGCCGCGGTGCGACGGGAACGGCCAAGCGAGTTGTGCCATTTGCGTGTGGGCGCATTGTCTGGGATGTTAGCTCACGTGCAATCTGGGCGCCAATTGCTCAGCGCAGTGCTCAGAGCTGTGCTCTTAATAGTACTGTAAGGCAGGACTCACCACAGACACGGCGCACGCAGCGGCGGGACAGCCGCTCAACAGGAGCCGGAAGCGGGATGGCCGTGTGGGCCACGGCCGGGCGCACGAGCAAGGACCATGAAGCTGCCATTGGTGGAGAAGAGCCGGAGAGGGTCCTGTGCCGAGGGTGGAGGAGGAAAGAGAGCAGCTGTGACGCGCTGCAAAGAAAGTTCGTGTTGCCCTGCTCCTTTTATGCTTTGAGGAGGAGGAGAGGAGAGAGGGTGGGAGAAAAGGACGAGGAGGAAAAAAGAGAGGAAGAGGAGGAAAGCAAGCTCTCGAGATTGGAAGCCCCGCGCAGGAAAAGAGTCAGAGATCGGCTGGCCGCAAGCACAAGCTGCTGTGCGTGAACGGCGTCCCCACACGGTGTGTTAGCCGGGGCACCTGTAAAAAATGGTAAAAAAAAGAAAGGAATGGTAAAAAAAGAAAGAAAGCTAGTGGAGCGCGTCCGGTTGTTGGCGACGAAAAGGCTCGTGTAAGTTGTACAAGTACCAAACCGGGGCCGGGCTAGGGCGAAGAAGCAAGGGAACGGCCTAGACAGAGTAGGTTACAGCGAGACGCTGGCCTGGCCGTCGGTGAATGCCGATGTGTGCGATTTGTCGAGGATCTCTTCCGTCTGTCTTGCTCTTGAGCCTTCTCTCTCTCGTCTCGCC
Organism: Sporothrix inflata; assembly: GCA_021396225.1. Classification (NCBI taxonomy): domain Eukaryota; kingdom Fungi; phylum Ascomycota; class Sordariomycetes; order Ophiostomatales; family Ophiostomataceae; genus Sporothrix; species Sporothrix inflata. Next base: position 223,749 of record WNYF01000047.1, on the reverse strand, counting down.
TACTCTTCAGCCTTGCACCCACACCGGCCTGGGGCCAAGGGCAAGTCTCTTGCCGAAAAGCGGAGACCAGCGCTAAAGCGAGAACAGAGGCGTGGGACTTCAGACCGAAGGTGAATGGGAGGCAGAGAATAGGACGTGGACAAGACAGAATGACAACAAAATGCCTCCAAAAAAGTGACGATGTAGAAGTAAGAAAGAGGAAAGAGAAGAGAGGAGAAGCGAGGAAGGCTCCGCGGGAATCTCGGCCAGCTAAGGCTTTGCAGTTGAGGGAAAGAGCACCTGCTCATTCACAATGCGCGGTTCGCTCTTGCTGTAACAAAACAACAGGCACAGTACAAGGCACTAAAAGGGAAGGCACCCACCCACGGGAATCCACCCACACACGGGGAGACTTCCTCTTCTCCGCGAGGCGCAAAACGACACAGAAAGACGGGGAGAAAACGTTCTTTCCCTTTTGCTCTGCTTCTTCGTTCGCGTGACACAACGACTTGCTTTATTCAAAAAAAGAAAGAACGATCGAAGCTTCAAAAACTGGAAAGTCGGACAATTTTTTGACAGGAAGCAAGGAGAAGAACGAGCGCCTTTCCATTTGTCCAGCTAGCCGATCGCACACACTGTTCACGGCCCCCTGCATGCAACCACCACCACAAACTCCAACCGCTTGCAACCACCACTATGACAACACCCATTTTACCAGCTTCTTGCGCTCGCGTTTCCCCGCTTTCCCAGTTTTGGGTCGGCGTGGGCAAAGCCTCACGCCCTCTTCAACCTCTCCCCTCTGTCTCACCCTTCTCTTTTGTCCCTTGATGACCTCCCCCCTCCGAATCCAGGAACAGCCGCAAATGGCAATCAACAAAGACGATTCTCTGGTTCGATTCGTTGACTTGACGCCCTCCCTTTGGTAGTGGTGGTCCCTGAACTTCCTGTCTGTTGTTTTCGGTTCCCCGGGTCTCGAGATGGCACGCGCTCTACAACAGTGGTCGACAACAATAACCCGAGCGTCGCATGCCGCACCGCGGAAAGAGGAGACTGACAAAATGCGGGGGGACAAGGATAACACGCAACGCACGGCAGACGCGGGTGCTTCTTGCACTTGTGTCAGTGTACTCCGTACAAGTACGTCTCTGCCCTGCTTGTCCTCTCATTCTCACCTGCCGGATCTGACGGTAACGCGCATGCGACTTGTGTCTTTCGATCGCTGCGTTGTATGGCAAAGCCCCTCTTTCGCCCTTCGGCTTCGGGGCATCTGTTTTCTCAGAAGAGAGAGAATGGGGGCTTTCCTTCGGCGTATGCATTCGAAGTTGCCGTGTATTTGATATTAGTATCTGATATCAGAAAGAAGCCTATCTGTTTTAATATCCTTTCTGGTGAGATGCTCACAGTGGCCAGCGGATGTTTGTTCTCGAACCCTGAACTCCTGGGTAAATGGTCCTGGTTCGAGAGGGGTGGGGGATCGTAAGAGAAGCGAGATACCTCCCTACTTCTGCAGTCATCTGCCTCAAGTAGCACCCTGGCGCTGTGTGCTCTGTAGGCTGGTTTCTACATTGGGAAACCCGGTTGGTAGCCTGGCAACATTGGGAGGACCCCGAGGAGCACAAAAAGGAACAGAAGCACACCCTCTTTCTCACAAGGTGCGGGTTTTGACAGTCCATCTGACAGGACGGCATCTCCGCGTGTCATCCATGCTTGCATCTGCGCTGTCTCTGTTTTTCGTGCAGTGTCACCACTTGTAGCGTGCAGCTCTGTTTTGACTTTCTCAACGTGCTCAGTTCTGGAGTTATTTGTAATTTGCATACGTTCTTCACTTGTATTTTCTTATATCCCGCTCGTAAATTCCCAAGAAATGCCTGTCCTCCCTGAACCCTGACCCGACACAAAGAAACCAAATAAAAAAGACAAGACGCGACGCGGCACGCTCTTTGCCCAACGCCATGCTACCAACCCACTCTACACAGACTCCCGACACCCTCTACTAAACACCGTCTATTTCTCCACCGGCTTCTCCCGCACCGGCAGCTCCTTGGCCTCGCCCGTCGCGACCGTGGCTGCATCGACAGGCTTGGTGCCGGCAGCCTTCTCCGCGGCCTCTGCAGCCTTGGCAGCCGCCTTCTTGGCCTTCTTCTTGTCCTTGTCGGCCTGCTTCTTCGCCTTCGCCGCAGCCTCAGCCTCCCGCGTCTCGGACGTGCCGCCGAACTTCTCCTTCCACTCCGTCACCTTCTTCTCGTCGATGCGCGAGAACAGGTAGGCGGCCTTGCCGATCTTGTGGCCCGGCTTGACGAAAGCAGGGTCGAAGGTATCCGGAATCAGCGGCAGCGGCACGTTGAGCTGCTGCGCAATCGAGTCGGAGGTCGAGGGCGTAAACGGCGACAGGATGGACGCGAGGAGGCCGCAGAGCGACAGCGCGTAGCCAATGACAGTCTTGGTGCGCTCCGGCTCCTTCTCCAGGCTGGCGTTGTCGAGGCGGTACTGCAGCAGCGTGTTGCCCTGGCTGGAGATGGCGGTGGCCTTTTCGAGACCGCTGCGCAGGTGCACGGCATCCATGTCGGTGATGTGCTCGTCGAGCAGCTTCTGGACGTCGCCAACCCACGCGGCAAAGTCAAAGGACTCGTCCTTGTACGACGTGGAGTACTCGGGCACGACGCCGTCGAACTTGGCGTTGACAAACTTGACGATGCGGTTGACAAAGTTGCCAATGTTCGCGAGTAGGATCGCGTTGTTGGCCTGCACAAACGAGCTCCACTCAAACTGCGTGTCGCTGCTCTCGGGCCGCGAGCTCAGCAGGTAGTAGCGGAACACGGACGTCGGGATGCCCGTGTCCTTGGCCTGGTCGCCGAACACGCCGACCGACCGCGACTTGGAGAACTTTGTGTTTTCGTAGTTGAGGTACTCGGTCGTCGAGATGTTGTGCACCATGTTCCAGTTGTCGCCCGTGCCGAGCTCGCACGCCGGGAACGTCACCGCATGGAACGGCGTGTTGTCCTTGCCCATGAACTGGTACAGCTGGACGTCGTCCGTCTTCCACCACTCCTGCCAGTACTTTTCCGTGTAGCACGCCGTGATCGACGGGTAGCCGATGCATGCATCGAACCACACGTAGATCACCTTGCCCTCGTAACCCGGCAGCGGCACCGGGACACCCCATTTCAGATCGCGCGTGATCGACCGGCCCTCGAGGCCCTTGTCCAGCCACGACTTGGTGATGGCAATTGAGTTGGGCGACCACTTGCCCTCCGTGCTGGCCTTGGCGAACCACTCGTTGATCTGGGGCTGCAGGCGGTCGAGCGCGAGGAAGACGTGCTTGGTGTCGCGGGGCACGGGTGGCTGGTTGACCTTGCAAACCTTGCAGCGCGGGTTGATCAGCTCAAACGGATCGAGCAGGTTGCCGCACGAGTCACACTGGTCGCCGCGGGCGTCGTCGTAACCGCAGCGCGGGCAGGTGCCCTCGACAAAGCGATCGGCCAAGAAAGCGTTGTGGATATCGCAGTAGGGCTGCGTGGTGACGCGCTCCTCGAGCCACTTGTTCTCCCACAGCTGCAAAAAGATCTCCTGGACAATCTTGGTGTGGATGTCGGTGCTGGTGCGGCCGAAGTAGTCGAAGTTGATCTGGAAGTCGTCGTATATCTGCTTGTGGAGCTTGTGGAACTTATCGCAAAGCTCGCGGGGTGTGATGCCCTCCTCAAGGGCCTTTGTCTCGGTCGCCGTGCCGTACTCGTCGGTGCCGCAGATGTAGAGTGTCGGGTTGCCGCGCTGCTTGGAATAGCGGGAGAAGCAGTCGGCCGAGAGCGTCGATCCGATAATGTTGCCGAGCTGTACTGTTGTTAGTATGAGGTTTACATTTGAATTTCTTCTCGGCCTCTCGGTTGACCTACATGTGGCACGTTGTTGACGTATGGCAGCTGGGAAAAGAAATGTTAGCATCATCTTCTGCAAGGCAAATCAAGGGAGCTCAATAGAAGCCCAGAGCAAGCAGGAAGGGTTTCGAGAGGTCAGGAACATACAGCGCTCGTAATCAGAACGTTCTTCTTGCCCTTGACGGGGCGGATGACGTTGTCGGCGTCGGCCATGGTGAATGCAGATGTGCGGAGATCGAGGATACTGTAGGATGCGTGGTGAGGGATGAGAGAGAGAGAAAGAACCCAGAAGAGAGAAAAAAAGAAAGACGACGTTAAAAAGAAGAAAAGGCGGTGGCCAAAATGCGCTGAGCGGCGAGTATAAAGGATGGCAAACAGAGCGCAGAGCAGGGGAGGGAATGAGAAGGCGACGAAAGAGGTGAGGTGTGACTCTTGTTTTCGTTTTGGGGCAAGAGCGTGTTCCAGAAGCAGAAAGAGTCACCAGGCGCAAACGTGCTCTCTGGCGCGAACAAAAAAAAATACTGGTGCGGGGAGTCTGCGAAGGAGGGGTTGTGCGACAGGGCCCTGCTGGTGCCATCCGGCTTGGGCCTAGACCCACTAAATAACGACATGCCAGGGGCCGTTTCACTAAAGCTCGCCGCGCAACAGTGGGCCGCCGGCATGGGAGATGATCGGAGTGCATCTGGGAGTGCCGGAAACGCACATTCCATCGACGCCTACGAGGCTACAGCTGCTTGTATTGGAAACTCTTATCTAGAGAGTTCACTACGAGGCTATGGTATGCCAAAAAAAAAATATACATAATATATACCGCTGAGAAAGGCACCTGAAAAAGGCTGGTATAAAGTGTCTTCCAGAGGCCGCGTTGTGTACCTTGCAAAAGACATCTTGAGCCGAAAGACTGTAGAGCAAACTGGAGTCCTTGTAGCAACCCTTGAAGTGATTGGTAAACATATTTTGCTTGGTAGAAAGGGTGGCGAGAACAATTCAATAGAAGTTACCAATCCAGGGGAATAAACATGACAGAAGTTGAGTCACGTGGGCGCTTAAACGCTGTCAAACGTAGGGTACTCGTGCCACGCCCCACCTCTTTTCGGGTCAAATTTTTTGAGCCCCTACTAAAGTAGGTGCTGGCCACCCAAATGAGCAGGACAGCCAAACGCTCACTTTCGCGTCACAGCAAAATACCGTGTATTTTTTGAAAATCCATCGAATTTTTCGAATGCGAGTATCTCAACGAATAATATATGTATGACTCTACGCCCATGGGCGTCGATATACTGCATGGGCAGGGCCCTGCCTACCCCTATATAGTATGGCCTTGGCCCGTCACACGGAACGCGTTCCCGCGTAGACAACAACAGTATTACATTGATAAAATCTCACTAAATCACACTTTACTAGGCGTCGTCCGTAGACAGGGGAAGACTCGTCCAGTCCTCCCACCACGTCGTCGGCGTGCTCTTCCACAAGTCTATAAATACATCCGGGTAGAAGTAGGGATCGAAACGAAATCTCTTCAGGCGCTCACCGACCATGGTCGCACAGGACGACGCCGCGTGCCTTGTCCAAATTTTATTGATTTCCCGGACGACGACGTCGCCGTCTTTTTTGTCTCGTCGGCACACCCACGGCCGCGTCAGCACGCGGGTCACATCGTCAAAGTCCGAGTCGTGTTTCACATCCGTCCGTATCCGTGGCTCGATGCGCAGGTAGCGTAGGCCGTTGTTATACTGTTGTTTTTGGCCCTCACTATGGCCCGCGATCACATTAAAAATGGCCCGCGCCAGCACAGCGTCCACGGCGCTACTGGTCAGCGTCTCCTGTAACGCATCGAGCGGCAGCATATAGTCCCCTTCGTTGCCCGCCATGATGTGCCGCGGCGCGAGCGGCTCCGTCGCCACCAAGCACCGCAGCTGTAGGCGCACGCGCTGCAGCCGGGGCAGACGGCCCAGCGCGCGGTACATGGCCACCTCGTGGCGATCGCCGCGGGTGCGGTCCATGTCAATGGTGATTTGTTCGAGGTGCGGGCAGCGCTCAGCCAGCATGTCGAGGGACTGGATAGAATAGTTAAACAGGTCGTCCGGGCTGTTATGGTCAAAGTCGTCGTCGATGGGGCCGTGACCGTCGTCGTAGTACGGGTTTAGCGCGAGCACACGCAGAGTCGCGCCATGCCGGCTAGTCAGCAGGTCAAACGTCGCGTCGTTGAGGTAGCCCGAGAGGCCAAAGTGCACGAGCGACCGCGTCGTGTGCCGGAGCAGCGTATTCATGGTCGTCTGCGCCCGCGGCGTCGAGCTGTAGACGTGGTCGAGCCACACGCTCTCGAGGCACGGCAGGTGGCCGTCCACTGCGAGGTTTGCCAGCGCCTCTCCCACCTCGCGACACCAGCGGAGGTGCAGGTGCCGTAGGTGCGCCGTGCTCCAACGGTCCAGCGGAAACGGGTGGATATCAGGCTCCACTTTGAGACGTTGGATCTTTCCATTTGACCTCTGCATTGTCTGTTTGTCGTCTCCATCGTGGTATATGCCGTATGGCTGTCCAAATGTGTACGCCCGGAACGGCACATGCTTACGGCCCAACCAGACGTTGGTTAGATTTGGCGCTAGGCCGCCCATCATACGCCGCAGCATGCCGCCGGAGTAGTTGCGGTGGCCTTCGGGGGCGTGACTTAAAAGACACCGAATACTTAAGTTGTACAGGGCCGGCGACGTCGCCAGCGCGTAGTCGTCGGCGTTGAGCGGCGGTGGCACTGCACGATCGGGGTCGTAGATAAGGCTGGGAAACGTAAAGTAGTCGGCCGATAGGTGGAGACGGAACGGGCGGGCCGGGCCGTGCAAGGCATGTACGGCATCCAGAATAGGCCGGGGTACATGCCGACCGCCGGCCCAGACGAGATCACGCAGAGCGGGAAGCTGGCGGAGTAGGTCGGCCAGCGGATGCCACACTTCCACACGCCGCTCTCTTGTTCTATCGTCGGCGTTGTAGATGCCATCATTATACGTCGGAACCTCTTTCTGTAAACGACAAAACGGGTGCATGTCCGAAAACCCGTAGTTGCTGTAAAGATCGATGTCATCGCACTCATCCTCTAAGTCCTTTTCGTCCTCGTCCTGCTCCATTCCGTTCGTGTTACGGTCTCGACTAGCCTGGATCTTGAGCGCGCCCTGCACTTTGAGCCGGCACACGAGCCCGTAGCGCCGGCCGTGGCCTAGCACGGCCTTCAGTGGCTCCACGACGCCGTCGTTAAGCTCGTCGAGGCTCGTCACAGGGAGCACGAGCTGACAGAATCGCCGGGTCTCGGCGACCACACAACATCTGCGGCTGGTTAGGGAGAACGCCCACAGACCGTCTCGGTCGTCCCCTTCGTTATCGAGGTGGCCATAAATTGTGTCGAGGACGATATATGGAAGCCGCTCGAGAGGCGAGCTTCCGGGGACCGAGAGCGATGCCATGTGTGGTACGGTACGGTGTTGATTTTGATTTTGATTTTGATGTTTGTCGATTTTGTTTGTAGTTGTGGTATATTTTTTTGGCGTGCCTCCGCTTTAATTTGACTTTTGTTTCATTGAGTATAAATCTGAATGGCGAAAATCACTCCGGGGTTCGATCACACGATGGGAGGGACTCGAAGTGGACAATCCCCTCTGCCAAGAGCGTTTTTATCTGTACATTGGTTGATAATGGCCGCGTTATCCGTGTTCAGTAGGGGGAAAGAGAAAAGAGAACCGAATTTGATCGTGGCCGAGATGGTAACCGCGGGTGAGCTTGTGGTGGTCGAAGCTTCATTTTATCTACCATTGTCCATTATTCGTGACGTGGCCGCAGCAACCCCAACCCTCTACAGGATCTGTAAATAGGAATACAATCCGTCAAAAGAAATAAACAAAGGGAAGGGTGCTTTAAGCTTATTTTCCTCGAGAACAGGGGGCATCGGGTGTGTGGACGGACATGTAAACAGAACTAGGGCAGGTCTTGGCAACGGTCTTAGCGGTCCAATTTCCCTAGCCCCGCATATGTTGCGCTTCGGGGCCGGGCGAGACTCTGCATTGGGCAGGACAGAGAGGGACCGTCTGGTTGTGTAATTCTGTTTCTGGTTTCTCTTCTTTTTTTATTCAGACCTCTCTGTTGTCTCTTTTGTTTACACCCCCGGCCCCGGATGGGAGTGCCGTTGACGGAGAGCCATGCCTTCAACGTGCTTCGAGGCAGAATTGGATGCAAGCGAGCGAGGTAGCAAGTGTGATGGGCTCCGTATCCAGCACTCTGTACTCTGTAAGATACATAATGATGTGGGCTCCTCGGGATGGCTCAGGGCAGAAGGGTGGTGCTAGAAAATTAAAGGCATCTGTTAATCACATCAATCTCACTCTACACGCTTCTACACGATGGCAGTCTTCTACGGCGCCTCGTCCAGGCAAGGCCCTTCCCTTTTGCTTGCACTCACACACTTCCTCTTTTTCTTTTTGTTCTCTGCCTCTCCCACCACGGCTGCTTCTAGCTATAACCCCTACTCGGCCGCCGCACGCTGCCCGCCGCCGTGCCAGGATGCAACCGACCCCAGCGGCTGGGCACTCTACCGCGACATCAACCAGCTGAGCAACTGCAACCAGACAGTCCTCCTGAACCTGAACCTGAATCACGGCGTCGGCATCTCTGGTAGCCCTCCGGCGGTGCCCGTTCGAGCCTGTTCCGTGCAAGGTGAGGCTGCACCAGCCGCAGCCGTCGCAGCCGACGCGGCTGCAGCTCCTCGTCTTCAGATGCGGAAGCGGCAGTCCTTTACCTTTACTACAACCAACAGCACCAATGCCACAACGGCATACAATGGTGCGCCGCAGACGCACGACGTGCAGGTCTTGCGCTGGCCAGGGGCAGCAGCGATGGGACGGCGTTCATCGCGGCCGTCTCGGCGCTTGCCCAGGCGGTCACGGCGCAGACTAGTGGCGGCCCGAGCATTGTCTTTGCCAAGGCGAACAACGTCATCGCGGGTGTCTATTCCGGTTCACAAATCGAGGATCGCGGCCTCGGCAGCATTCTCCAACAGTTTGCTGAGAGGGAGACCAGTTCAACCAGCTCCACTGGCCGCGTCGCGGCACAGCTCTGCGGGCCCGACCTGCTAGGCTCGGAGACACTAGGCATCTTTGTGGACACGTCTGGTAGCCTGCGTGCGGTCAAGAATGCCCTGGCCGGTTGGAACAATGCTACCTGTTTTGCCACAAGTAACACCGGTGCCGAGACGGACACCTGGCCGGGTGTGCGCGTCGCCATGGTTCCGGGTCTGGTGACGGCGGTGCTCCTGGACAAGACGGTGGCGATAGTAACAGCAACAAGAAGCTGGCCAAACGCGCTACGTACAAGTACACGCAGGCCGTGGCGAACGACGGCTGCCAGCCCGGCTTCGGCACATGCGTCAATCGCATCTCAACGGATGGCAAATGCGGTGCGGCATCGTCGACAGACGCCACCTGCGCCGGTAGTACCTTTGGCAGCTGCTGTGGTCCTGCGGGCACCTGCGGGAGCACGCCTGCCTTTTGTGTAGGGCGGCTCGGATGCCAGACAAAATACGGCAGCTGCACGCCTGTGTCGATAGACGGGAAATGCGGTGCTGCCTCGAGCGTCGGCGCCATGTGCTTGTACAGCGCCTTTGGCGACTGCTGCTCGTCCAAGGGAACATGTGGCGCTTCGGCCTCTGGTGCTTGCAGCCTCGCAGGCGGATGTCAGCCCAACTTTGGTACATGTACAGCATAAAAAGGCTCGTCGAAGATGATACATCTTGTCAAATTATGTAGCAATAGTTTCTTCAGTACGGTTCGCTTTAAAGTAGAAATTGGAAAGTTCAAACCTCCACGTGGCTCTGCTTGTTATCCGTCTCCTCTCCAGTCTCAAGAGGAAGACTGGTCCGGCGGTCCCACAGCGGTTTATCCCCTGGCCAGAGAGATTTGAATGTCGCTTCATAATTTTCCGTCTCGGGCAGCCATGAATTGTCCCAATCCTTTAATAAACACGCCTCAATCGAAATGATCACGATCAACACAGTGGGAAAACGTAGGTGTAATGATGCACAAACTCTAATCCTAGCCATCTACGCGTCATTATACGACAAATAATTGCTCAGATAGACGTACATAATATCATCTCTCCCACCTCCACGAGCGAAAGAGAGAAATATAACTTTGCATCAAAATATACAATTCGCACGCAAATCTTCAACTTCAACTTTCCACTTTCAGCTTCAATCACCGAATTCATCGATTTTCATCGGAATCGATTCGCCTCTTCACACTATCTATTTCAGCCAATGAGAGGAGACTAGGTCTGCTCCACAGCCTACTAGCATTAACAAACACACCAAATCGCACGGCCGCAACCCAACGCACCAAAGCTCAACAACGCTTCAACGACAGGCACAGAACGTCACAAACACAAACCAACCACTCACAATGGCGGCCAACACGGACGACCCTTTCAACGACCTCTTTTCCCTCGAGGATGGCTTTTACGAGGAGGGCTTCCGCCAGGGCCACGCCGACGGCGAGCGCGCCGGCAAAATCGAAGGCCGCACGCTCGGCCTCGAGAACGGCTTCAAAAAGTTTATCGAGGCCGGGCGGCTGCAGGGCAAGGCTGTTGTGTGGTCGCACCTCGCCCTCGACAAGACAAACGTCCGGGGCACGGGGACTGCGAACGCCCGTCTCCTCAAGAACCTCCGCACGTTCTACGCGCTGGTCGAACCCGGCACGCTGCCGACGGCCAACACGGATGAGGCCGTGAACGACGTGGACGACCGGGTGAAGCGGGCGCAGGCCAAGGCAAGGGTTCTGGAGAAGATGGTTGGCGAGCTGGGAGGTCCACCCGCGCCTGCAGCCTCAGTTGCTATGACGGTGACACCGGAGGCGTCTAGCTAAGGGCATCTCACGGAGCGATTACAAAACAGCATGGATGGCGGCGTCAACGGCGTTTCTTGGCTTTTTCGGCATCATTTACATTTCGGGGGCATGGCTGAGCATAGCCAAAGCGGACGGAGTCGGCTAGGTTGGATGTGCACATATACCATTAGATAGCGGCATATACCGGCCGATAGACGTCGATTGACGTCGATAGATACCCATAATTTGGGGCACGGATCATGAAAGCAACGAACATGTTCTTTTTGTCAGAGACAAACAATAATGTCTTATTTGCGCTTACTACTTCTGCCCTTTCTGTTCCCACTATGCAATTATGTACACACTCCAACACTCCATCTAAAAACAAAAGAAAAGGACGAGACCTTTTACTGGAACGTCCGGCACGGGTATCTGTAAATCGTTAGCACCGTGACCAAGAAAGATAATGGTAAGGGACAAATGGGTTGGGGGACAAGGACCCGCCACTCAAGACGTGTCTGTGTACGTACTCTTCGGTGTACGTCTGCTCCGGAACCAGCTCGTACTTGTGCACGTCCCACGCGCCGCTGGTCAGGCTCTGTCCGCTCGGCAGCGGCGGCAGGCCGTTGACAAACAGGTCCGTGGCGACGGGCGAGGCGGTCGCCGAGGTCTTGGCCAGGAACGTGCCCAGGCCCTCCGTCTTGCCCGCCTCGGTGGCGGCGACGAGCGCCTGCGTGCCGGCCTCGCCAATCAGCTCCGTCTTGGGCGCCGCAGCGCTGCCGACCGACAGCAGGGCGACAGCGTCGGCCTGGTTGACAACACTCAGGCGCGGGTAGTTGCGGCGGGCGTCGCGCTTCCAGTAGGGGTTGCCGGCAATGTCGCCCGCGGGGAGGGTGACGGGGTCGGTGATGCCGAGGGGATCCTGCTGGCCGGGCGCCGGGTGACGGTAGTAGGGGTTGAGAGGCACACCGTTGGAGCGGTTCTTGTCGAGAGCCATAAGGCGGCGGAAGCCCTCCCAGATGCCCTTGCTCTGAGTGGTTTGTTTCTGTGTGTGTTAGGACAAGGGTCACCAGGAGGGAGGGGAGGGGAGGGAGGAGGCAAGAGGGCGTGGGCGTACCTGGGAGATGCTGACGACGTGGCTCGCCGAGGTGACGGCCTTTGCGGCCGCCTTGGAAGCCATTGTCGCGAGAGGATGAGGAATCGTCGACAAAAACTGTGGATGGAGCCGGTGGTGGGTGGCGGGATGTCGTCGAAAGGGCGAGCGCGGAGTTTCCAATTGAATCCCGACGTGACGTTGGTCGCTCGATTCAATTGACTGAGGAAGCTCGATTTTCGCGATGCCCGTTCTTCCGCAGCCGAAAAGGCGAAAAGTGGGGTGCCAGCTGGCAGAGGACTGGCAAGCGCTCCACGGATGACAGCGCGCGGAATGCGCAGCACCTTATTGGTCTAATTGGTCGAATTGGTCGAGAGGGATAACGCGGCACTCTTTGGCGAACATAAGCCCTGGAATCGACCCCAGCCAGGCGCTAAAAGCTCGCAAGGCCAGCGCTGGATGATGGAATACGCTGAACAGCGGAGGATTGGCGAATTGGCCGCTCCGGGGCGGGGGCGGCCGCTGGTCATGTCTTGCATGCATGGAGCTATGGCTGGTGCACGCCGTCGATGCCTGTAGATGCCTGCACACAGCGGCCTTTGCCGGTCTCGGTCGTTGCTGGACACAAGGTGCATATAAGGCAAGCACGCCCGAGTTGAAGTTGCTCCTTCCCTCGATAAATCAACAATCGCATCAGCCTCCAACAGCATCTCTTCTCTTCTCATTCGTTCAATCGACAATCTACGACGTACCTTGCCCACCGCTCAATCACCACTACCGACCGCTACAATGGCTGTAAGTATTGCATACTTTTACGACTCTGCTTCGTATTCTCGCCGAGAGCTCCCCTCTCGCCCCTACGATGTCGCCCTGTTCCCCTCCTTCCCTCTCTCCCATACCTTCCTTCCATCCCGCCCCCTTGGGAAAGAGCCTCGTCGCCCCTGATTGGTCCCCTTCGCTCTTCCCCCATACCCCCAGCGATTGGCCATAGCTTGCGCGGAGCGCGGGCAAAGCTCTCCCCTGACTAGGGCCGAGTCCAGGCCCAGACTGGCCGTTTTTGCTGCTGGTGCTCTCACCGTTCGCCGCCTGCGCACAACCCACGTTCGCATCACATTGCGCTCTTCCTAGCTCCCCCCAGCCATCTCCTCCGTCTACGCATCCATTCCCCCCCCCCCCCCTTCTGCCTTCTGACTCCCCTTCCCTCCCCCCGTTTCTCTCGAGTGAGGTTTCTTTTCTCTTTCTCTTTTTCCTTCTCTTTTCCAATTGCCTCATCTTCTTCATACTTGTTCAATTGCTTCACTTGTAAACAACAAGCTACTTTCGCATCTCGTTTTCATCCCAATTGTCATTTTGCATTGGATGCTTTGTAACACTACATTGCGCCATTCTTTTTGCCTCTCGCGCACCTCGCTGCGCATATCTCCCGTTTCCCTACTCGCCTTTTACTCCCAGTCTCCCTCCTCCCCCTCACATCTGCCCATCATGCCTATGGAGCTGCGCAAGCGCAAGGCGCCTGAGGCGGCGCCCGTCGCGCCCGTCAAGAAGGCGGCCAAGGCGGCTGCTCCCAAGGCCAAGGCCGAGAAGCCGGCCAAGGACGAGAAGCCCGCAAAGGCAGAAAAGGCCGCTCCCAAGGCGGCCGCCAAAGCTGCCACTGCTAAGAAACCCAAGGACGCTTCCGCTCCCGCACCGCCGTTCCCGGCTGTCGGCTCCACCATTGACCTCGAGGGCTTTGGCGGCGAGATCGAGACCAACGACGGCACCAAGACCACGCTCAAGGCTCTTGTGGACGCCAGCAAGTCCGGTGTCGTCCTCTTCACCTACCCCAAGGCGTCCACGCCGGGCTGTAAGTCCTCCTCCCCACTCTCTGTAGACTTGTTCAACGCTGACGTCTCAAAAAAGGCACCAAGCAGGCGTGCCTGTTCCGCGACGAGTACACGCCGCTGACGGCCGGCGGCCTCGCCATCTACGGCCTGTCGCACGACACGACCGAGGCCAACACCAAGTTCAAGACGAACCAGAAACTGCCCTACCCGCTGCTGTGCGACCCGGCCCAGACGCTCATCGGCGCCATTGGCCTGCGCAAGTCGCCCATCAGCACCGCCGTGCGCGGTGTCTTTGTTGTCGACAAGTCCGGCAAGGTCCTGGCCGCCGAGGCTGGCTCGCCCGACGGCACCGTTGCCACCGTCCAGAAGATTGTCGACGAGAGCAAGTAGAGCGTGAACATGAACGGAGGGTACACGTGTCAGTAGTCCAAGACCGCCCAGGGCGGCTCTGTAAAACAATCCCCGGTAATGAAGTATAATAAAAAATTAAGATGTATAAGAATCTGTCTCAAAAAGAAAAAAAGAGGGGATATTACAAAAAGTGATGCCAAACAACAGACCAGCGGTGAAAGCAAAACAAAACGCAAGGAGGATAGAAACGCCCAAATTCAAAAAAAGGTGTCGTTCACTTGCAAGACGGAACCCCATCCCTACCCATCCTATCGGTGCTCACGATTGCAGTAGAAAAACGCCTCAAAATGCTCGCTTGGTCGTTAACCTGGTTGGTGTATGTCGTGTATTGTTTTTCCGTAAAACAGATATTGTCTATGTTTGTTTTTTCTTTTCGTTCATCCGTGCTCAAGCTCCGTCTGCGGCATCCTCCGCGTGGACCACGTAGCGGCCCTCCGGGTTATCCCAGTCAGCTAGCAGCTGTACTTCACCATTGCCCTGCGATTGGTGTGCCTGTTGCGGCGTCTTCTTGGTCCGTGGTGGTGGCGGTGGCAGCATCTGCCCCGGTGTCTGTGATAGCTCCTGCATCTGGTTGGTGTCGGTGTGGTCGGGGCTGCTGGTCGTAGCACGTGGCGTCGCGTTGCCGGCGTCTACATCGTTTGCACCGTTTGTACCGTTTGTACCGTCTGTACCGTTTGCGCCGTTCACTCCGTTTGTGCCGCCTGCGTGGATGGCCAGCTGAACCATCTCCGTGCCCAGGGACCCTCTATGGTCTAGTTTTGCGTCCCCGACGACTGGTGCGTGGTCCGCCACTACGTCATCATACTCAGGCGGAGAGTCCACCTCGCGTTGGGGTAGCACCGGGTCTGCCCAATCCGCTCCATCGGTCTCGGTCCTCTTAGCGATCGCTTCCTCCATGGTTCGGTTCATCGCCCACTCGTGCACGTTATACCCGTTGCCGCCTCGGGCAAACATCCCGTCGTCCATATCGAGGGGGAACCGGTCGTTGCTCAAAAGCGGTACATCCTCCATGTCACGGTCCGAATACTCGCCCAGCGAGGCCATGTTGCTGGCCATGGAGTCGATGCTGCTGGACCGCTGCTGGCGCTTCAGTGGGGACGTTGGGGACGCCTCTTCGGCGGGCTGGCGCTTCTTATCGCGCGGGCTCTCTTCCAACACTTCCTGCTTAAAGAAGCGGTTGTCGAACCGAACAAACGTCCGCAGGGCGTCCGACAGGGCCGTATTTTCCTCGGCAAGTGATGCGTCGTTGCTGTACACCAGGATCGGTATGCTCGTTTCTTGGAAGACCGATGCGCGCGCAACGTCTACAGTCGTTTTCTGTGAAGCATTGTTAGTACTCGCGGTTAAACAAAGTGGCACATAGAAAGGCAGGGCACTCACCACCACAGTGATAGGCGATGCATCCCGAGCGTTGTATGAAATCATCCACCACTGGTCTACTCCTGCCGCCATGGCCGGAGACGGTGTTGGCACGGGCCCGGCGTCCTCCTCCGTTTCCTTTTCTTTGCCCTTGCCTTCAGCCTCAGCCTCGGCGTGGTCGTCACCTTCGACGGTTTCTCCGTCTCTAGACTGAGGCTGTGGCTGCGCTTCGCGCCGGCAAAAGTAAAACTTGTCGGGCGATACGACGATGCCGCGCAGCGAGTATTTGCTCGTCGGGCTCCAGTTCTCCTTCGCGGATGGCACAGTGTATTTTTGTCGGAGACGTCGGGAAAGCTCCACAAGCGATTCTCGTTCATACTCGAGTTCTATCGAGCAAAAGGGTTAGTAAACGAGGAAGAGAACATAAACATGGGCTCGCAGGGAAGGGTTGGGAGGGTCGGCGTACTTTGAATCCTTTTGTTTATGCTGATCAGCTTGTGGCGGTGGACAGCAATCTCGACCTGGAATATCCGCAGCATGTCCTTCTCCTCGCTGGTGACTGGCTCGGCGGCGTAAATTTCGGCCACGCTGTAATCAAACGGCTCGGCCGTGGTTTGCGCCGCCTTGTACCGGCCCCACACCATCTGCGTCCTGTACTGCCATTCTTTTTGAATCGCAAAAGCAATCGCCTGTTCCGAAAGGGTGATCCTATCCCTGGGAACCGGGGGGTTTTCCGATCTGTCGAGAAAGGTCGTGATCTTGTCCCGAGCTGCGTCGATTTTCCGGATCGCATCGTACACTTTTTGGAGCTGCACCTGAATTTCCAGCGCGCGAGCGCTGTTCTCATTCATGTAGCGGTCAGTGTAGAGCAGCTCGGGAACGTCAAACGGCTCATCAAAGGGCATCTTCTTGGTTGTGCTCAAGCGCAGAATCTGCACAGGGCCCGCCTTCGTCAGGACGGCCATGCTCGCATCGCTGATATTCACATGCGAAACATGGGGGTCAAACCGGTACAGGTCTTCCCAATAGATCACATCGATTGCACTGTACAGGTCGTGCAGGCCGAACGGGATGTTGATGTCGTCCACCTTGATTTCGAGGATCGCATAAGACTCGGAACGCATTGGAACGCCCATCTGCTTGATGCCCATAAGTTGAACATCAGCAAAGAAGTAGTGCAAGATCTCGGGCAGGTCCAACCGCCGCGCGGCTTCAAAAAACTTTTGGCTTGTCTCCATTCCGTAACACTCCTTCATCGCCATCGTATCGGTGAGATTGTCCGCGGTGCCGTAGGCTCGGTCGGTGTTGTCGAGGAAGGCCATCAGTCGGTGGACCTCTTCGACGAACTCCCGTGCAAACTCCGAGTCCATCCTAGGGCCGCTCCTAAGTTGCCCGCCGTCGGTAATGTTGCTACTGTCTGTGTCGTCTTCGTCGCTGTCAACCGTAATGACGGTGGTCGTCGTCGTCGTCGCCGCCATACGAATGCTGCCGTCGTTGTCGGGTAGGCCCAATGGCTCGATGCGGCTGCCCTTCCACCACTCTTGATTCTGGCCGTACGTGGCCGGCTGTAGGCCCGAGCGCAGCAGAGCGTTGCGGGCCGCAGGAATGGCGTGAAGGATTGTGAGCAACGCCCCGAGCGACGAGGCCTCGGTGCCCGACCGCCGGCTCCGCAAAAACACGGGGACACCGGGTTCTCGCTTTCGGCCAGACGGTGAGGGCTCCAGAACTTCCGGGCTCGTGCGCACCATGGCCCACTGGTCGGGGTCGTACGCCTCGCGGTTGGCCGGTCCGAAGAAGGGGAGTTCGGTCGGGATAATCACATCATGCGACATGGTGATACCGGTCTCTTGTGGTGTATGCAGGCCGGACATAGCGGCCGACTCGGCCAGCGCCCTCTCCAAGTCCTTGTCGGCCTGGTCCATAGACGTGGGCGCGCCGACGTCGTGTGTCGCCCAATCTGCCATCCTGCTGAGGGGCGACTGGGCACGCGATGGTGGACGCGACGGCGGGACCGAGTGGAACTGGGAAGGCGAAACGCCGTGGATAACGGGTGCGCCGGCGTTGTCGTCGGGGCCTTGGATGTTGAAGCTGGGCAGGGGGCTGTCGTTGAAGCCGTCGCGGTCGCCAATAAACGATGTCTCGTCCCATGTGTATGTTTGCCGGAACTAAAAGGTGTGCAAAGAAGCCAAGTTAGAGTTATGTAAAGGAGGAGGAGATAGAGGACAGCCGCGTAGCGTCTCGAGAATGCCGTACCTTTGATGGGTCGTCGTAGAAAGCAAGAACAACATCTTGGACACTCCCAGACTTGGCCTAGATGGAAAGAAGAGGGCACGGTTAGCTTTGCGAGTGTCCTTGTTTGGGTCCATTGACTCGCTCCTGCCTCGCGCATCCTCCGCGAAGCTGCGGTCCCATCTGGGAAGCTGCTACGGCAGGATGGCAAAACGGCAGGAGACAAGGAAGCAGCGACACAGTGCGCCTCGGGAGCAACCAACTTTAAGAGCAGCGATGACAAGGTTGCGGTCGTCGATCGGGTCGAGGTTGGCAAACTCGCAGACCTCTGCAATGGCCACTTCGGATGGGTCCTCCATGATGGCGGCTTAGGTATGGAGGGAGCGGAAGAGAGGACGAGAAAGTGAGCGTGAGGGCAGCAAGCAGCACGCAGCTGCAAGCTGGGGCGGGAAGGAAGGAGAAGGGTCCGTTCGAGGAGATCGAGGTGCGTCGAAGGAAGGAGGAAGTCGCGATGGGCGGAGGAAGGCGCGCCAACGGCAACTTCGGTGGTGAAGCTCGGGGATTGTCGTCGGCAGTACGTGGGCGACGGAATGGCGGCGCGAAGAAGGTAGAAGGGACGATCTGCCAGAAAGAGAGCGACGAACGCTGCGAACAAAGGGAAAGCGGGAGGGGCGACGAGCGAGGGAGAAAGGAGGGGAGCTGTTTGGCCCCCGAGCTTCGATGCAACCAGGCAGCAGGAAAGCAAGGAAAGAAAGAAGAAACGCGAAAGAAGGATGCCCGATAAACGGAAGCTGTAAAAAAGAGACGCTTTGCGATACTAGGTTGACGATAGGTGTAGGTGTTGAGGTCAGGCGGGTCGCAGCGATTTGAAGGAGAGCCGAGTAAGGTGCGTTACGTGTGCTAGGTGAGAGTTAATGTGTGGTGACGTTGGCTTTGGTAGCTTGATCTTTTCGCTGTAGGCGGCGACGAAAAGAACTTCGCCTCGTTGTGTCTAGGTGTACGGAGTAGTATTAGTATGTCGTAGGTAACTGGGCGGCAAAGAGCGGGCTTTGGGAGCCTTGCAGCAGCTTCTGGACGCTTTAGGGGGTTTAGCGGCTCACGTTGCAGTGGGCGTCTCGCTATTGTGCTGGAGGATGCACCTGCGAACGGGCGCTCCCATTGGGCGGTATCGCCAAGCCGATGGGTGGTTCCAGCACGTGTGGGTGCTCACTGCGCCCACATCACAGGGCGAGACCAGTCCATCCAGGTATGCGAAGAAGCGCACTATTACATCGTATTGTCGCTCCACTCTGGGGAAGGTAAAGACATTAGAATGGCAGCAGCCTGGGAGTGAAGAGAGAATTACGCCATCGAAGGCTGCAGTATTCTTCTCATGATATTCAAGGAGATTACGGAGTAATACATACAACCTCTGAACGTCAGTATCACTGTGGAATGACGGGCAGTACGGAGACCAGATTGAAGAGGGCGTGGAAGAAGATGAAGAGAGAGAGAGAGAACGGATCACGAAGACACAAAAAATATAACGCTGTCTATTTCTAACACGCAAATAGTCACTGAACCACCGAATGATCTTTCCAGATACCAGGCGTAGCAAAGCCCTTCGGTAAACGCCAAATAAAGCACAAAATCATATACAAAGATCAAAAGACAAACACCACCGGGTGGACGCTATGCGATAGAAGGAAGAAGACAGGCCCTTCAGAAAGGAGAAAGGAAAAAAGAATAAATAGCCCAAGGAGGCCATGAAAAAGAAGCGCAAAAGCCAAAACACCACGCTGAAAGGGACCGAAGGGAAGAGCAGGGTCGGGAACACAGAGTGATTTGGTGATCTACTCGGTGTGGTCGTCTTCGCTCTCGTCTTCCCGGTCGTCGTCGTCGTCGTCGTCGTCGTCGGCGCCGACCTCCTCGTCGCTGTCGCTGCCAAAGTCCAGTTCCTCGTCGTCGCTCTCGGCCCAGAACGCGTCGTCGTTCTCCTGCTTCTTGGCCGGCGGCTCCTCCACAAAGGTCGTCGGCATCACAAAGCCGGCCGGAATGTCGCGCTTGGACCGCTCGACGGCAGCCGCCGCACGCACGCGGTACTGGGCGTACTGGTCGCGGTACAAGACGCTGGCGTCGACGTTGGCGGGTGAGTTGATCTCGGGGTTGTCTAGGAGTAAAAGGATCGAGAGCATGACCGACTCGACGCCCTGGAGTGGTGACCAGCGCTCGCCGGCTTGCTCACCGGACATGATGTCGTCGCCCGGGCTGTGGAGGATGGAGATGCAGAGGCGGCCGTCGGGGTAGACGTTCGGGTGGAAGATGGTGGGCGTAAAGCGGAAGACGGGGGGCTTGTAGGGATAGTCGGTCGAAAAGCGGATCTCGCCCTGGGCGGTCGCGTTAGCATTTCTATTTCCTCGTCTCGATCTCGGTCTCGTCCTCTCCTCTGCCCGTTCCTCGGACTGCTTACATTAAAGTAGCCGCCGTAAAAGTCGCTGTCTGGGTTGATAATCATCAGACTAACACGCCACCGGAAGAGGTCATCGGCCTGAGAGCGTGCAGTGTTAGCGTGCATGTCCATCGCGTGCTCGTTGTTGTCCCAGCGTCGGGGAGTCGTCCTCCAGAGTGACAAACCTCGATGTTCAGCCATTTTTCCTTTTGCAGAGCATTCAGCTCTGACATTAACCGCTGCTTAGCACCACTCATGGTTGTTATGGAGGGGATGTGTCGAGATCGAGGCTGTTGTGAATCTCGGGTGTCGGGGCTTGCGATGTCGAAAGAGTCGGGGGCGATGACGGAGGCGATAAGGAGACTTGGGCGAGGGACGCCGTATTTGTAGTCAAGTGCGTGTGGTTAGATAGGGAGAAGAGAAGAGGAGAGAGAGAGGCTGAAGGCTGGAGGCAGCAGAATAGGAAAAGGAAAGGAGAGAAGGGGAAAAGGGCGGCAGGCAGGAACGATAAAAGTACGAAAAAGTCAAAAAGTCGGAATGTGAGGTGTGAATTGTCAGATTGGAAAGAGAAACGGAAGGGACGGGGAGGAAAAAAAGAGAGGAAAAAGAAAATGCCTAGCCGGCGGCAGGCGACAATGAAAGAGAAGGCAAGGGATTCTGGGCGCTTCTTCCTAAGACAAGAGTCACGGGAACGAGGGACATGGCGGGAGGGGTTGACACGCGAGCCCGACGAGTCTCAACCAGGATGTGGGGCACTTTAAGTGGTACGGAGGGGTACCTGTTATTGGAGTGGTACTAGTGACAAGTATTTGTACCCTTATGTACTCCGCTTTCAACGCGCATGACAGGCGTGAGTTGCGGCCATACTCCTTACAACATCAATGCACGGCAATCGAGTCCACGGTCAGCGAGGACAAACAATACAGGACGAGGTCCGAGGTGTGAAGATGAGGGAGAATCACGTTGCGGTAAACATTTCTGAAAAACTGTATTCGAATAAGAACAAAAATTACTATGTACATTTGAGAGTTGTTAAGTTCAGTGTTGTTGAATTGAAGATGATTAATAACGAAAAGAACAAATTTCGTTCTTAAAAATTTCGGACCTTTTTTAAAATCAGTGGAAGACAAAAATACAGATAAATAAGCAGATAAATAAAAACCCAATAAACTAAAGAGCCGTCAGTCGACAATATCTCACAATGTCCCAGATGTCCGTGACAACGAATACAACT
The DNA here is from genome assembly GCA_021396225.1 of Sporothrix inflata. Lineage (NCBI taxonomy): Eukaryota > Fungi > Ascomycota > Sordariomycetes > Ophiostomatales > Ophiostomataceae > Sporothrix > Sporothrix inflata. The sequence continues at coordinate 202,464 of WNYF01000047.1, read as the reverse complement.
GCCAACATCCAGGTATCTTGCCCAGATAGACTGCACGCTACGAACGGTTGCAGGGTATCGTGGCGTGCATAATTCAACGTAAAACGCTTCGATGTGAATAAAGTGGGACCGAGAGTTGACTCGATTGTCGCTATTACACTTTGCGATGCCCGAGATGGCGAATAAAGAAAAAAAATCTTAACAATGAGGAATGACGTCGTGCCGCAGTTGCCATTGTTAGTGCACTACCACTGCCGAGCAATACGCCGACTATGACTACGGCCGCGGTTTTGTTCGCTGTTGAGCCCCGCCATGGGGCCTGACAAGACGCTGTTCCCCACCCTGCCAGAGCTCGTTGCCAGCTCGCCAGCTTTTTATATCTGCCGTCTGCCGCACTGGAAGGAAGTAGACAAGAGCGAGCAAACACAATTCAATACACCATCAATACACAGCACCCCAATTGACCATGTCCGACAAACGTGTGCTCGTCACCGGCGCCTCGGGGCTGCTCGGCCGCCAGGTCGTCCGCGCCTTTGCGCAGGACGGCTGGACCGTGACCGGCACGGCCTTTTCGCGCGCCAACGGCACGACGCTGCGCAAGGTCGACCTCGAGGATGCGGGCGCCGTCGCCGCCGTCCTGGAGAGTGTCGACCCCACGGTGGTCGTCCACTGTGCCGCCAACCGGTTCCCCGACAAGGTCGACAAGGACCCGCAGGGCACGCGGCGGCTCAACATTGACGCGTCGCAGTCGCTGGCGTCGCTGTGCGCGGCGCGCAGCATTGTGCTCATCTACATCTCGACCGACTACGTGTTCCCCGGCACCAAGGGCGAGGCGCCCTACGAGGCCGACACCCCGCCGTCGCCGCCCAACCTGTACGGCGAGAGCAAGCTGGACGGCGAGAAGGCCGTGCTGGGCGTCTACGGCGATATCAAGGGCACCGGCCGCGCCGTGGTTTTGAGAGTGCCGGTGCTGTACGGCCAGGCCGAGAAGCCGGCCGAGAGCGCGGTCAACACCTTGCTGGATACCGTCAACAAGGTGCAGGCGCCGGACGCCACGGCCAAGATGGACGACTGGTCCATCCGCTACCCAACCAACACAGAGGATGTTGCGCGAGTTCTTAAGGGTATGTCCCCCTTCCCCCCCCCCCCCCTCTGCATGACACTCACCTGTCGCTAATACGGCTAGACGTCGCCAACAAGTACCGGAGCGCCGACCCTTCCACGGCCCTTCCCCCCGTTCTCCAGTTCTCGAGCGAAGACCGCTACACCAAGTACGAGATTTGCCAGCTGCTGGCAGAGGTTCTGGGCGTCGGTCTCGACCGGCTCGAGGCCGACCCGACCGGCGGCAACGTGCCGGGCGGCGTGCAGCGGCCGTACGACTGCCACCTGAGCACCAAGGCGCTGAAGGAGCTGGGCATTGCCGTGCACACACAGAACTTCAACGACTGGTGGCGCCGGGAGTTGAAGGCATTCCGGCATTAAGCTCACCAAGCGGTGACGTGAATTTGAAGGAGTGCTCTGCGGCATCGTATCGACGGCTTGCGCCGAATCTGTTTTGTGGGACAGATCGCCTGGCTAGGATGCTGGCTCGGGTGCTGGCTTGGGAAAACCAACTAGACCAGGGTTCCCTCTGAGAAGCGCGTTTCAAAGGTTTTTTTTGGGGACGCCCTAGCACCCTGGTTGGCTGGGCTGGAAGGCAGCCAAATACTGTCCGGGGTTCGCCCGTTCGTTCTGGGGCTCAGTGTAACGGTATTTTTGAGTAATTTATGAGAAGAAAAACATGAGCAACTTCCGCATTCTACCCTCCAGTGTCAGTGTTCGCTGCCTGTTGGCTGTTGCACTGCCTCCCTTTGTGAGAGGTAAGGAGCAACAGACACACGGGCCGGGAACCCTGCAGCGAGGACAGAGGATCAGGAACCGTTGGTTGTGGCCCGTAATACGGATAGAAACAACACGTCAAGTCAACAGACACTCTTGTATCGAAATTACTCCACGATATTGTGTGCTTCGTCGGCTCTTTTCTCCTTTCCTGTTCCTTCATGCACACAGCCTTGCTTCCGTGCAGTGTTCCTTGCATCCGTTCCTGGTGTGCCGTCTCTGTGTGCCGTCTCTCGTGTCCCATTTCTCGCGTCCCATCTCGCTGTCCCGTCTTTGTCAACCAAGATTTGTACTTTCTTGTCCTTCATCTTAGCGCGCAGAGGCAACGGGTGGGCAGGTACGCGGGCTCTTTCCTCGCGCAAGACTGGAAGACTGGAAGACTGGACTCTGCCTACCAAGCCACGCACTAACACGCGTAAAACTCGCACTTTCCACATTGGGAGGAGGAACGCCTTTCCGTAGCGTGCAACAGAGTCTGGCTGGGGCAGTCTAGTGGTTCTCGACAAGGGGGCCCTGCCCCAAGGCTGGTTTCTAGTCCCTGAAACAATGGGGATAGGCAGAGGCTAGAGAACAAAAAAAGTAAAAACGAAGAAAATGAAGCGACAGAAAGGAACAGATCGCAGACGAGAAAAGACGAGGAAAGACGGCAAGGCTTTTGGTTTGACGACATTGGCTTTCAGCTGCTCCTTCCCCCCTTGTCCCCTTCGCTCCTTCCCGACCAGCTCATTCGCTCACTGCCTATGACGAGCATCCGTTTGTCCTCCATTCAGAGCGAGGAAGGACCGTCCGAACTAAATTGCGGTCGTTCCTGGATTCGTGCCCTGGAGAAGGGGCAAACCGACGAAGAGGAATACGCCATACGCCAACCGCGCCTATGAAAGACGTAAAAGACCAGACGAAAGACGCCCAGAAAAAGGAAAGAGCGCAGCAGCACGGAAAAAACGGGACTTTATCCACAACATTCAACGTTGCCTCGCCCCGAATAAGGTTGGTCTTAATATACCCGCAGGATCATCTTTTCTTTTTCTCGCTTTCGCTATTTTATTTTTGTTCTCACCTGGCCTGGCTGCTCTTTTCTTTTCCCTCCACCCATCGTCATTTCGCATTTTGTTGTCCTACGCCTCCCTTTGCTTTCTTCAGCCTTTGCGCGTCGTCTCGCTCCCTCTCGCTCCCTCTCTCATCTCACCCGCCCTCGCCTCGCCGCGCTCTCATCTTGCGCGCCTCCCTCGGCCCCTCGTCGCACTCCTCCCAGGTCGTATTTACATCGTGCGTCCCTCTCGTTTCTTACATACAGAGAATGGAGCGCCATCCAGCAGACACCGTCTCTCCGCATTGAACGCATTCCAGTGCCGCTGCTCCACGCAGCCGACGACAAAACAGCACCGAAAATACAGAAATAAACCACTGGCACGCGCGTCTACGAGGAAACGAACGGCAAGCCGAGCCGACGAACGACAACAAACGCTCACCTTGACGTGCGCAGCGTCGTTTTTGTAGACAACCCTGCAGCTGAATTCCTGTCACGCGATCGACACCGCGCCCGTCGTTCCTTCCCTTTTTCACCACCTTCGTTTGCGCCTGCCTCTGAACTCGCTCCTCTTGTTCTCCTTCGCTTTACGACGAACTCCCTCACTCTTTCCTCACTTTTTTTTCTTTTTTTTCTTGCACACCACGCCCCCTGCCTCTCACCATGCCGGCCGCCACAGACCCCCCGCCGCCGCTAAAGCCGTCGCGGTATCGGACCATCCGCGGTAAAAACGTGCCGGAGTCGCGTAGATTCGTCGAACCGACAGCAACACCGAACGGCGCCGGAGCCCCAGCCGCTGCTCTCACGACTTCGATCAGCACCAACAGCAATGGAACTACCAGCAGCAGCGGCAGTGGCAGCAGGAGTGGCTACAGCGACATCTCGTCTCGGCGGCCGACCCCGGTCGCCCCCTCTGTCCCCGTCTTTCACAGCAAAGACGTGCCACGGCCACCGTTGCCAGCCCTGGCAAACGGAAATGGGAACGGAACCGGTCTGAACGGCAGCCGGAATATGGCTGACGTTGTGCGACATGCGCCACCAGCGCCACCAGGTCCCCAGCAGCAACATCAGCAGCAGCATCCGTCGGGCAGCACTGCCACGATCTCTCCTGCCTCTTCAGCCCCGGCGGAACATCCACAACACCGGCCACCCCCACTGCGCCCGACTCGTCTAGACACATCTCCACCTGCGTCTGCACCTGCGTCTGCACCTATCCTCGTGCCACTGCCGTCAGCAAGGGCCCGCGGCATGGTCTCTGGCGCTGACCAACACGAGATGCTGCTCGCCGGCGGCACGACCTTGGACGCAGACGAGGTCGCACGACGCGACGCAGAGGCCGAGCGCTTGCTGGCCGAACAGAAGAGAAAGGACCTCGAGCGTCTGGAGCGCGAGCTGGAAAACCACCAGTCCGCCGCCTCTGCCTTGCCGCCCAAAAGCCCGTCGCGCGAGAAGTTTTCCTTCTTGACCCGTCGCCGTGGTCTTTCTTCTGCCGCACCTCCGACGCCCACCGCCACGACCTTTACTACGTCCACCGAGCCGCTACCTACCTCACCCATCAGCCCCAACGGAACATCCTCCTCGCGCCCGACAACCTCCTACACCAGCAGCCGCGCCCACAGTGGCTCCGAACCTCCTCTTCCTTCCAGCGCTGCCACCACTGCTACAACTGCATCGCCCACCACTGTTCCGCAACAAATGGACGTGCCTTCCTCCGCGCCGGGAAGTGGAGCCAACCGAGTAAGTAACCCTGCCCCTTCTTTATGGAATACCGTCGTCTAACAGCACCAGCACATTATTGTCCGCTGCCGGCAGTTCTCCGTCAACGTGCCCATCACGCCAGAGACGACTGTGGGCGACGCCCTCGACGTTGCAACCGAACTGCTGCCCCGCGCGATCAACCTGACCGGCTGCGCGCTGATCGAAAGCTACACGCGCCTCGGCCTCGAGCGACGCCTGCGACGGTACGAGCGTATTAAAGACATCATGGGCTCGTGGGACACCGACAACGACAATGCATTTGTCGTCATGCTGTCAGAAGCCAGCGGGACCGCCATGGCTCAAGCTGCGTCCGCCGGCGAGAAATCACCCAAGGAAAAGAAAGGTCTCTTTTCAAAGAGTAGTTCGCATGACGACATCGGAGCAATCACCAGCAGCAACAGCGTCGGTCGCAACGGCCATGCTAGCGATCTAGACTTGTCTTCGGTTTCGCGCAGCCGCTCCTCCCACCCGCCGGGCTTTGTGTTCATGAGCATGTACCACTCGCAGAAGCCGGGCCGCTGGAACAAGCGGTTTATTACGCTTGTTGAAGAGACGGGTCAGATGGTGGCGTCGAAAAAGGCCGACGAGAGCCGCCTTGCCTTCTTGGCAAGCGAAACCAGCAACCACTCGGGTAACAACAACAACAACAACAGCGACTTCCAGAACCTCTGCCACCTGAGCGACTACGACATCTACACGCCGACCGACGCCCAGATGCGCAAGCACCTGCGCCCGCCCAAGACCTACTGCTTCGCCGTCAAGAGCCAGCAGCGGACGACAGTGTTTCTCAACACGGACAACTATGTGCACTTCTTTTCGACCGACGATGTCGTGCAGGCCCGCATGTTTTACGACCGCATCTTTGCATGGCGCAGCTGGTATCTGGTCAACCGCCAGCTGGCCCTCCCCGGGCGCAACGCCACTACCAAGAAGAAGAAGCAGGAGGAGGAGCAACAGCAGCGCCAGCAGAACGCAGTTCAGTCCGCTGCCCCCATGCCGCCTTCGTCGTCTGCCACGCTCCGGAAGAACACTCTGCAGCGGTCTGTGAGCCGAAAGTTGGCTAGCAACGCTCCCCCGATCGATAGTCAGGCCAGATTCTCGACGGTGGGCTCGCTATTTGGCGGCATTGGCGACTTCGACCCGACCCTCGATCTCGACCGTTCTGACACCCAAGAGAAGCCCGCCGCTGTTGCGGCCACCGCCACTGACTCGAGGACACGATCCCTTCGAACAAAAGACGAGCCTAGCACCTTCTCATCGGGCGGTCTGCTGGGCAATGGCTACGATGAGCGCCGGAGAGCCGACTCGGCAGGCACCCAGGCAGCCGGCGTCCGTGACCGTGAGCGCCATCACCACCAGTCGTCCAGCGGCTCATTCAAGGGCTTGACAGCGGCTGCGGGTGCCGACTCTTCATGGTTCCCGTCCGCGAGCGAGCACACAGCTCGGCAGCAGAGCAAGTCTATTCGTGAGGTCACGCCGTCTTCATCACGGCCGCCGTCAGGCGAAGATATTCCTCTGGGTCTGCAATTCCCGCAGCTTCTCCGGCAGCAGCAACAGCAACAGCAGGCTGAGCGCGAGGCCTCCATGAGCCGCAGCCGGTCTGTCCGCCGTACGATGACAAATGCCACTGCCGCACCCCAGCCGCTCAGTCAACAGCTCCTTCTCCAGCAGCAGCAGCAGCAGCAGCAACAGGCCGTGCCACCTTTGCCGTCTAACATGCCTGGCCCCCTGATCGACCTCACGCCCAAGTTCCAGGAGGCGCCGCAGTGGTCCAAGGAGGGTAAGGGTCACGGTGTGCGGGCACCTCCCGGCACAACACACCTTGTCGACCTTGCTACGGATGGGAAAGCGCGCATGGCCGCCGCTATGGCTGCCAGTCAGAAAGTCGTCGGCGGTGCCGTGCCGCCGCCCTCCAACGCCAACCTGTTCCGGCGCGACCAGCCTCAGGGGGCACCGTCCATCTACCACGGCAGCACCTCAGGCAGCAACCCTGCGCGCCGTTCACAGACGATGACGTCTTCGTCAGCCGCTGTCGCTGCTGGGTTTTCGCGGAGCCGCAGCTTGGCGCACCATGGCAGTCGTGCCCCTCGTGGCGGTGCTGGTGGTGGAGGCAACGCACCGCCGGTACCATTGCTATCGCGAATTCCAGGTGGAGTGCCGTTGCAAGACGGCGCCGCGTCGGTGCCGAACAGCCGTGAGCGCAGCACGACGCTAACGCGAAACCAGTAAAATAATACGGCATATCTAGACGACATATCTAGACGGCATCTATACTTGTGGAATTTTGGATAATACTCAGAGAAAGCGAAGCATAGCATTATTCCATAGTTTTAACGACCGTTACGAATACAAAAACAAAAACAAAAGATTTGAAGCGAAATATGCTCGAAGTTGGTTTCATTACTTTTCTACCACATCTTGTATTACGTACCATAATATGGCTTGTTGATGTAAGCGCGCTTCGCTATGTCGTCCCCTGAGTGCGCAAGCTGCTCTGTAAATGTGTGCGTCGCTTTTCACCCCCCCCCCCCCCCCCTTCACCCCCCTTCACCCTTCATTCATGCGTTGGCCGCCTATTTGCTGCGCTTGTAGATCTTGGACAGGAACGTCTCGAAGACGGCCTTCTTCAAGCCCTTGGCCTCGTCGATGCCGCCAATCTGCGTGCGCAGCTCGCCCACAACCTTCTCCTCGTAGTCCAGGTAGCGCTGCTCCAGCTTCAGGTCGTTGAACAGCACCTTGACGGCGGCCTCGCTGGTCTTGTCCTTGCGGCCGTAGTGCTCCTCAAGCACGGCGCGCTGCTCGGGCGTGGCCAGCTGCAGCGCCTGGTTCACGAGCCACGAGCACTTGTTATCCATAATGTCCGTGCCGATCTTGCCAATGTGCTCGGGCAGGCCAAAGTTGTCGAGGTAGTCGTCCTGGATTTGGAAGTACTCGCCCATCGGAATCAGGATCGACTCGGCAATCTTGAGGTTCTCGGGCGTGCCGAGCTCGAGCATGTGCAGCGCCAGGGCCACGGGCAGGTAGAAGGAGTAGTACGCCGTCTTGTAGATGACAATGAAGCGGTACTTGTCCATGCTGAAGTTGTCCAGGTTGACCTTGTCCTCGGGGGCGGTCAGCAGGTCGGCGAGCTGGCCAATCTCGGTCTGGAAGGTGACCTCGTGGAACAGCTCAAGGAGGTCGACGTAGGCGGGGTGCGTCTTGAAGTGCTCCTTCAGCAGCGTGTAGATGGCCGACTCGAGCATGAAGGCGTCGTTGATGGCAATCATGCCAACGCCCTCGTGGCGGTACCAGCAAGGCTTGCCGCGGCGCGTGATGCTGCTGTCCATGATGTCGTCGGACACCAGGAAGAAAGCCTGCAGCAGCTCCGTCATCCAGCCGAGCGTGGCGGCCTTGAAGTACTCCTCTTCGGTCAGGGCGCGGCCGAGCAGAATCGACACGGAGTCGGGCACGGACATGCCGCGGTTGCACTTGCCGCCGACGGCATTGATCTCGAGGCTCTGCTTGTACCAGGCGAGGTGCTCCGCGGGCAGGTTGTACTTCTGGGCGTGGGCCAGGAGTGTGGCCTCGAGCTTGGGGAAGATCGCCTCAAACTCCTGGAGCGTCGTTCTTTGCGCCATTGTGAAGGATTGGGTGGGGTGGTTGTGTAGAAGGTTGGTGAGCTGGAAGATCGAGATGAGAGGTTGGAACAGTCAAGGTGTCGTCCTTAATAAACAAAGGCGTCGGTACCGGGGGCGGCGAGTAAAAGAAGAATGCGAAGACTGTTGCTATTCTTCAAGACGAATTCGGAGCGAGGAAGGGGGGTTTTCCTGCTCATGGGGGGCTAATTAGGGGTCTCAATTGACTGGCGGTGTTGGCGGTGGGGTTGCACCTGCTTGGCCAGGGGCAAGGTACAAAGGCGGTGAGATTTTTTGGCGAGAGGGGACGAGGGAACCGAGGGAACCAGGGAAGGCGGCAGAAAAGGCGCTTGTGTGGTGGTGGGCCCGTCGTAGCTTCCCGCGACAGCTAAGACAAGGGCGACGCGCTTGCAAAAGAGGAAAGAACAACCGATTTCCAGAGAGACGACGGCATCACGAACACAACAAATGCAGCGAGCTGCACAAGTTTGAAGATTTTCTGAACAGCCGGCATTGCTTTTCAGATCCACTTGCTGCCGATACCGACAAGACGACCCAATACTGTCCACGCGACCACGAGATCGTCAACAAGCACAACACTGGACGCGTCCTGCGCTGACAGCCCCGTGCAAAAAAACAAAGCGAAGCGACAGAACGAACAAACCATCGCCAGCCAAACCTCGATTCTACCCGACCATCTACCTGGCTTGATCTCGACGCTTCTAACGACCGGCCCGGTGTGAGCACCAATGGCATTGAACAAGCAGGAGACGCTGCAGCTGCGGTCAGCGCTGCAGGATGCCGTCGTCAAGTGCTCTGAGCGCTGTCTCTACCAATCCGCCAAATGGTGCTTACCCTTTCCTCTGGGCTTCTTGACCTCGCCTCCTTTATGCATGACGGCTAACAATCCAGGGCCGCCGAGCTCTTGACATCCATCCCAGAATCGGCCGTCGACACCACCAACCTCAACCTTCCTCCATCGGCTACTCAGCCGCCGTTGCTCGTCACACAAAATGTCGACCCCGCCGAAGCGCGACTCGAGGCCGCTGAAATTAACAAATACCTGCTGGCCAAGTCCTTCTTCGACTGCCGTGAGTACGACCGCTGCGCTGCCGTGTTCCTGCCCGACTCCCTCATGGCGGGTGTGCTGTCGTCGTATCGTCAGAATCACACAGATTTGTTTGGCGGAGACCCGGTACCAGCTTCCACGATGGCGGGAGGCCGGGGGAATGTAAAGCTGAGCCAGACGCCGAGCTTTACAAACAAGAGTGGTGGTGACGGCCGGACACAAGAAGCCGACGCGGCGATGCGCACGCCGTTCGAGGACGCGGAGCCCGTGGGCGTGGGCAGCCTACCCGAGCTTAGCCAAAAGAGCTTGTTTCTCGCGCTGTACGCCAAGATGATTGCAGGCGAGAAGAAAAAGGACGAGGACGTGGAGATGGTCATGGGCCCGCAAGACACGGGCGACGTGGTCAACCGGCAACTGCAGGTGATTAGTGCGTACCTCCAGACATGGTTCGATCAGAACATGGTGGGCATGGACGAGGACGAGGAGCGCGTCGTCAGCCAGGGCTGGCTCGAGTACCTGTACGGCATGGTGCTGGCCAAGGAAAAGAACGAAAAGGAGGCCATGGAGTGGTTCATCCGCAGCGTGCACCGGTTCCCGATGAACTGGGGCTGCTGGCAGGAGATGACGATGCTGCTGTCGCGCGTGGACGAGCTCAACAAGATTGCGCCACGGCTGCCGCAGAACATCGTCTCGTTCATTTTCCACCTGCACGCCTCGCTCGAGCTGTACCAGCAAGGCCACAACCTGGCGACATCGGTCGATCAGCTGCTGTCCATCTTCCCCAACTCGTCGTTCCTGCTCACATGCAACGCGCTCCTTGCCTACCACAGCAAAGACCTGATCGCGGCCGAGCAACACTTTAGCACACTCTTGGCGCAGCACCCACACCGACTCGACTCGCTAGACCACTACTCCAACATCTTGTACGTGCTCAACATGCGGCCCAAGCTGGCGTTTTTGGCGCATCTCTGCCAGAGTCTGGATAAGTTTCGGGCGGAGACGTGCGTGGTGATTGGTAACTACTACTCGCTCATGTCGGCACACGAAAAGGCGGTGCAGTACTTCCGGCGAGCGCTCGCGCTCGACCGGTCGTGCCTGTCGGCGTGGACGCTGATGGGCCACGAGTACGTCGAGCTCAAGAACACGCACGCAGCCATTGAGTCGTACCGGCGGGCGGTGGATGTCAACCGGCGGGACTACCGTGCGTGGTACGGCCTGGGGCAGACGTACGAGGTGCTCGAGCAGCACACGTACGCGCTGTTCTACTACAAGAAGGCGGCGGGTCTGCGGCCATGGGACGGCAAGATGTGGATGGCGGTGGGCTCGTGCCTGCAAAAGATTGGCCGGCCACGCGACGGCATCAAGGCGCTCAAACGCGCCCTCTTGGCCGACGCCAACTACGAATCGACGGGTGGCCACGGAGGCATTGGCCACGGCGGCAGCGGCGGCCGCGGTGCAGCACCAGGCTACATGGATCCTGAGGTGCTGCTGCAAATCGCTTTCATGTACGACCATCTGGAAGACTACGATGAAGCCAAGTCGTACATGGAGCTCTGCATGGCGCAGGAGGAGGGCGAGCAAGACTCGGCCGGGAATGGTGGCGGCAACACGAACCTTGGCGACTCGGTGGCTCTACACCGGGAGTCCATGGGCGCGTCAGGCGCGGCACCCGACGACGACGACTACGACGATAACGGCGGCGGCAGCGGTGGTGGTGGTGGAAACGGCAACGAGGGCACGGGCGTCACACCGGCGACGAGCAAGGCACGTCTGTGGCTGGCGCGCGCGGCCCTACGAGCAGAAGAGTACGAGACGGCGATCATGCTAGCGTCGGAGCTGTGCCTGGACGGCGTCGAGGTGGAAGAGGCCAAGACGCTGGTGCGGGCTGCCAAGACGGCGCTGGAGGCCCAGCGGAGGCCGGGGGGCACAGCGGCCGACGGCGACCTGGGCATAAAGGCTGGCAGCTAGAAACGCCAGTACATGTCCCGGGCACACCGGGGCATAACCTTTGTGCGGTCGCCGGTGTTTTTCGAACCGCATGGGCGAATTCGGCGGTAGGGGGCTGCCATTTGTTTGCTTGCAGGGTAATGAGTCACGATGGGCATACAACTGGTATCAGTTTGGCGTTGTGGGAAGGCGGGTTCTATCTATTTAGCATTGTGTAGAGTAATCAATATATTTTGTCTCTCTCGCGTTCTTCTCCAGTATTTTTGTCGTCTTTTCTTTTTTCAAAACTTGCTTTCTGTGTTTTGCCTTCTTAAAAGCTAGGGGACTGAAGTAAACAAAAGGGTAATTGAAAATTGAAGTATACTAAAGGAGTAGTAGTATAATAAGAGAAGAGAAAAAGAAACAGAGAAAGGAAAACAGTAGAAAGGCTACAAGATATAAAGATATAATAGTAAGAGAAACCCGAATCAACTGGACATAAGAAAAAAGAAGAAGAAAAGTGTCCCCAAAGATCGATTGATCCTCATTTTCGTCTAAAGTACCTGGAAAAGAGAAAGAGAAACGGAGCGAAAGAAACAAGAAATGGGGTACAAGAGAGCGAGAAGGATAAACCAGAGAAAGAAAGATACTGTCGTCCAAATATTGGTATCCAAAACCCCCTTTGTTGATTCTCCTCCTCACCTTCTTCTTATCCCCCACCCCTCTCATTCTCCGCTCTACGAGATCTGCAGAACCATGGGACCAGCAACAATAATGTCGTCCGTAATCACGCCCGTCAGCGGCGCCTGCGACACCAAGTTGACGTAGGCAATGCCCGCCAGCTCGCCCTGGCCGGGGATCGTGCAGCCCGCACCGGGCGTGAAAGCCGAGAAGGCGGTGCCGCCCGCAATGTTGCCGTTGGTGAACGCACAGAACTGCGCCGTGGACGAGGCCGAGGACTCGAGGTTGATGTTCTGGCCGACTGTGGCGACAGCGGACTGGCCGGCGGCCATGGTCAGCGCGGGGAAAGCGGTCAGGATCAGGTTGGAGCCGTCGGGGCAGGAGGTGATGAAGGGCGCGGCCAGCGAGAAGACCTGCTTGGGCGACAGGGCGGTGTCGAAAGCGCCCGGGGCGGCGGCAGCGGCGGTGGCGACGCGGACAAAGGTCTGGTGGCGGGCCTCGATGGTCAGGATGGACGCGGCGGTCGACAGAATGGAGCTCGAGGAAATCAGGGGGCCGCCGCCCAGGTAGGCGGAGACACCAATGTTCTCGAGCACGCCGGCGGTGGCGACCATGGACTTGGCGTCGGTGAAGCCAAAGTTGTATTGGCAGGGCTCAACGGGCTTGACGCCGGCCTGGGCGATGGCGGACTGCAGCAGAGAAACGTGGGCCTGTTCGCTGGAGCCAACGCCGAGCAGATCGGTGACTTGCTGCTGGGTGAGGCCGAGGGCAGTAAAGTCGGACGCGGGGAACTTGGCGAAGCCCTGCTGATAGAATGTAGCCTCGAGCCACTCGAGCGTGAGGGCACTGAGATGTTAGGATGGGTGTACGAGGCCAAAAAATCAAGCAAAGAACCAGAAAGAAAAAGGACGTGAAAGTACATACAATTGCAGAATGTCGACGTCCGTCAGGCCGGCCGCAGCGGCGGCGGCGTTCTGGCGCTTGCCGAACTCGTACATCTTCATCTGGGCGGCGTTGAGCTTGGGCACGGATGGTAATGCGGAGGCAGCGGCGATGAGGCCGGCCACGAGGCCTGCTGTCTTGATGATGGAAGGCATTATGGTTGTGAGGGTTTGTCGATTTCGGGTGTTGATTTTGATTTTGATTTTTTTTGTCGTGAATTGTAGAAAGCAAGACCAGCCTGACTTGTTGCAAGAAGCTGCCCTCCGGGGTGCACACTCTGAAGTATTAAAAAAGTAGATTTAAAAGAAAGGATCGTGATTGTAAAAGAGTGAATAAACAAAACGATGCCCAGGAAAGCCGACCAGCGCTTTGGGGTTCTAAAAAGAAAGTAAAGGGAGGGGAGGAAAAGAAAGACGATGAACGGAAAACACAGATTATCGTGAGATGTGGAAGAGAAGAAAAGAGGGAAAGAAAAAAACGAGGGAAAGAGGAGAAAGAAGAGAGAAAAGGAAAAAGACAAAAGAGACGGCGAGGGAGGGAGACAAAAGGTTTCTTTTCTTCGTGGGACACACCAAAAGCCAAGACCGGAAGGGGGTGTAGAGGTGGAACCGGTACGGGAAGGAACAAAAGGGAAAGCAAAGGGAAAAGAGGGACAGGGGTCAGGAAGAGACAAGAGACGAAGGGGCAGGCTGGGCGAACGTGCGCTGGGAGGGCAGAGAGAACAGACAGCGTCGACTTTGCTGCAGACGGCTGCTCCCCGATCCGAGCAACGGATTCCCACGACATGGGACAGGCTCGTCCTGCGACAGTTGACAGGGCCGGTGCAAAGTGCCAGATGGATAAACAAAATGCGGGTCTGCTGGCAGGAGGCAGATAGAGCGCAGTCTGTCAGAATAGAGTACAGTGCCCAGACTATGATGGCTCGGCACGATTGGCTTGCGGGCAGAGGACCCAGGTTGCGCAATGCAAGGGAGGGGAGGCAGCAGACAGGGAAGAATGGAAGAGGACGCTCCCGACGAAGAGTTCCAGGGATGCCAAGGGGACGACGAAAGAGCCCAGATTGGAGCCAGATTTGAGATGGCAGGACAAGCGGCAGATCCCTGCAGTGGGCAATGGGCAATGGATGATGGGCAATGGGCGTTTCTGTCAAGGGCCGTGAGCCAAGCTACGAGAATCCCCAGCAGAAGGAGGGCAGGCACAAAGAAAAACGCTGCCGAGAGTTCAAGTCGTGATGTCGTAGTTGGGGGCTCATGGCTGTGAGGCTGCCCGTGTAAGTGAGGCTCGGACGTTGCAACAGGCCAATCAGAGACAAAAGAAACACGAAACACAGAAACCCCTTCCCCCCTCCCCTTCCTGCCCTTTCAGGACACAACCGCGCTTTGGGACGAAAAATGGGGGTTTGGGTACGTCGTAGTTGGCTGTCGCACCTGCCAAAAGTAAGGTTTCTTGTTCCTGCCCTTTCTAATTTTATTTCTGGGGTTACTTTTGAGTTGGTCTTGCTGCTTCTGCAGGGCAGGAACGCTGCAGAAAAGAAGCTTCGATGTGGGGGCTTCAAAACAGGGGTGGCACGGGTAGCACCTTCCCCCATCCACTTTTTGTGACTCGGCGCGGTTTCAGCGCAGTTTCGGGTGCGCGGACTGTGTGCAAGCCGGCGCAGAACCTCTTGGGAGAGTATGTCGTAGAGAAAAGGTGTACGACGCAAGCTTGATGCTGCAAAGAGAACGTCGTAGTAGGAAAATAATAAAGGGTGCTATTGCCCAGGCACGAGGGTGAGAGCAGGCTGTGCGTAGCTTCGTGTGCAATGACTGACTGTCAACGAGGAAGGAGCAAGCAGGGGAAGGAGCGATTGGGGATGAAAAGAAGTGGCAACACGGAGTACGGACTACGTCGTAGACCTGGCCGAGCAAAGTAAATATGCCACCGCAGTGGTCTCTTGCTTTCTGTCATCTATCTTGACCCATAGACTTGGCTCGCCTGCAGGTCTGACGGGCGGGCCACAGACAAAGAGTGGCAAGTGACAAGTGTGTAAGTGAGCGGACGGACTGAAATGCCGTCATGTTGGCCATCTTTCGTGGCGCTTTTCGGGATTTTCAATCTACGTACATTGCGTATGTTTTGCCATGTCATGACGAGCTGCTCCACGTCTGCCAAACATGAACACGCTCTCCTTTTCATAAAATGAAGGACATTTGTTAGAAACATCGTCAGCATTGGCAGCCTTGGCTTCTCCTTGCGTGCCCACAAATTAAAATGGAAGCTCGTCGTTCCGTTCTCCGAGAAAAGGGCGCGAAGAAAGAACACCCTTTTAAAAACAGAGATAAGCTCGGGAGCCGAGCCGACAAGGCCAGGGTCCTTGCAAGCCAGGCTCAAAAAGGGGATGGACGCAAGATGGATCTCGTTTTGAACGCAAAAAGGAGACAGGGCAGGTCCAGGGCATTGTCGACAGAGTGGAGGACGGGGCACGGGGTAGTGGCGTACCACGTATGGAGAACGCTGCGTCTAATATAGCGAAAGTTTCATAGTGCTTGTCATGTACAAGCGAGGGCAACTCTGTGTGCAGAGGTACAAGCACGCTTTTTAAGAGGGCTTGAGGTTTTGCAAGTCATGTGTAATCGTGCGATTTAGATCTAGAGATGATAGATAAAGAAAGTTGGGATATCATCGTTTGTTTTGAAGATGTTTGTTGCAATCGTGCAAAGATAAAAAATATGCGGATAATTTTTATTTATTTTCAACAGAAGTTTATTTTCTCATTATTTTGAATGTCAACTCAAGGTTTTATGTTGAATTGAATTTTGTTTTAAAAAAAGAGAAAAAGAAAGAAAAAGAACAAGAAAGTCTCTATCGTACAATATCAGCTTAGCACTGAAAGACTTTAAAAAAAAAAAAGAATAAGTAAGAGAAGACCCAAGATCAATTTAATTAACATATTTTAAAGCGCCCGTTCTACCCTTATCGTACCGTGTACAGACAAGTCACCAAATACATTTAATCGCTCTTCCCACCGGCCTAGTTCTGATATCCTTTTCCTGTCGTTCTCGGCGTATTCTTTTTCATGTCCCACACTTTCATCTTATGTCGTGCGGCGCAGACGAAAACAGAGGAGATAAAGAAGCAGGGAGGGTTCGTCGAGAAGCGACACATATGCACCTCGTGCCGCAAGCCGAGAAATCAATGCGTTCTCGAACTTGCGGCTCTTGGGAACAACGACGAAGAGTCTGTCTCTTTTGCCCTCTCACCCCCTCCCGCTTCTTCATAGAAGATGCGTCGATCATCTGTCGCATCGACGTCGTCTGTCGATAGGTTTAACACAACGCTGACGCTTAGGCTAAATAGTGACAAAGACAAACAAGCCAGAGAAGAGGATGGAACGGCTGGCCGCATCATTTAGTCCTGTACGTGTATTCGAAGATGAGTATACGTGCGTGTACAACGGGGAGAGAGAATTATCATAAGTCACGACACGAGCATTTTAGGCCCAAGAGACGAAGTAAACGAGGCAGAATTTAAAAGACAAAATTTGCTTGCAACTTCATTCTTTGTACTGGGACTGCGACAACCAACGAAAAGAAATCACTACCAGCCATTTGTCCTTCTGCAATGTCCAATTTCCTTCTTATATTTAATATGTTCTTATAGCATGTTCCTTTATGAACCTGCATCTTTGTGGATATCCAAGTCGGCTAGAGCTTTTTGAGCACACGTATTGCGCACGCCTTGTAATGCTTGAATCTGTGCGTATGTGCTGCGCAAGGCTTGTCGTCATCTGCTTGACCAGCAGAAGGGTGTGTAGTTTTGTGTAGTTTCCAGTACGTAGTCTGGCGCGTGAGTCGTGTTGGGTGACAGGAGACAATAAAACAGCAACAATAAAAAAACAAAGCAAAAAATAACAAATAAAAATAAACTAGAAAACTGAAATAACCAGAAACAAAACGAGGATGGTCAACAACTATACCCAAAATCACTCTAGAGAACATCTGCTCCACAAACACACAGACACCGTTGGACCGCTTGGTGTAGGTGGAGGTATATGCGTAGCAGACCGTCCGTACTCTCCATACTTTCGTTTTTTGATTCACTCCCTCCAATATCTGCGTTGCTTGCGTCCTTCCGACCAGTGGTCGCGCGATCTCTTCTTTTGAATGCTCCTCTTACAGAGCATACGGGTTGACGGAGCGGATGGTAAGGCACCTATAAAGTGGTTAGCATATGGAACAAAAAAAAAAGAACATGGGTGAAAACGTACGGTGGGCTCTTGCTGAGATCCGTCTTAAGGATGATGGGCACCCGCGTCATTTCCGTCACATCTTGGATGTATTCGCCATCCTCCTCACGCAGCTTGAACAGCTTGAGGTACTTCTCCTTGTCCGTGAGGCGGGCCTCGGACGACTCCGATGCAGGCACGCGCGAGTCGGAGCGAGCACGCTGAAGGGCCGCGTCCGCACCGCCGCTGACCTCGAGGCGGGACGGCGAGCCCGGAACGCTCTGGGTCGGGCGCTCCGCAAGCGACGCACCAGCCATGGCCTCCGTGATGTCCGAGCCGTTATCCTCGTCGTCGTCAAAGAGCGCGTCCGTGTCGTCGGTCGAGATGGTGCCCGTGTCGATCTGCTTGCGAGCGGCCTCCTCGCGTTCACGGCGCTGGCGCTCGGCCTCCTCATGCTGCTGCTGCGCGGTCGCGGCGTTCTTCATGCGCGTCGACGGGCCGGACTTGACACGCTCGTCCTCGGGAACGTACGAGGAGCTGGTCACACCCTTCTCCCAGTACAGCTCCAGCACGCGCTTCTCCTTCCGGAACTCGGCCTTCTTCAGCGGCAGCTGGTCGCAGTGCACGCGCTTCTCAAAGCCCCATTCGGGAATGAGCACGTCAAACGCGGACTCATACACGCAAAGAACGATGCCCTCTGCGACCAAGTCGCCATGCGTCTCGAGTCGTTTCTTATCCATAATACGGCACGAGTCGATGTGTACGCTCTGCTCCTGCGCGTTCTGAGCCGAGTCCTTCTTGACGTTGCACAAATCCACCGTCTTGGCCAGCGTATCATCTTCGTACCCTTCGGCTTCACCAGCCAGCACCACCTGAAGTTGTCGCTGCACCATAATGTCCACAACGCGGCGCGTGGGCGCCGTGAAATGGGTGTACATGGGAAGGTTGAGACCGTAGTGCATCCAGTGCTGCTGGGGCTTGTCGCCGCTGATAAAGTACTTGGCGCGCTGCATCGACTTGACCAGTGACGTCTCCATGCCCTTGCGAATGTCTGCATCGTCCACCTTGAACAGGCTGTTCTGGAGCGTGCCACTGCTGAACGTATCAATGTCGTAGCCCAAAGCCGTCAGGCGCTCCGCGATCGTTTGTAGGCGGCGTGGGTTGGGCATGGCGTGCCGGCGCAGGATGGCGTTCTTGGGAAGGCCCTCGGCCAGCAGCTTTGCAATGTGCGCGTTGACCTTGTGCATCAGCTCCTCCACCAGCTCGACGGCATGCGTGGTGTCGAAAATGTTGTGCTCAATAGGAATGTTCTCGTCATCGAGCTGCTGCAGCAGACGCAGCGGCGCCATAGGCTCACCAGCCGAGCCGAGACGCGCCTCGCGGAACTTGTCTGTCACCAGGCGGAGAATCTGAATGTCCTTGGCGGACGCCGCGTCATGCTTGAACCCGTCGCCGTTGGTCAGAGCCTCGTTGATGCTGGGGAGGGACAGCTTGCCGTCGCTCTTGATGATGCTCTTGCCCACCCAAATGTCCTCGTCGGCGACAGTCGCCGTGTGTGCATCGACCTGGAAGACGACACTGAGCGTCAGGCGCTCCTCGCCCGGCAGAAGCGAGCACAGGTCCGTCGACAGCCGTGACGGAAGCAGAGCGCACGTACGGTTCAGCAGGTGCACGCTGGTGCCGCGCTTCCTGGCCTCGCGTTCCACCAGAGAACCAGACTTGACAAAGTGTGCGACATGGGGAATGTGTACACCAATCTCGATCTTCCCGTCTGTGCCCGTCTTCACGTGCACGGCATTGCCAAGGTCGCGTGTCCCATCAAGATCAATCGTGAACGTCTTCTCGCTGCGGAGATCGCGCCGGCCTTCGAGGTCCGCGGCATCCTCCTTGATGGGACCGGAGGTGCCCCAGTCGGTCTGGATGCTGCGCAAGACGGCGTCCGAGAACTCGTCCGACGCAAAGTTGTTGTCACGCAGCAGAGCGTCGGTCTCGGTCTCAACGTTGCCCATGTGGCCCAGCACCTCGACCAGGGTGCCAAAGGGATGCAGTGACGTAATCGGCCAGCGCTTGATGCAGGCGACAAAGATGCGATCGGCGTACTTTTGATGATTGTCCACAAAATCGCGCGGCGCCTGCTCCGTGGGGATGGCAATCAGCGGCACGCGCTTGTCGGTTGGCTTGAACCACACAATCTTGGGCTTGTCCTGGTTACGGTTGTCGCCGTGGCGCGAGTTGTTGCGATCGGCATCCTGCTTGTCCTTGGTCGCCTGGCTGCTCGGGCGCAGCAGGCCGAGGGTGCCAGAGAACATCTGGCCGGCAATGCGCTCCACGACGGCAACGATGTGGCCGGCAAAGAGTGGCTTCTGATCGTCGTTGATCTCTTCCTCCTCAACAAGCAGCAGGCTCTGGCCCTCGACTTCGACGTCGTCATTCTTCTTCTGCGTAGGGCGCTGGCGGAGACTGCCGCGACGACGAAGGCCGCCCTCGTTGCCATTGTTGATGCTGCCACCGCCATTGTTCAGGCCCGAGTTGTTGTTGCCATCAACGTTGCCGTTCGTAGAGCCAGAGCGGGTGTCGGTAATGTCCTTGCGCTTCTTCTTCTCTTCTTTCTCACGCTTCTGAGACCACACCTCGTCGACGTCGAGCAGCTCGACGGCGACAAGATCGCCCTCCAGAGCGCGGTTGCGATCCTTACTTCCGCAGATGAAGATATCAGCCTCCAGGAGCCCGTCCACCGTGGTCACATACGCATCGCTGCGGTTCTTCTTGTTGACACGAAGGATACCCTGCACGAGACTACCGTTGCTTAAGAGAGGGGGTAGGCTGGCTTGGGGCAAGTAAGGGGTAAAGAGCGTCTTGCGCTGCTGCTGCTGCTGCGACTGGTTCTGCTGCGCCTGGCCCTGGGCGGCGTGTTGGCTGTTCTGCAGACCGAGGAACTGCTGGGTGTTCAGCTGTTGCTGCATCGCCTGGAGCTGGCTCAGCTGCATGGGGTTGAGCTGGTTCAGCTGTTGCTGGCCGGGGAAGACGCCGGGAATCATCATTTGGCCACCTTGGAGCTGCAGGAGCTGCGGGAATGCGCCTATTGAGTTGATCGACTGGCCGCCGCCCACAGAAGCACGCGACCGATGGCCTGGCTGGAAGCCCTGCTGGGGTTGCTGGGGCTGTTGGGGCTGCTGCTGCTGGGACTGCTGCGGGCCACCGTTGCTGCCATCTTGATTTTGGGCTGCCGGGGCCTGGTTACGCCAGTTGCTGTCAAAATTGCGCGAGTTCGTCCGCGCATGGCTGCCACCGCCACGGCGTTGGAAGTCATGCGTGCCGCTGAGCGAGTCAGCCTGGTAGTTGCCCATGGCGCCACGACCCAGACCACCACCGCCACGACCGACAGCCATGCTCTGGCTGCGGCCATGAGCGGACCCGCGGCCTCGGGATGCCACGGCAGGGGGAGGCGTCGGGTTGCTCTGGCTGTCGACAACAACATCGCCCTCGGGCTTGTCGCTGGGAGAGGTAGCAGCAGCGGCCGCACCGGGAGCGGGGAATTGGAAGGCGGACGTGGTGCGCTTTTGCTGGGCAATCTCGGCCGCCTTACGGGCGTCAGCGACAACGAGCGAATGACGGCGCTGATGTCCACCGCCCGGGCCGCCACCACCGCGGCCACCACGAGAGCTCGGGCCGCCACCCTCTCGGGCGTGGGCCGGGCTTTCGAAGTTGCCGAATGTGGAACCAGAAGCGCCCGACGACGGAGCCGGAGGAGGACCCATGCCCATATTAGGGAGAGCCGACTGATTACGGCGATGTGAGTGGGTCTGCTGAGGCATACCCATGTTGATGTTCTGTTGCGGCTGCTGCGGCAGCTGGGCCGGGAATTGGAAGCCGGCCTGCGGCGACATGTTGAGGGCGGGCTGCATCGGGAAAGCACCGCCAGCACCGAGGGCTTGGTTGGGGAGCATGCCGCCGCCCAAGTTGGCAAACTGTTGAAGGTGCTGCTGCTGCTGCTGCAGAGCCTCGATCTGCTGTTGGAGCAAAGCGGGGGTCACTGAAAAAGAGGAGAGCTGTTAGCTTCGGCAGGGATGATGTGAGCTATTTTGGGGGAGGTAGGGGAGGTCGGAAGGGGGGGGGAACAGAAGGGGAGACAAATGGGGGGGAGAGATGAGACAGGTGTCAAAGCGCTGAAGGCAGCCGGGGCCACTCGGCCAAACGAAGCTCGGCGATACGGACGATGAGGAGGCAAGGTGGCACAAAGACAAGGAAAAGGGAAGACGGAGGCGAATAGGGAGCATCAGACGGCTGGAAATGGGATACATACTGTTCTGGTTGGTGTACATGCTAACGAGCGGCGTCATCTCTGACGGGCTACGGCGATGCGCAATATGAAGACGACGGCCAGTCGGCCCGGGGACGCCCCCGGTGGGCGGGTTTTGTTGCTGATCCATGACGATGGATGGTTCTGGACGCGTGCCGTACGAAGCTCAAGGAGAGACGAGCTGCGATGGTGCGATGCCGACAATGCACTCGATAAGGAGGGTTGTCGTTCAGAAGATTGGACGAGGGGGTAGGTAGGTAGTCGGATTCGAGGCGAAATGGAGAGGCAAGAATCAATGGATAGAAGCGAAGTAACGATGCGAAGTGGGATATGATAGAATGACCGATGAAGATAGGCCAGGTGCGAGACAAATCAGGTTCGAGGAGGTAAGGGGCGAGCTTGATGTGGGTGGTATAGCTGGATGTCGCGAGTAAAAAATGATGCAAACAAAGTGTCTTTTTTATGTTGTTTAAAAATGTGATCCGTTGACAGGCGATCGGCTGGGCCGGGAAAAAGCCGAAGTGATGGATGGTTCACTGTTCAAACGAAGCCGAAGAAGTGACGATGGCGATGCACGGCAAACGGTGCAAATGGTGGATGAGCTGCTGTTGGTGAAAAAGGGGGGGAAGGCACGCCCAGCACCCAGCGAACACGCGGCTTTGCACGGACACAGCAACAGCGGAGCGATACTGAGAGAGAGAGAGGCCCGGCAATGGTTGCAGAAGGAGAGACGGGGTGGAATAAAGGAGGGAAAGGCCGATAAAAACAATGGAAGGAAGAGAGGGACGGGTAAGGAAGGAAGGTGAAGAAAACAATGGGAAGGAGGGAAGGAGAAAAGGAGAGAGAATGAAGGAAAGAGCAGAGGAGAAAGTAATATGGTGATGCTGGGAAGGTGTGATGGAGACGTCGTTGCCCCAGCTCTGGCTTTTTGGGCACCTGCTCCTCCTGCGTCTCCTGGTTCTGCTGCTCCTTCCTTCTCTTCTCGCCTCTCCTCCTCCCTGGTCAGCGTGTGTTGGTTGTCTTGTGTGGGTGCGGGAGTGGGGCTGTTGCTCCTTGTGCGGGCACCTGTGGGCTCCTGCTGCGGGCCTGGCTCGACTGGGCAGCGCAGTCGATGCCGTAAACTGCAAGTGCCCCGCTTTTACGCAGCTTTGGCCCTGTAGCAACGGCGCCTACTGACCGCCCGGCAGAATGCTAGTGGCCTCGAGCTTGGGCCTACATAATACGAGGTGTCTGGGCAGAGGGCAGGAGCTGAGCACTCCCCGGCAGTCATAGTAATCGACGGCTCATCACCGCTATTCTCCGGGACAAGAGAGGGACATACAGCGGCACCTTAGCGGCGGCAGCGCTTGTAGCGGGGATCTTGAACAGGCAAAGGCCTGTAACCTGGGAAGCCGGATGGACGAGTAAGATACGTCGTAAGATACAGGTACTTGCACGGTATCCTCTGCCTATGGGGTGAATATGGTCTACTTGTGGCAAGGCCAACGCGCTAGACGGGACGGGAAAAACGACGCCGCGTGCAAGAGCGAACCGACAAAATCGAGATCTCACTTAACATTGGTCCTTCTTGAAGCTTTATTTTGGCATCCGACGTCGCGATACGACGCATTTTGCGAGGTACCAATTGCCCACCACCCGCCGACCAACGACGCTCGTTCCTGTCTCTCGTTCTTTGCATTATTTTTGCACTATCGAAATCGCCATCATCGACGGTCCTCGAGCTATGAGATAGACAGCCGCATTTCTCTCTACCTCTCTCCATTTCCTCCCTCCTCTCCCTCTCCCTCTCTCCTCTCCCTCTCTCCTCTCCCTCCCTCCTCTCCCTCTCTTCCCTGACGACACCCCCTCCGACGTCTCCTGCGATGGCCAACTCCTCGCCACCGCGGCCGCGTACGGCCAGGGACTCTCCTGCACCCGCGTGGCGCCAGTCCGCGTATCCCATGTCCGACCCGCCTGAGATCTCCGACTTCCTCCTCGAGTCGCGCAACTCGCCCGAGGCGCACCGCCGCAACTACGCCGAGGCCCAGCGCGAGCATGACCGTGTGCTCAAGGCGGCATTGCACGTGTTTGACCTGCACCAGCTGGCGGAGGCGCAGCGCGAGATCGAGGAAGAAGAACAGCGGCGGCGGCAACGCGTCGCCGAGGAGGCCAAGCGCATCGAAAAGGAACGCCAGGCCAAGATCAAGCAGCTGGAGGACGAGGCGCGCTTGGCCGCGCAGAAGGCAGCCCCGATACCGAAGCCTGTGATCGCAGCACCACCGCCGCCACCGCCAGCACGGCCTGCATCACCGCCACTACCACCGCCGCCACCAGCGGCGGCCAAGAAGCAGCAAGAGCAACCTCCGGCAGCCCAGCAACCACCACAACAACCACCTGCAAACCCCTTTTCCAAGGGCCCGACAACACAGCTCAACGGAACCGCAGCAACATCGCCCTTTGGTGCTCCGTCTCTCGCGTCGTCCAAACTGGGTGGTACACCCCAGACCACACAGTCGCCATCGCCATCTCCTTTTAGCAATGGCGTCCCAGCGGCGACCGCACCGGCCAAGGCTGCTCCTGCACAGACCGCCGCTCCCGCTGCCTCCTCTGCACCGACCACGCCCGACCGCCACATCGAGGTGCACAAGAACCTCAAGGCCCTGCGCAAGTTTGTCGCGCAGCAGGCCAAGACTGACCCTGCGCTCAAGAGCCACATGGGCGACATGCGCCGGGACATTAGGAAGTCCTTTGGCCAGTTGACCAGCGGTGGCCTGCGTGAGAACAGGGTGCCCGTGGCCCGCATCATCACGACGCTGACGGCGGGCCTGAAAGAAGTGCCGAGCGCGATGATGGACCCGAGCCTGTTCGTGCTGGAGCCGCGCACGCAGCCCGTCGAGGGCGCCCTCCACAACGAGCCGCAGCTGCCGTCCCTGTACCTGTATCTGCTCAACGTGCTGTCCAAGGCCGCCATTGCGCAGTTTATCAACGAGTCGGGCCCCGACCCGCGCACTGCCGAGGCCATCGGCCAGGCTGTCGTCAAGGTGTATTCCGAGGCCGAGTTCCTGTGGCGCGGCAAGCCCATGATCGATATGCTCATCGCCAAGTACCGCGTCGTGTGCCCTGTGCTCTTTGGGTTTCGCGGCAACGACAAGATGGAGCGCGGGCGGGCCCAGGTCGGCTGGCGCAAGGAGGACGGCCGCTGGATTGCCGAGCAGTACCACATCGACCGCATGACGGGACTAGGCGCCGGGTTCGCGGCGATTACGCTGCGCGACTTCTCGCGCGTGAAGCGGGACAGCCCGTGGCCGCCGACCTTCTACTGGACGGCCCTCGCGCACATTGTCAACACACCGCCGGCGGAAATGTCCGAGACGCAGTGCTACGTGCTCAAGGCCATGATTGCCGACAACGAGTCCAAGTTCCTGGGCTTCTACGGCAACGCGGGTGTGGCGGCGCTGCGCAGCGCGTTGGTTGACTACCCGGCACGAATCCCCAAGGCGTCGGCTGCGAGCGAAACACTCAAGGTGCTGGCAATGACCATCAACGTGAAGACGGGCTTGGATCTTGAGCGGATATAGAAGATGCACGGTGACAGGGATGGATATTTATGGTTTCTTTTGTTTCTGATATTTTGTGTACGTTGACTCGTTGTACTTTTGTACCTTTTTGTCCTCTTGTCTTTTTGAATGGGCAACAGAGCACGCATTACTTGGGCGTTTATTTTGATACTTTTCTGCCTGGGCTTTCTTGTAACATAGCAAAATACAACGTTTTTTCGGATGAAGTGACGGACTCTTTTGTCACCGGCGCCATATTGGAACCTGTATCTAACGTGTTGCTATAATGTTGGATGTATTGGCTCTTCATGGGAGCGAAAGACGTGTCGGCCTGTATATCTGAACGCTATGTACATTGACTGCTTGAAACAATAACTCCAAAACGCCGAATAAACACACCCATAAAGCCCAGACAAGAAAGACAAGAAAATGGGACGCTTCGGCAACCTATAGCACCAGCAGCAGGACCAGCAAAACAATCAGAACGACAATCAGCACACCGATGCAACAGCTGCTCCACCGGTCCTCGTTTCGCCGGATGATGGTCCGCAGGTTCTTCATGCCGACCTCCAGCCGCCCGCCGACGCGATCGGCCAGGTTGTCCGTCACCTCCAGCATCTCGCGCTGCTCTTCGAGCTCACGGCCCATGTCGTCGGCCTGCCGCCGCAGGTTGCCCACCGTCTGGAACACGCCGTCGAGGTGCTGGTCCTGCTCGTTCATCATTTGCAGTTGCTGCTCGCGCTCAAACTCGGCATAGTTGTCCGTGGGGCCCTCGGCGCCATCTTCAATCGCAAACGAGTTGGGATCGGGCAAATCACCGCCGCCGGCTCCTCTGTTCCCCGACGTCACCGTCTTGAGCTCCCGCCGCATCTTGTCCACTTCCTCGCTCGCCTCCTGCACAACGCGCTGGCGGCGCACGACCTCGGCCCCATTGAGCCCAAACTGTGCCGGGTTGTCCTCGACGGCGCGCACGCTCTCGACGAGGTCGGCGAGGTCTTCGGCGAGCAACGCGAGCGCGGACTCGAGATCGGCGCGCGCGGCGGTGAGCTCAGGGGATGTCGCGGCTGTTGAGAGCGAGCGGATGCGCAGGTAGGACTCGAAGAGGGGCCGCGTTGAGGCCAGCTGGGAGAGGACATCTCTGGATAGGAGAACTGGGTTAGCGACGGGTCTCTGTAACGACGGGCCTCTGTAACGATGGTGAAGGCAACTGAAACGCACTGTTGGACCTGGAGGAACGGGTCCTCATCGTTGGGAGACGCCATTATGTTGTGCGCCTTGGTGTGTTTGGCATGGTATGTGGTGGAAGAGGAGACAAAAAGAAAAACGACAGACGAGAAACGTGATTGAAGATGGATGGATATGGATGCGATGCTCAGCCAAGGCCAGCAACGTCGCGAGATGGCCCTTTGCGGAATGCTAGGATGACGAAGGCAGCTCGGAACAAGCAGGCGTGATTGGGCCAGCCCCTGAGAGCGGTCTCCACTTGCTACCGTTCGGGGCGATCAGGCCCCAGCTTTAGGCAGCTCAGCTTGGTTATAGCGAGTTGTAGGCCTTTTGGAGTAGCACGCCGACTCGACTTCAACACCCAGCAAAGAGAGAAGTGACACAGAAGACATGAATTATGACGAAAGGTTTTGGGGAATGTGATTTGAGGTGAAATGAAACGACCAAAAAAAAAACCAAAAAAAAAACCAAGCAAAGTAAATTCGGGCATGTGACTAAAGAGGAAATAGACAAGCAAAAAAAAAGTTGGTCGAAACTGCAAAAAGCAACTGCAACTTCCGGGAGTCGAACCCGGAGCCTACGCATGGGAAGCGTAGATGTTACCGCTACACCAAAGTTGCTTAGCGATATTGTATTTCGATACTGGGCTGGGTTAAATAGCCAGCCCTGAGGTGGAGCGTCTGTTGAACAAGCTCCCAACCCCACCACTTCCCCCCAATCGAAAACCTGTATTTAGCGTAGCACCTTTGCGTCAGCGGTCCTTCCTCGCCGAACCTTTGACCTCCTTTGCTGTCCGAACGAACGCTAAACAACGAAGCAATACACCACAGCTCTCAAACAACCCCCTCCCGACAACCACCTCCCTACGACCACCATGGCGGCCCGCGGCGACAAGATCGAAAAGATCATTGCGCGCATGCAGCAGCGCATCAGCGAAGGCCAGTACTACGAGGCCCAGCAGCAAACCCGCGTCGTGGCCGCTCGGCACATCAAGGCAGCCAATTGGACGGCGGCCATCGACATCCTCTACAATGTGGCACAGGCTCTGCTCAAGGCAGGCCAAGGCGGCAGCGGCGGCGACCTGAGCATCTTCATGGTCGAAGTCTACAAGCAGGCGGAGCTCAAGCCCGACGCCACGTCCCGGGGGCGTGTTCTGACGTGCCTGCGGCTGTTTGACAGCGAGGAGCCGACGCGCAAGAAGTACATCACGGAGGCGATAGCGTAAGTGCCAATGGGTGGTCTTTATTCATTCTCCGTGTATCATTCTCTCCTAACCGCATTGCGCACCGGCAGATGGTCTTCCAAGTTTGGCGAATACCCGGCTGGCGACCCCGAGCTGCACCACGTCGTCGGCTCGCTCTACGCCGACGAGCACGAACCCTATGAAGCCGAGCGCCACCTCCTCACCGGGACTAAGGATTCCCCGGCGGTCCTCGCTCGCACGGAGTACTCGTGGTACCAGCAGGACGACGCCCACACCGCCCCGCTGTACGCCGCCCGTGCCGTCCTCCCCTATCTCCTCATGGCCAACGTGCGCGCCGCGAACGAGAGCTTCCGCGTGTTTGCTACCGCCTTGGCCGCCGACAACCCGGGCCTCAATGTCCAGGAGGTGAGCGGCGCGAGCGCCGATGCGCGCGTGTTCCCCAGCTTGCCGCTCCTCAACTTTCTCAGTCTGCTGCTGCTGGCCGTCCAGCGCGGCAGCCCCGAGCTTTTCCGGCAACTCTCGACCAAATATGCGGCCCAGCTGCGTGAGACCGAGTCGTGGTCAGATGCGGTCGAGACGATTGCCGAAATGTACTTCCACATCCAGCGACCACGGCAGAGCAACCCGCTGTTTGATATGATGGGAAGCTTGTTCGGTGGCGGTGCTGGTGGCGGCGGCGGTGGCGGCGGCTCAAGAGGCTCACAGGGAAACAAAAGTATCGAAGCACCAGTCGCCGAGGGCCTGGACTAGACCGTGGAACGTGTCGGGATAAATGTGTTGCTGTGTGGCGGAGGGGAATGTTGGTGAAACTGGAGCGACTTTCTTTCTCAACGCCCGAAAACGGATTGATGCCATGGCCTGCTTGCTTGCTGCAGGCGGCACATGGAACGTGTAATATAAGCAGACGATCAAAAGTAGACACGATTAAATATGTTCTCAAAAGCCACAAAGGATGGTACGGGCTCAGCGCTAATCCAGCCGTGGTATATCCTCGGCCTCGTACATCCAGTTGTCTTCCGCCAGTGCAGAGACCTTGGCACGGAGGCTTGCCCTGAGAGCGTCGAGTAGTTCTGGAAGGTTAGTCAGTCAACATTGCATAGTCCGCCGCCGAGAGAAAACATACCTTCAGGCTGCCCCGGAATACTTGTCCGCTGTTGGTGGTACTTGATGGTATCTGCTAGTCTTTGCCGTTCTCCTTTACAGGCGAGCGTTAGCATAGTATTCGTATACAATGAATGTGTCCCTTTCCTCTCTCCTGTCGTGGACATACTTTCGCTCTCTTGCCGTGCATCCAATGCCATCTCGCCCATCTCGTCCGCTGTAGGTGACGGCGGGTCTACCAGCTCAAGCTCGCCGTTGCGGTCGCGGACAACAATCTCAGCAGGACCGCGGGATGCTGGGTCCTCGGCCAGTGCCGACTCGAGCCCCGCGTCAGAGCCGTCCAGGCCGCCCAGGACACTCGCCCGAAGCCCGTCGTTGGTCGAATTTGCCGAGTTCGCTGTCGACCCGGCCGATGTGCTCTGGGTCGGCCGGCGTGTCAGTTGGCTCTGAAACAGATTCCGCCGCACACTCGTCGACGCCGATGATGCATTGGCACCGCTGCCAGCAGACCCGCCGCTGCCCGTCGCAGCGCCGCGAGGTGCCCGGGGAAAGGCGCCGGTGCCGACTCGGGAGGCCATTTGGTGGCGACTGGCGTGGTAGATGGGATGGCGGTCGGCCATTATGGCTTGAGACGGGGCAGTCGAGACGATGGACGTAGGAGTAAGAAGGAATGCAAATATAGGGGACGGGCGATCTTTGGTGGTATCAAGACGTCCGATTGTTTAAAACGACAGGGACTTGTTTATGTTTGTTTCTAGTCAGAGGTTGGGCAAGTGAAACTGTTAGCGCCCAGCCGCGGGTTTGCTCTTGCCTTTCAACAGCCTCGTCATTAGAAACGCCAAATAGCATTGTTGTTCCTCTGATTGCGGAGTAGTGGGCGACCGGCTGTTCTGCCCTGTGAGCTCGACGCGCTCCCGCTGAGCCCCGCCAAACCGCCAGAGACAGACGCCAAGTCATGTGCTCCGGTGGGTCCAAACACGAATTTGAGAGCAACCCGTCACGCTCGTCACGCTAGAACGCGTTGGCGTGCTTGCCCTGTTAAATTGATTTCGCCTCTTGGGAAGCTGCCCTCCACCTCCCTGCCTTTGACTCTCCGACGCCGTACACACAACAAACACACTCAACACGTTCAACACACAAGACCGACTTTGGATCGAAGTATGTCGACGCGCGCCTCTCCGACAGAAAGCTCGTAAACGACCGAATCCCACGATCCCCTCCCGCCCATCCACAATGCCGGCCGCCGTCCTCCCGCAGAAGCGGGTGTTTGGCGAGGCTTCCAACGCTCGCAGCAACATCGCCGCTGCACCGTCGACGCCGTCCGCGTCCGCCAAGAAGCGTCGCCTCGAGAACCTGCCGCCGTCGTCGAGCCCGGCCGCAGGACGTCAGCTGCTGCCCAGCTCGCAGAATGGCCCCGGCCGCTTCGGCGGGTCGAGCCAGCAGAAGAGCGTCTTCGAGTCCGAGGTGCTCGAGAAGCTGAGCCAAGACATCAACGAGCTCAAGCAGAACAACGCAGAAAAGGACCAGAACTGGGAGCGCCCACCAGTGCCGGCGACCTTTAGCCAGCACACGTCCGACCTGTCCTTCCAGCAGATCGAGGCCGAGGAGGGCACGACACACAGCGGGCGGCCCACAGTCAGGTTGTTCGGCGTGACGGACGACGGAAACTCAGTGCTGCTGCATGTGACCGACTTCCGGCACTATCTGTACGTGGCGGCGCCGGCGTCGTTCGCGCCTACGGACTGCAAGCCCTTCCAGGCGTTTCTAGAGGCACAAATGGCGTCACACCAGACGGTGATCTATTCGGTGCAGATGACGATGCGTGAGAGCATCTACGGCTTCCAAAACAACACACAGAATCCCTTTCTCAAGATCACGGTCACGGACCACAAGCAGATCAGCCGCGTCCGCTCCGCCATCGAGAACCGCAGGGCCAACTGGAAGGGCATGTGGGGCCAGAGCGAGAACCAGATCATGACCTACGACAACCTGCAGTATGTCATGCGCTTCATGGTGGACTGCGACATCTTCGGCATGTCGTGGGTGACAGCGCCCGCCAGCAAGTACCAGCTCATTTCGGACCAGAACAAGCATTCGAACTGCCAGATCGAGGCCGAGATCAGCTGTGCCGACCTCGTGGCGCACAAGCCTGTCGGCGAATGGTCCAAGATGGCGCCAATGCGCATTCTGTCTTTTGACATTGAGTGTGCGGGCCGCAAGGGCATCTTCCCAGAGGCCGACTACGACCCGGTCATCCAGATTGCCAACGTAGTGACGCGATACGGTGAGAAGAAAGCGTTCGTGCGCAATGTGTTCTGTCTCGATAAGACGAGCTCGATCGTGGCCACGCAAGTGCTTGAGTTTGAGCGCGAGGAGGCCATGCTGGCGAGCTGGCGCGACTTCTTGCTACGCGTTGACCCGGACATCATCACGGGCTACAACATTGCCAACTTTGATTTCCCGTACCTTCTTGACCGCGCAAGGCATTTGAAAGTACCGCGGTTCGATCACTGGACGCGTATCCCACACATGCGGTCGCAAACAAAAGACAGCAACCTCTCGAGCAAGCAGATGGGCAGCCGTGACACCAAGGAAACCACCATCAACGGGCGACTCCAACTGGATCTGCTGCAACTGATTCAGCGCGACCACCACCTGCGCAGCTACACGCTCAACTCGGTGTGCTCGCACTTTCTGGGAGAGCAAAAGGAGGACGTGCACTACACCATGATCACGGAGCTGTTCAACGGCACACCCGAAAACCGGCGGCGGTTGGCGCTGTACTGTCTCAAGGACGCGTACCTGCCACAGAGGCTGATGGAGAAGCTGTCGTGTCTGGAAAACTACACTGAGATGGCCCGTGTCACGGGTGTGCCCTTCAACTTCTTGCTCTCGCGCGGCCAGCAGATCAAATTCATCAGCCAGCTGTTCCGCAAGGCGCTGGAGCAGAAGCTCGTGGTGCCAAACCTGCAGTCCAAGGGCTCAGACGAACAGTACGAGGGCGCGACGGTCATTGAGCCGGTGCGCGACTTCTACAAGGAGCCCGTGGCGACGTTGGATTTCGCGTCGCTGTACCCCAGCATCATGCAGGCGCACAACCTGTGCTACACGACGCTTGTTAACAACACTGCAATCGAAGCGTTCGGGCTGAAGAAGGACGTCGACTACATTGTGACGCCCAACAACGACAAGTTTGTGACGGTGGCGCAGCGCAAGGGTCTGCTGGCACAGATTCTGGAGGAATTGCTGGCTGCGCGTAAGCAAGCAAAGCGCGAGCTGGCGATGGAGACGGATCCGTTCAAAAAGGCCGTGCTCAACGGTCGACAGCTGGCCTTGAAAATCAGCGCCAACAGTGTGTACGGTTTGACGGGCGCCACCACGGGCAAGCTGCCCTGCCTCGAGATCGCGCGCAGCACGACAAGCTACGGTCGACAGATGATTGAGCGGACGAAGAACGAGGTGGAGGCGCGCTACAACATCGCCAACGGTTACTCGCATGACGCGCAGGTCGTGTACGGCGACACGGATTCGGTCATGGTCAAGTTCGGCACCAAGGACCTGGCGGAGGCGATGAAGCTGGGCGAGGACGCGGCGCAGTTTGTGTCGTCCAAGTTCGCCAAGCCGATCAAGCTCGAGTTCGAAAAGGTGTACTTCCCCTACCTGTTGATCAACAAGAAGCGATACGCCGGCCTGTACTGGACGCGGCCCGACAAGTACGACAAGATGGACACCAAGGGCATCGAGACGGTGCGGCGCGACAACTGTTTGCTGGTGCAGACGGTCATTGAAAAGGTGCTGCGCATGATGCTCATCGACCAGGACGAGGTGGGCGCGCAGGCGTACGTGCGGGACATCATCTCGGACCTGTTGCAAAACAAAATCGACATGTCGAAGCTGGTCATCACCAAGGCCCTCACCAAGGAGAGCTACAAGGCCAAGCAGGCGCACGTCGAGCTTGCCGAGCGCATGAAGAAGCGCGACCCGGGCTCGGCACCGGGCCTAGGCGACCGTGTGGCGTACGTCATGGTCAAGGGCGCCACGGGCTCCAAGAACTTTGAGCGGTCCGAGGACCCCATCTTCGTGCTCGAGAACAACGTGCCCATCGACACCAAGTACTACCTCGACAACCAGCTGGCCAAGCCTCTGGGCCGCATCTTCGAGCCCATCATGGGCGAGACCAAGGCGCGGTCGCTGCTGACGGGCGACCACACGCGGTCGATCTCGGTGGCGGCGCCGTCGGTAGGCGGTCTGATGAAGTTTGCCAAAAAGACGCAGACGTGCATGGCGTGCAAGAAGCCCCTGCGGGGGAAGGAGGAGAGCCAGGGCGCGGTGTGCGCGGACGA
The DNA here is from genome assembly GCA_021396225.1 of Sporothrix inflata. Taxonomy (NCBI): domain Eukaryota; kingdom Fungi; phylum Ascomycota; class Sordariomycetes; order Ophiostomatales; family Ophiostomataceae; genus Sporothrix; species Sporothrix inflata. Next base: position 169,678 of record WNYF01000047.1, on the reverse strand, counting down.
CGCGCCGCGCGTGGGCGAGCTGTACAACAAGACGCTCGACAAGGTGTCGGATCTGGAGGTGCGGTTCGGGCGTCTGTGGACACAGTGCCAGCGGTGCCAGGGCAGCATGCACTGCGAGGTGATTTGCAGCAGCAAGGACTGTCCGATCTTTTACATGCGGATGAAGGCAAAGAAGGACCTGGAGGACGCGAACAAGGACCTGCAGCGGTTTGACTTTGACGCCGCGGCGACGTGGTAGGGTGTGGAACGACCTGTCTATGTTTGTTTTCTCCCGTTATAGCTTTTTTGACGTTCTGGTTTTCTCTTCTGGTCTCAGTATAATATGTGCATCTTTGATTTATCTTTGTTTATTTTCTTCACCTTGTTATCATGACGGACGGGTTGTAATTCGGGCGACGGTTGACTAGAAAAAACATGGGACACGATAAGCACATGGATAGCTTTTTGTTTTTTTCTTTCCTGTCTCTCTTGTCTCCATCCTTAGCTATTGGCTCGTACCAAACGAAACTTTGTACACCAGACCTCAGAATTTTGCGAACCTACGTGACCTCACCTTCGACTTACTCCTCGCCCCTCATATCCCACCCCTCCCTCCTATATCGCTGTTCTTTTTTCGTGTTCTCGTCGTCCAAGCTCCAACAAGCTTTTCTCCAGAGCTCCGTCCCACTGCCTTGCACTTGCGCATTCCAATTCACCGCCCCTCGAGCTATTCCCCCCAGGGGTTAACGCCCCGCCTGCGCGAAATACGTCGTACGTCGAGCAGGGAAATGTTCGTCCGTCTGCGTCGTTATCAGATGGAAATATTTTCTCTACTTGTCTCTTTTCGGTGAGCTAGTCTTTGGGGAGACTCGTGTTCTCCGTACGGACTCCGTCCGTCGTAGTCGTACGTCGTGCGTCGCGCTTGCACACAAGAGTCGTGATGCTTCAAACGATCGCCAACCGTTGTCGGACTTTCGCTGAGCGTGCTTGGGCTTGTTTCTGGAAAACCGGCCCACGGTTCCATAAAAACATCTTATCTCTTGGCAGCACAAACGGACTTGCTGTTATGTGTTTCGATTGAGTTTGTGTTTGGTGATGCAAACTGCGAGCGGGCTTGCCATTGGGCAACGCCGGTCTCTGGAACCATAGGGGCATAAAATGGGGCCGTACGACGGAGCGCCTTGGCAGACCCTTTCTCTTGTACGGAGTACGTCGTATTACCTTCGTCCTTTTCTGCCCTTCTGTCTTTTTGTCAGATACCTGCCAGCTAGTTCCTTTTTTCCACTCGCCGTCTTTCGCCTCTCGCGTGGCAGCCTACTCTTTGCGTTTAATGTCTCGCCCGAGCAACGCGGAACTACGAACCGGCGAGGCTGCTCCACAACGCGTACATACGAGGCAGCGCACGGAGACGGCGTTCAGCTGCCTCGAACGTCCCTGGTCCCTCGAGTCGACGGAATCGGATTTGTTGTTGATTCCTGTCTCGCGTCGTTCTTGTCCGTCATCTCATCGTTTTTGCTTGGTTCATTTCCCCTCTTTCCCCAGCCGCCCGTGGGGGAACTGGTAACCCTCCTTTCGCTGCTTGTTTTTTTGCCCGGTCTCTCCCAAAAGGCTTGGCCTGCTCTCGTCCAGTCGTTCGAGTTGCTGTTTCGTAACAAAATGCAGGTAATAGCAGCACACAGGTCCTCTCACAACGCGAGGATTGGAAACTAGAACAAACAGACGAATTGGCGAGACAGAAAAGCAGAAAAGCAGTCAAGGACTGATGCACGACAGAGAGATGCAAGGAGATGCATGGAGACACACGAAATGTCGGTTTGTGGGGAAGGCGGAAGATGGAAGATGGGGGGTGTGTCGTGTGTGTCGAGATCGGCATATGGGGGACGAGAGAAGCATTCACGGCATGTCGACGCATTCACGGGTTTGTTGCGTGGGAGGGTAGACCAAAAACGCCAGATTTCAAAGAAGGATGCGGTTGATCGCATGCCGCGTTGCCATGTTTGGTGGGAGGCAGAGGGCAGAAGATAGGAGGCATGGCACGACTTGTCGGGGAGAGCGATGAACGAAGAAAACCAAGATATTGGTTTCTCGTGCATCTGATGATATTGTTTTTTCTCTCTCTTTTTCTTTTCTCTTCATGTGCCATCACATCACATCTGCAGTGCATGCTCGTCCTATATCGCGCATTGGATGATCACAGCCCCAGGAAAAAGAAAAGAGACATACGGTATGAGCGTGCGGTGAGACAATTTCCCTCACTTTTTCCCAGGAGCATATTCCGAAATAGGCAACCGTGGGGCTCTTACAAGACGACTGGTGTGTGAGGACTGTGCACATATCCTGATGCTCACTGCAGAGGAGAGAAAAAGCCGCAAGAAATGCACAGAAAAAGGAAAGAGCGAGGGAGAATAAAAAAGCGCGTTAATGCCTTGTTCACTAGCCTTGCGGGGACCCCGTTGCAATCCCAAGTCTAGAGACTAACAGGAGATAGAATGCAAGTTGAGAAAGGGTGTCGTGTCTAGCAGAGATGCATACGAGTAGCAAGGAGAGAAAAAAAAAAAAATGAAAATGAAACGAAACAAAATGGTATGGTGAGAAGTGAGCAGAACAGGTGGTGCTGCGAACATCGGAGCCCTGCACCGAGTGGATGGAACAGGGTGGAGGGCAGGAGCGGGATGGACAAAGAGGGAAGGCACGAACAAGGAGACGGAGGCGAAAAGGGAGAATGACAGCGCGCGGCTGAGGCTAGACCACTTGAAGGGCGCTGTACAGTGGGAGAGTGGCAGCCGCAGACGCCAACGAGGCCAGTTCACTTTTCGCCTGCCAGCCGCGGTTCCGGCGGCGAGAATTTTCAGGAACAGAATGCGCGCAAAGGGCAAGAGCCACCGGTCCACGGAACAGACCATCAGGCTACCCACCAAACACACCCACAACCCGTCCAGGGTCTTTTCAATGCAGACAACCGCAGCCCGGTGGACGAACTGGCGAATCGCATGGCAGCACCCGTCACTGTCCAGTACGTCCTTAAGTCCTGTGTCGGACTAGGCGACGTCTCTCTGTCTTTTTTGTCCCTCGCTCTACTCCGTACGACGTAGTTGATGCGAGAACGGACGGGATCTGGATGGATCTGCCTTTCGGCACCCCTGTTCCTTTAGCTCGCAGCCCCGTCTTTGGGGCGTCTTTGAACAGAATACGTATTTACATTATTCGATGTTTATATTCCTGCCTCCATGACGATCCAATCGCCGTGGCCCATTCGAGGCTGCCACAGGAGCAGAGGAGCCAGAGCTCCGACACAGGACAGGAGGACAGGAGAGGACACGACACACGACGCTTCACACCCGATGCTCATTCAACAATGCGGAGACGTTGGAAAGAGCCGACAGACTGACCGAGTGCCCGAGACAGGTCGAGAGATGCGTGGATGGACAACGTGTCCGTGGAGTGGTCCATCGTCCATCTTCGTCGTCCATCAGTCCATCCGGCGCAGGGATGCCGTGATGTCGTGGGGTGAACCTCCTCCTTCTTTTTCGTCGTTCTGTTCAACGGAGGATACATTCCTAGTCCCAACTGACAACATCGGAGTGTCTGTATCCTCCATCCGCGTAGCCTTTCCACGGCGGTTCCGTGCCTGGGCCTGTCTCAACGCTGGGCCTGGCCACTGCACTTGCCTGTCTGTAATTCTAGCGCTTCAGCCAGCCCCTCCTGCCGTCTGTTCCTCGGGCGCTTTTTCGCTCTTTCTCTCTTGGTCTCTTGGTCTCTTTCTTGGTCGTGCCTTGGTCCAGTCGGTCCTGCCTTCTTTCCCTTCTTTTTGCCCGCACGCGAGCTTAGCGTGCCCAGGCGCCAGTCGCTCGAGCGATTCCGGCGCCAGGCCGCTCCCCGACGCCAGGCTGCTGGCGGTCTTACAGAGAACCGAGAGGAACCAGCCAGTCACAGCGACCGGCGCTAGCCTGGCCGACTTTTTCTTCGCCTTTGGCTCTTGCCTTTGGCTCTTGCCTTTCGCCTCCCGGGAAAAAGTAAAGGCCCAGAGAGAGCATGCACAACCACCCCCACTGCCACCTACCCACGCTCTGCAACCCTGCACGTCGTCTGCCGTGGCCTCGCTCCGTCCCTGTCTCTTTCGTCTGTCCTTCTTTCTCCAACAGCGCGTTTGCATGACAACAAGGCCGCTGTCAACGGAACGGCCACACAAGGCCGCAAGGCGCCGAAGCAGGAGCTCGACCGCGTACTTTGCCCAAGGTTCACTGTTTCACTCTCTTTGTTCCGTACGCATCTCTTTCTTGCCTTATTTGTCTCGTCTTTCTTCTTCCACCCCACTGGCCATGGCTTTCCTCTTACTCTTTTCGTCGTGTAAGTCGACGCCCCTCCGTAATCTCTATCCTCTTAGACTCCCGGGCCTAGCTTCGGTGCCAATCCAATCCATGCGTTCTTTTCCTGCCTCGTCCCCATCGAGCCCGTTTCCTTTCTCGTCCTTGATCCTCTTTGTCTGAAGGCAAAGCTCTCTAGTCGTAGCTGCCCTCCACATCTTCCCGTAGCTCGTAAGTAGGAGAAAATTCCTGCCCAGGTATCGCCATCCCCGAGTATAAGATCGGACGCTTCTCCCCTCGCCTTCTGTCGAGACTCGTCTTCCCTTTCTTCTCTTCTTCTCTCTCTCTCTTCATTCTTCATTCTCACTCTCTCTTATACACACACGATACCCATCTCCTTCCTTTATACCCAGCCTTCGCCTTACTCAACAGTTCCTTCCTTCCCAAACCGCCATCATGTCGAACCTTCCCGCCGAGCCTGAGTTCCAGCAGGCCTACAACGGTACGTACAAAGAACAGACGACAAGAAACAGCCGAGGATGAGAAACAAGGGTCAATTGGGCAAGAGTGTCAAGATTGCAAGGTGATGCCCAAGAAAACAGACGCGGGAAATGATAAGAGCTGCAGCTGAAGTTTGGCTGCGGTTCTTTTGTTGTGGCGTTTTGTTGGCGCGAGATTAAGATAAGAGAAGGACGCGAAGAGGGAAAGAGCCAAAAAAGACGTCATGAAAAAGAAAGAGGGGAAAGATACGCGATAAGAAACGATTAAACGGGAAAGATCAAACGAGACATTTAAAACAGGAAAGATCAGACGAGGACGAGGCCAATCAGAGAGGGAAAGACCGGATGAAAAGATAAAGGCGCATCCACGGGCATGCATGCCACGATGTTCCCATGAGTCACTTACTGATACGAATTCCCCTCTACAGAGCTTGTTAGCACCCTCGAGAACAGCACCCTGTTCCAGAAGAACCCCGAGTACCGCACCGCCCTCAAGGTCGTCTCCATCCCTGAGCGCATCATCCAGTTCCGCGTCGTCTGGGAGGACGACAAGGGCGACCTCCAGGTCAACCGCGGCTACCGCGTCCAGTTCAACTCTGCTCTGGGCCCCTACAAGGGCGGTCTGCGCTTCCACCCCACCGTCAACCTGTCCATCCTCAAGTTCCTCGGCTTTGAGCAGATCTTCAAGAATGCCCTGACCGGCCTCATGATGGGCGGTGGCAAGGGTGGTGCCGACTTCGACCCTAAGGGCAAGTCCGACGGCGAGATCCGCCGCTTCTGCGTCTCCTTCATGCGCGAGCTGGCCCGCCACATTGGCGCCGACACCGACGTCCCCGCTGGCGACATTGGTGTCTCCGGCCGCGAGATCGGCTGGATGTTTGGCGCCTACCGCGCCGCCCGCAACGCCTTTGAGGGTGTCCTGACCGGCAAGGGCCTGTCCTGGGGTGGCTCGCTGATCCGCCCCGAGGCCACTGGTTACGGTCTCGTCTACTACGTCGCCCACATGCTGGAGTACGCCGGTGCTGGCTCCTTCGCCGGCAAGCGTGTCGCCCTGTCCGGCAGCGGCAACGTCGCCCAGTACGCCGCCCTGAAGCTCATTGAGCTCGGCGCCACCGTTGTGTCTCTGTCCGACTCCAAGGGCGCCATCGTCGCCAAGGAGGGCGGCTACGTCACCCCCGCCGACATTGCCACCATTGCCGACCTCAAGGTCGACCGCAAGGCCCTGACCGAGTTCGCTGTCGAGGAGCGCTTCACCTACATTGAGGGCGCCCGCCCCTGGGTCCACGTCGGCCAGGTCGACGTCGCCCTGCCCTGCGCCACCCAGAACGAGGTCAGCGGCGAGGAGGCCAAGGCTCTGGTTGCTGCCGGTGCCAAGTTCGTCGCCGAGGGCTCCAACATGGGCTGCACCCAGGAGGCCATTGACATCTTCGAGGCCGACCGCAAGGAGAAGAAGGGCTCCAAGGAGGCCGTCTGGTACGCCCCCGGCAAGGCCTCCAACGCCGGCGGTGTTGCTGTGTCTGGCCTCGAGATGGCCCAGAACAGCCAGCGCCTCGCCTGGACCCAGGAGGAGGTCGACAACAAGCTCAAGGACATTATGAAGAACGCCTTTGAGAACGGCCTCAACACCGCCAAGGAGTACGTCGAGACCGCCGAGGGCGAGCTGCCGTCGCTGGTCGCTGGCAGCAACATTGCCGGCTTCGTCAAGGTCGCCCGCGCCATGCACGACCAGGGCGACTGGTGGTCGAAGCAGTAAAGCATTAAAAACTGTGCTTTCTCAAAAGTTCTCATGACCTTCTGACGACTTTTTTGCAATGACCTTTTTGTCTTTTTTACATCGCATATACCTGGGGGGACGGGTGGCATGTTGATTTGGAAAGAGTGACGTCTGGCTAGCAAGCCATCTCTTCCTCCTCTTCTTCATTTGCTTTTTTGTTTTCTCTTAGCGTTCTAGTTACCTGGTTTACTGTTTTTACTTTTTACGCCTCGATCATGGATATGAGATAGGGCTGGCTAAATTGATTTATCGGACATCATCTTGACCATCTGACAGTGTGAATGATTGAGTTTTCTGTGGTATTTCAACCGTGAAGTAATGTTCAGAATGTCAAGTGAAACGTAACACTTTTAAAGATACAATTTAATGTTCACGGGGCGGTAACATGTCTCGTGCATTAACTTCTACTCTATCAGAATGAATTAAAAGTTAGCTTGCTTCTGTTTATTTGGGGGGTTTTTTTTTAAAAAAAAATAAAAAAATAAATTAAATGCACACCAAAAAAGCACAACCAAAATATAATAAAAGCCTTGAATAAACCACAAATCCAATAATTATTTGCAAGATCTTGTACGTCGTACCTCGCTCTTTATTTAGAAATAGGTAGGCATGTAGATAGACTGCGTCGCTCCTTCCTGGCATTCCGATATGAACATGGGAGGAAACCGTGATTGTGCAACAAGTCGACGAAAATGCATCCAAAAGGAAGGTGCGATCCTGGGCCATTTCCTCACTTCACCCAGCTTCAGTTTGTCGCGTTTTGTCAGGTTCTCGTCTTCCCTGACCCTTTTGACTTTTTGCCTTCTCCTTTTCTGTTGATCTCTTCTCGACTCTCACCAATCTCGCTCATATCGCGTCATCTCCAGCCGCAAGTCAGCTTACACCACTCTCTTTTCCCTCCCTCCCTATCTCCTGATTCCTCGCTGTCCCGACCCTAGCCCCTGCGTTTTGTGTCGCATCCCACTCCTCTTTGTGTCCTCCTGCTCCCGGTTCCTCTTTTCGCGAATCGAATGCCCGAATGGGAACCTCTTTTCTCCTTTCCCTCTTGTTTTCATCATCCTACACTTGCTCACCTGCAGGTTGTAGGTCGCTACTGCAGAGCTGCTGAGCCACGAAACCGGCAAAGGAAAACAGCGACAGACTGCCAAGAATAGCATGTCTGGCTGCTGCATTCTTCTCGAACGAAATATGAGTAGCCTTACGGGGAAAAGTGGCGTTTTCTACTCCCACTCGTCTGTTCTACGTCCTCGTCTTCACGCTCCTGATTCGTTTTCGTTGTCTCAGCCTCCTGCCTCTTGCTCCGATCGCCATTCAACGGCAATCACCAGCCAGGCCAATGGTGTTCAAGAAGTGGTCTACACTTGCTCAGCATTGCATGCACCACCTTTTGGAGTATTTTTTTCTCTTGAATACCCTGATCGGTGGTAAGTGGCTGCATGTGAGAACAATGGAACAATGGGATGACTTCTGATACCTCGTCCTTTCTCTTTCACTGACTAGCTTGCTAACACGCGTTTTCTTCGCGATCCTACAGAGAGGCCCAAAGGATCCACTGATTCAGACGACCAAGAAGGAAACCAAAAGAAAGCAACAACAGAAAAACACTGACCACGGGCGGCCAGTGTGGAGAAATGCAATCTCGTCTGCCGGGCGGGCCAGAAAGAGTCAACACTCCGGCATTGCAAAACTATGAGAGACGACAAAAAAGGGTGGGAGCGGAGGATTGCGAAGGAAGAAGCCAACCAAGATTGTTCCACCACTCCAGCGGAACTGCTGCGGAACTGTCCTTGGGAAGTTTTTCCTTGGGTAACTTCGACAATGATGTTCGAAGCGGGTCGCACAGTACGCCGTACGCCGTTCGAGAAGGTGCTCCGCCCCCAACAATTTTGTCTTCCGGGGTAAAAGGTTCGTTCCCTCGTCTGGATTCTACTGACCCTACTCCGTATGACCTACGCCTTTCAAATCCATGTTTAGGACACCCAGCCCTGTGACCAGGGTCATTACGGCGTGCCACAGCGTGCCACAGTATGCGACAACATCCTGTCGTGCCTACCCTTGCGTTGTTTTTCTACGCTGCCCTTATTTCTTCACCTGCGATGCCCAAGGTGAGAAACATGGAAGAGTCCCCTTTTGCTCTGATTGCGGTTCCGCCAATTCCTGGTTCGTGTTGCAGCCTTACAGACGATCAACATCCGTAAGCCAGCACACAAGGATTCGACTTCGGGAATGCTGCTGGAAGAAGAGAGAGGGCTGACCCTTGAAATACAAGGTCCGCTGGCAACGGTTGAAATCAGATTGTGCTCTGTTTCAGGCACCTGGCTCTATTCCTTCCTTCACGGAGACATCGCCTCCTTTTGACTGGAACAGCGAACGGCGCGCCTTTAGAAAACGAGAGAAAGTCGAGGACATCGGACACGTCAAAGCCCCAAAACGCAGACTAAAATAGGCGGCAACGATTCCGCTCGCTAGGTAGGGCTGGATGGGACAAGTGCTGACGGCGAGACGGGATGCCGTGTTTGATAAAGCAGGCGATTCGTCGACACCGCAATTAGCGAAGCTAGTGCGCCCCTGCACGTACTTGACGGGTGGAGAGGAACGACGTTAAAATAAGACAACAGTCAAAGTCCAGGCAAGTCTGAATATCTCCTTGCCTTTTTTATTTCTTTTTTATTTTGTCCTCTCCCTTTTCTGATCCATGTCTGTCCTCTTCGTCTACTTGTTCTACGAGGAGTGGTCCCTTCCTTCGCTGCACTGCCAGCACAGATAGTGTTCTCGAGGGTGCAAATATGCCATTTCTGCCCTTGTCATGAAGAGCGACGGGGCACCTCGACCCTTGAACTTGCGCCACTGGGTCAATATTGATTTCTAGAAGGGTGGATTGGGACAGTCGTACCCCGTACCACCACTCCTTTCTGGCTTTGCTTACTCGTACCTGCTTCATCCTCATATTCTCTTGTTGCGTTTGTTCGCATTTGCTTGTTGTCGTTTTTGTCTTTCCCCCGACGCATTTTGGCATCCATTCTGTTAGAACTAACGCTCAGCCTTCTTGGCCCGGTCCGCCACAATTCTTGTGTTCTACGACGCCGAATAGACAAAGTACTTGTACGGAATACACTCTCATACCCGATGCGACCCTCCACTTTATCTAGCCGCAGCGGCCTACGGAGTACACCGTATTACGACGTATTCTGTCGAATCTGCAGAGCCAGCCGGAACCATGGCCAACCAATAAGAGAACGACCCAGGACAAAGCCATGCTCCGTTTCGGGACTATTGTGAGTTTTATTGCTCAGTCCCAGGGTTTCCAAGAATTTCAGTATCATTGGCACCGACATCCAATTCCAAAATCTGCCCCATTTGGCACTGGCCGTCTGCACCTCCTGCGCTGAAAATACACAAATCAAACTCGCTCTCTTAGGATCTTTGTTTGGTTGCCGCCTCTCTTGCCGCTAGAGGCGGCCTCCAACTGGAGAAAAGCTGGTGATGGCTACATGCAAGGCATTGGCATAACCACATCAATGTTTTCTTGCACCTTTATCCCACTCACATGCTGCGCTGATATGGGCCATTTTAGGCCTCTACAATTCCCCCCCACGGATGCATCCACATGCTTTTGAATATTGCAGCATGACCCTCTCATCATCTTTATTCAACTTCAGCCTTTTCAGCTTGCCCACATACCACCTTTTACAGGGATCTCACTCATAGGGGCACTCCGTATTACACTCTCTCGAACGCCATCTCCACCTCGGTGGTGGCACACAAGAGCAAGTGTGAGTGTCAAAATGTGGGCAAAGCTGGGCTTGAGCAAGAAAAAGAAAGACCAAGGCCCGAATATTGATCCCCTTCTGTCAGAAGTCTGACTTAACGTCGATGGCAACGCAACGGGGTGAGAAATCGGGAGGGAGGTAACGAAAACGAGAGATAGGTCGACCTGGGGACTGAAATAAGAAGCTCCTTCTTCCCCGTACATCTCCCTTAAATGCATTATCATTGCTGCTTTGCTACTTATCTCACCTACTGCCCACCAACTCCCATTTCCATATAAACACATCTGCGCTTTTGTTCTTCCACCGACGTGAAGGTCTAAGTGGCTATTTCTTACCTAATCATTTTTTTCTCTTTGCTCTCTTTGTTTACTTGCACCCTTGCTTTTGCAGCATCTCGTCTTCATACAGACAACCAGTACTGAAGAGCCACGCCGTCTTCGCATATTTTGATAGCTTGCAGAGCTATTTTTATGCCAAAGTATCATCCTGCCGTCTTAGTCGCTCTGTTCCCCTCCAATTATCCCTTCGTTTACAAGTCTCCTTGCAACCATAGGAGCAGACTAGCATTCCCACCCGTCTCTTCCTGCACTGCACTTTCTCCGCCTTGAGCCTTCCAGTCTTTTATTTCGTCCTTGGCTCCATCGTTTATCCCCCTTCTATTTTGTTTTGGGGATACTCCACCAGCAATGGCAACTGGATCAGATCCTACAATCCTTCTTTCCATGGATCCTGAGAAGGGGGCTCAGTTTGAAAGTTTGGGACAGCAGACTCTGGTAAGGGCGCCCTTGGCAGACAACGGCGACGTCGGTAGCCATGGCCAAAACAGCCATCTTCTACCAGGTGGGTTTGTGAAGTGGCCGCCCACTCCGGCAGAGATGCCAGATTCCTTCGAAGAGACCCTGAAGAAGGAGCGAGAACGTCTTGGAGCCGGCGCTGTTCGTAGCGAAACAACAGGCACGACCACCAACGGCACGACCGCAATCGACTACCCGGAAAAAGACTATGACACGTCAGGCGGTCCTTGCATGCCAACGACAACGGCAAGAGAGACAGAGATAATCTTAACCGAAGCTACATCGTCAGCAGCAGAAAAGGGGCCCACCGAAGATGGAAATACTCAAAAACAGAGGTCGGACCCGGACGTTTCGTCACCCTCTACGGGGATTCCTATCTTGCTTTCTACTGCAACAACTGTCCAAGACGAAAAGCAAGACCACTCGACCCCGACGCTTACAAGCAAAGACACTAGTCGCATCACCAACAGACGGAAGCGAGACAAAAAGAAGAACATCGGTTTCGACGGGATCTGCACCAATTGCTCTTCCAACATCAGAAGAAGATCGGCAGCGAAACCCAAAAACATGCGGCTATTCAACCCGACGGTGCCGGCCACCGCCGCTAACGCGTACGGACTACCACACACTGAGCCCATCGGCGCGCCCCCTCCGTCAACATCGTCGTCCCAGACCCACGGCCCGGCTCGTTCCCATTACGCAGCAGACACTGACGAGTCCAAAAATGCGTTTCCCCGTATCAGCCGACCGGTCGAGTTGATGCGGAGCTCGTATGATTGTGTTGTCATCGGCTCGGGCTACGGCGGCGGCGTGGCTGCGGCTCGCATGGCACGTGCTGGCCAAAGTGTCTGTTTGTTGGAGCTGGGAAAGGAGCGGTGGCCAGGCGAGTACCCTGTGAGCCCCGCCGATGCCTTTTCGGAGCTACATTGTTCGGGTGAGCTGCAGCCATCCGTCCTGACAGGCGGCATCGGGGTGGACACGGGCCGGCCCACAGGCATGTACCATTTGATTTTCGGCAAAGGACAAAACGCCGTAGTGGCTAATGGTGAGTACAAAATTCAGATGGGTGTGGAAAATCAAACGTTGGCTGACTCTTACCTGGCAGGACTTGGAGGGACAAGCTTGATCAACGCCAATATTTTTCTGCGTGCCGACGAAAAGACCATGGGTATGAAAGCCTGGCCACCCGAGCTGCGTGAAAAGGGAGCTCTCGACGAATGTAAGTACTCCCTTCTTGTCATTTACCTAGTCTTGCAGATTCTCACATCACAATAGACTACGACAAAGTCGAGTCGGTGCTCGAGCCGGAAGCATATCCAGACGACTGGCCGGCGTTGCCGAAACTCGACCTTCTCAAATTACAGGCCGAGCATCTCAACATGGGCGGCAAGTTCTACCGGCCGAAGCAGACCACGCGGTTCCGCAACGGGCCCAACAGCTGCGGCGTCGAAATGTCGGCGTCGTCTCTCACAGGGCAGGACTGCACGGGCGTCAATGATGGGTCCAAGACAACGACGCTCGTCACATATCTGGCCGATGCCTGGAATTGGGGCGCGGAGATGTTTTGCGAGTGCGAGGTTCGCTACATTGAAAAGGTGACGGACAGCCGCGGCGGTTACCGCATCTACTTTGCTTGGCACGGCTGCAACCGGGGCCACTTCAAGGCCAACTTGCATGGCGACCTCATGTGGGTGTACGCACGCGAGGCTGTATTCCTGGGCGCGGGCGCCGTCGGCACCACCGAAATCCTGCTACGCAGCAAGACCATAGGCGGTCTGGGAATGAGCGACTGTGTGGGCCAGAACATGAGCGGCAACGGTGACATCCTGGCATTTGGCTACAACACTGAGCAACTCACCAATGCGGTCGGCCGCGCAAATCCATCGGCCTATCACCCCATCGGGCCCACCATCACCGGCATCATCGACAACCGCGACTGTGGCAACCCGCTGGACGGGTATGTCATCGAAGAGGGCGCAGTCCCACATGCACTGGCACAGTTTTTACAGACCATGTTGGACTTGATGCCGGGGTCCACGGCACCTCGAGACGAGACTGTCGTGCAGCGCTCACAGTCCATGTTGGCGCGCTGGGGCAGCCGTCTGCTGGGGCCGTACTTCCGACAGGGTGCGGTCGAGCGGACACAGGTGTACCTGATCATGTCTCATGACAGCAATCAGGCGGTTCTGTCGCTGAAAAACGACAAGCCTGTACTCGAGTTTCTCGGCGTGGCCCGTAGCGATCATGTCAAGCATCTCAACGGCGTGTTGGCTAAGGCGACCGAGGCCGTCGGCGGCACACTCGTGGGCAACCCATTCTTTGCGCTGATGGACCAGCAAGTCACCGTGCATCCCATTGGGTAGGTTCATCTTCTCTCCTGCATCTTATTTTGTGATCGTTTTGCTCCTCCTTCCATCCAAATACTAACTATTCGTACAGCGGAGCGTCCATAGCCAGCGACAATACCGGGGCAACTGGTGCCACAGACCACATTGGCCGCCTTTTCACGGGCAACGGAAGCGAGGTTCACACCGGCTTGATTGTCACGGACGGAGCGGCGATTCCAACCGCCCTCGGTGTGAACCCGTTTGCGACGATCACAGCGCTGGCCGAGCGGTCGGTTGACCTGTACGTCAAGTTACGCGGGCTCACCATCCGAACTGACGACAATGGACTTCTCGATTTGTTCGGCAAACCCGCTCACCCCTGCCGGCACTTAAATGCAGCGCTCGATGACAGCCTCAGTTGGCACGAGGAGAGCAACGGTAATATCTCAGACGAAAGCGGCAGCAACTTGGGTACCGTGGAGCTTGACGAAGCGAAGACGCAAAGCCCGCCGTATGAATGGGAGGTGGTCAACGAAGATGGTGAAAGTGAAAGTGAAAGCGAGAGCGTCCGGCACGCGAACAAGATCATTGAGCGCGCATCCCGACTGCGTGCCGGTGGATTTGGCTTCACCGAGGTTATGTCGGGGTTCTTGCATCGCTGTGACAACAACGCCAGCACCAATGCTGAGAGCAGCATGAAGGAGGACCGGCGCGACATCTACGAGCTGGCCTACCGCCGTGCCGAGAGCCTGTGTGAGAGTGCGCGCTTTTTCCTCAGTGTGCAAGCCTTTGATACCACTGATGTTGTGCAAGACCCGGCACACCGCGGTATGTTGACGGGCACGTTTGTCTGCCCAACACTGCCGGGGTCACCATTTATGGTGCAGCGCGGCGCCTTCAACCTGTTCATCATGGACCACCAGGCGCCCGGCACTCGCAACATGACGTACGACTTTGACCTGCGCGGTACCGACGGTCACACGCTGCATTTCCACGGCTACAAGGTGGTCGACTCGTCCGTGGCTCTGGCGCCCCTGCAGCTATGGCGCGCCACGAGCACGCTCTACGTGACCATCACGAGGCGCACAAGAAAGCTGCACGAGCCTGAAGGCTTTCTCTTGGAGTCTTCTGCACCGTCCGAAGAGGCATGGCGCCACGAGCCGGTGCTGGCGAAAGGCATCATGCACATCAAGCCCACAGACTTTTTGTCTGAGATTCTCACCCTGACACCTACGGGCAGCAGCTTGCTGAAAAAGGCCATGAGTGCGGCTAGCTTCATGACGTACTTTACGCGCAAGTCACTCGGCTTGTTCCTTGCACCGCTCACGTCTCTGCAGTACCCGACACAGACGTACAACGGCTACATCAACCACACGCCGCCGACACGCATGTGGACCGACATCCGCGCGTCTGACGGCGTGCACTCGCGCCTGTATATGTGGGAACCTCTGCCACAGTACGTACAGAAGACCAGTGGTGAGGGAGATGCAATTCCCAGTATGCTCTTTGTGCCCGGCGCCTCAGTGGACCACCAGATCTTTGCGCTTCCGACTATCCCGTTCAACGCCGTCAACTACTTTACCCGCGCAGGCTACCGCGTGTTTGTCATGGTGCCGCGCATCGGGCAACTGATGCTTGCGGACAACAATTGGACGACGTACGACGCGCGGCTCGATATCCGTGCGGCATTTGAACGCATACGTGCAGAGTACGGAGACCGCAAGGTCTACACGGTGGCGCACTGCATGGGGTCGGTAGCACTGGCCACGGGCCTCTTGGACGGCACAATCCCGTCTGACTGGCTACTTGGTCTCTCCTGCTCCCAAGTGTTTATGAACCCGATCTGGAACGCGGCGAACATGATCAAGGCGTCGACAGCGACCCGCGGTCCCGTGGCACTCGATCGTGTCTACCGCGCCGTTGCAGGCTCCTGGTTCGACTGCGGCACGAGCCCCAATGACACCATTGTGCAGCGCCTCCTCAACCAGGCTCTACGCTTTATGCCCACCACGGCCCGCCGCGAGCTCTGCAACAGCGCCGTCTGCCACCGCATCTCACTCGTGTACGGACGCTGCTGGAACCACGGCAACCTCAACGAGGCCACGCACCGGCAGATGGACCGCTTCTTTGGCGGCATCAACATGACCATGCTGCGCCTGCTGATGCTGCAAGGCAGCCAGGGCCATGTCATGACCAACGGTCCCCTCTATGAGGTGTTGACGACGCCAGAAAACGTCCAAAAGCATCTCGGTGGCCTGCCCATCTTCCAGTTTGTCGGCGCCGACAATGCCGTGCTGTCGCCGCGGGCCACCGAGAAGACGTACGAGATTCTCTGCGACACCTTTGGCACGGCCAGTGGCGCCTACCACCGCCGCGTGATCCCCGGTTACGGCCACCTCGACTGCTGGATGGGCCGCAATGCCTGGAAAGACGTGTACCCCGTGCTGCGGGCCGAGGTCGACCGTGTCGTGCACGGCGAGCACTACCGCTTTGTTGAGCCAGACTCGAGTGTGTGCCGCTTCACACGCATGATGGAAGCCGGAGAGCTGTAAGTTGGAAAAGTGTAAGTAAGTGCTTTTTTTTTTTTTTTGGTTAGATACTTCGGATATGGAGTTTGATTTTGATTTTCTTTCACCCCTTGTATTTGTGCTTCTTACCTTTACTAGTTTGTTGTTTCACAAGGACAGAACCTTGAAAACGTTATGTACTTTTTCTTTCGTATACCCTCGCTATTACTCTAAATTGTTTGTTTGTTTTATTTGCGTGGCACTGGCATTGTGACTGGCTTAATGTGATTCATATACAGTGCATAGATTTCATTAAGTTGTAGGATACTATCACTCCCCTACTGCATAATCATACCGCCGTTGGCAGAGACAACCTGGCCAGTGCACCACGCCGAGTCGGGCAAAGACAGCATGCCCACGATACCGGCGATCTCGGCGGGGTACGCCGGACGGCCACCACCCGAAAGGGGATCGCGCGTGGCCTCGACGACCTCGTCGGCGTCCAAGCCGGCGCGCGGCCGCATCAGTGGTGCGCGGTCGATCCAGCCCTTGATGTCGTTGAGGAACTCGACCGTGTTGGACGAATACATGGGACCGGCCACGGGGCCCGGGTTGATAGCGTTGACCGTCGCGTGCTCAGCGAGCTCGCGCGCCCACGTGCGTGTCATGGCCTCGAGCGCCGCCTTGGAGCCGCCGTACACAGACTGGCCCACGAAGCCGGCCGTCGACGAGACGGAAGACAGGTTGATGATGCGCCCCGTGCGCGTGCCGGCCGCGGGCAAGAACGGCTTCGCGGCCTGGACGAGCCGCAGCGGGCCCAACACGTTCACGCGGTACGTCTCGACAAAGTCGGCGCCCTTGACGTCCTCGATCCGGTCATTGAGAGCGACCCCAGCGTTGTTGACAAGGATGTCGATCTGGAATGGGGTCGGAGTGCCGTCAGGCGCATCGGGCGCGAAAAAGGCCTTGGCCAGAGCGACAATGCCCGCCGCGCCACCGCCGGCCGCCGGATCGCCGGGCTCGCCGCCGACGTCGGCCTGGACACAGAGGATGCGGACGCCGTGGGCAGCCGCCAGCTCAGCGCCAAGTGTCTCGGCGAGGGCCTTGGAAGATGCGGAAGTGTAGTTGAGGACGAGGTTGCTGCCCTTGGCAGCGAGGTTGCGGGCAATGGCCTCGCCGATGCCTGGGGGTGTTAGAAGGCGCTGGATACTGGGCACTGAGTGGTGAGGAGTGAGGGGTTACAGGATGCTGGCAATCTCACCTCGTGATGCGCCAGTAATGATGGCCAGCTTTCCCGCCAGGGGTGGTTGGTAGGCGGCCATTGTGCTGTGGAGAGAAAGTGTGGGACTCTGGAGACGAGATACTTGCGCAAGGTGGGCGGTACAAAACTGTAAATAGAGAAAGAGCGCCTGACAATGTCTCTGTTAAGCTTTTCTAAAGGGAAGGAACTGTAGATCTTTTAAATGGAAAGAACTACCTGCGAGCTCCCCGACACGACGCTCTAGACGCGGACTTGCCCAACTAATACGACCGCACTCGGCCCCTAGCTAATTGTGTGTCGGCTGGGCCAGTCTGGGCAGGTGCCACCGAAGACCCCAAACCCCGCGCCAGCGTGAGGCGTCCGCCATCGTCGCTCTTTCTTGCAGAGGAAACAATTGGTGGCCGCGACGAGTAAGAAGAAAAAAAGTGGAGACCACCGCCAAAAGTATTTCCATCAATCCATTCGCACGAAATCCACTCCGAGGCCCGCCAGGTTTTGCGACTCCCGTCTTCCCCCCCAACACCGCGACCTCATCACCGACGAGAACAACCACCCCCACAAAGCTTCCATCTCACACGACAACACCTCTTCTCCCCCCACCCACATCGCCGCCATGGATATCCGACTCCTCCAGCCGTCGGATCTGCCCCTGATCCAGCACGCCAACCTCGAGAACCTCCCCGAGAACTACTTCCTCAAATACTACCTCTACCATGCCATGACCTGGCCGCAGCTCAGCTACGTCGCCGTCGACGTCAGTCGGCCGGCCAAGACGGCCTACGACCACCCCAAGATCGTCGGCTACGTCCTAGCCAAGATGGAGGAGGAGCCGGCGGACGGCGTGCAGCACGGCCACATCACGTCGCTCAGCGTCATGCGCACGCACCGCCGCCTGGGCATCGCCGAGAAGCTGATGCGGCAGGCGCAGTTGGCCATGGTCGAGACCTTTGGCGCGCGCTACGTGAGCCTCCACGTGCGCGTGTCGAACCGCGCGGCCATCCACCTGTACTGCGACACGCTGGGCTTCCGCAACGAGAAGACGGAGGCCAAGTACTACGCCGACGGCGAGGACGCCTTTAGCATGCGGCTCGAGCTGAGCGCCATCCGGGAGCAGATCGAGGAGACCAAGAAGGGTGAGAAGGACGGTGAGGAGGCGCAGGACGAGGGCGAGCCCGTGGGCGATGTCGGCTCGGCAGCAACGGCGGCGGCGGCCACGGCGGACGCGGCCGCATCAAAACAGGCCGAAAAGAAGGTCAAGGTGAAGGTCGGCCGCGGCCTGGGCGTGGGCGAGCTGGTTGAGCGCGTGGAGGCCAAGTCGTCTTAGGGGATGGCGCTTGCGTGCAGCCTTATGTGAGGCGTTTAATACAGTATACTACGAGAACAGGATTAGACAAAAGCAACATCAAACAAGATGATTTTACCATGGGGTAATTGCAAAAGTTGGTACGATTGTGACAACTGTTCGAATTGTGATTATTAGACTATGAAACCGTATATCCAGCGCCTGTACCCAAAATATATAAACAAAGCCATTATTATGAAAATCCAAATTGAAACGCCTACTTTCCCTCCTTCTCCAGCTCCCGGGCGTACGTCTGGTCTGCGTCTAGACGGAGCAGCTCTACGTGCTGTGCTAGCATCTCAACCTCGCTCGCCATCTGTTCCGTCTCGTGCCGCTGGACCTGCACCTTGGGGTCTTCCTCGCCCCTCTCGCCCCGGGCATCGATCATCCGCTGGAGCTGCTCCTGCATCTCGGCCAGCTCCGTCTGCTTCTCGGCCATGGCCTGTTCTGCTGCCTCGGCTTCGCGGTACTTGGATGCGGCTGTGGACATTGTGACGGGCGAGCCGTTGTCCGAGCGCTGTGCTGGATTGCCGCCTGGGCTGGTTGCTGGAGGCTCAGGCTCCGCACCCCATCCGAAGCCACGGTTGCGACCAAACCCGCCAAAGCTGCTGCTGCCACCACGGCCTGCACCAGGGCCACCCCAACCACCACCACGACCGCCCCGACCAAAGCCACTCATCGGTCCGCCGCGGCCAAACATGTTGCCCAGAAGAGGCGTAACAGCACCGCCTAGACCGCCGCCGAGACCGGCGACACGTCCGCCAAAGCGGGCAGCAACAGCGTCACCGAGGGTTTGCGCAATGCGGGCCGAGTTGGAGCTGGTGGAGCCCCGCGGACAACCTGGCGCCCCAGGGACGCCAGGAACGCCAGGAACACCGTGAACGCCGGGAACGCCAGGCACACCTGGCACCCCGGGAACACCGTGGTTGTTGTACACGCCTGGAGGCTGTGCACCTGGTGCACCGTAGTATGGCACGTCGTCGCCTCGTGCATTGTAGTGCTGGTCGTAGCGGTGGCCGTGCGGGTCGTGCATCTGGTGGTGTGGGTGATGCTGCTGGTGGCCATGGTGGCCATGGTGGCTGTGTGCAGTGTGCGGTGCATAGCCGGCCGTGGGCACGCCAAATCCGCCGCCGCCAACGGGGACGGTCGTCACGGGGACAGGACCGTTCCCGCCCCGCCGACCCTGCCGCCGACTCTGCTTGCGCAGCTGCTTCTCCTGTTTTCTCTCCTGTCTGGCTTGCCGCCGCAGCTGCCGCCGCTCCTGTCGGCCCTGCCGCTTCACTTGGCGCCGTTCACGCTTGCGCTGCCTGCGTATCTGGCGACGTGCCCGGCGCTGCTGGCGGTACATTTGCTTCTGGCGGCGTTTCAGTTCCTTCCACTGCTTCATCATGCTCTTGACCTCGACGCGGAGGGCGGCCGCCTCGGCCGGGTTGTGAGTGGCCCGCAAGGGGCCGGCTGCTGGCGGGCCTGGGTAGGCCGGCGGCGCCCCCTGCTCGTCTACACTCCGGATGCCCTCGTTGGCCGCCTTCACGCTGGCACTCGTAATTGGCTGGTCTGGATGGTTGAGCCACTGCTGCAGATAGGCGTGGGCAAACGGCAGCTGGCGGTCGTCGAGCTTGTTGTAGGGCGGCAGCGAGCCGACCGATGCAGCGGACGCACTCGAAGAGGAGCTTGACCCGGACGACGAGCTCGACTGGGACGATTCCGAGGACTCGGACGACGCCGAAGCAACCGAAGAAACAGAACCGGAGCGGCGACGAGGCGGGGGTACAGCAGCGGCCGCTGCCAAGCCGCCGTACTTTGCATCGGTAGGCACGCCACGGCTGCCGACAACGCCGGGTACACCAGGGCCACTTGGGATACCGGGTGGGGGTGGCGGCGGCGGTGCTGCCGGGATGATGGTGCGGTTGCCATAGCTGATGCCGCGCTCGTCGAAAGTGAGGCCCCCAATCCGCAGACCTGTACGATCGGCCACGAACCGGTTGTTGCCAAAGACCACACGGTCGCCCTCCACCGTCATGCCGGCAAACGACAGGGTGCCCTGGCGGGAGATGCCGGGCACAGGTGACGATGTCGTAGGAGTCGTCGTGGTCGGGCTGCTGCCAGCATTGCTGGGTCGCATGGTGTTGGGCCGAATGGATCCGCCCGCTGCCAGAGACGCAGCAGCGGCAGCATCCACCGGTGACGGAGACCACTGCTGTGGTTGTTCGTGGCGGGCACCACTCAAGTCGTCCCGAAAGCGCACAATGATGCCGCGCGGGCCAAAGAAGCCGTCGTTCCACTGCCGCAGCGAAGCCGCCACCTCAAGCTGCTGCTGGCGGGGCAGGGCTGAGGACGTGGACTGTGCTGTAGATGTCGAGTGCGGCTGGTCGCCCGCCTCGGTGTCAATCAGCTGGATGCCTTCCGAGTCGCTATCGCGCCGGGTTCGCAGCGACGCCAGATGGGCAGCCGACGGTGAGTGGTCGTCGTCTTCGGCACGGAGCTTGCGGTCGATCACGGCATTGTTGTATGCTTCGGTGCCCTTCCCGGCTAGGTGGCCGTGCGGCAGCAGGTAGCTCACAAACGTCTGCCAGTCGTCGGCGCGCACGTCACGCTGCAGAAGCTGGGTCGCGGGAAAGGGGAGATCAGCTCGCGTTGTGTCTGTCGCGATGACAAACGGCAGGTCGTAGACAATGTACTGTCGTTGTGCTAGGGCGTCATCGAGCGAGCCGGCGCCGGGTGGAGGTGGAGGTGCAGGCCGTGTGACAAAGTAGGCGGCGGCCGACGCAGCAGCCGTGGCGACCTCGGGGCCCAATTCAAGGCCGACACCAGGGCTGGGACTGACGTCGACGGCGACTGTGTTTGGGTAGTAGTGTCCTTGTGTAGTGATCGGTGGAGGTGGTGATGCAGGCGGCGTGTAGACAACAAGGACTTCGTCATCGGGCGATGATGTCGTTGTGGACGCTGCCGTAACGGAGCGGCCGGCTGTGGAGTGGTCATCGGTCTGGGAGTAAATGTCCGTCTCCGAGTACGGTGGAGGCGGTAAATCGTCATGTGAAGCCATGGCTGCTGTGGCCTAGGCGGCAAAGATGTGTGATGTTTGGATATTGGAGAGGTGAGGGACGAGAAGACACAGATGCAGTGTAGAACAAGCAAAACAAAGCCAATGTGTCCAAAGTAGATAAAATACAAGAAGAAGACAATCCAAGGGGGTATCCAAGAAGATGGGACGACTAGGACTATATCACCAGAGGATGATGAACGATGGACTGGAGAGGGGAAGCAGACAGCGCATGATGTGAGGCTCGGGCATAAGCTTGAAGGAGCTCGCTTGCGGGTGTAAAGGCTTTCTGCAGGGCAGACAGGGAAGCTACGACTGGCTATTTGCCTGTATTTCTTGGCTTTCGGCGCTCCCCACTGCCCCAACTCTAAATCAACGATAGCTCGGGTCATCATTCCTTCCTGTTTACGGTTGCCTTCTTTCTCTTTCTCCAGCGACTGCCTTCCTGTTTGGGCCCCTTCCCGGTTTGGTATTATTGCGAGAAGGAAAGTGCGGTTCAGGCTTGCAGAGTGTTCCTGACGCCAGAAGCTAGTGGGCAGACCGACCCCTCAATGCCCTAAAACCCGTTTGGAGGTTGCCTGGCGTGACGCGGCCCCTCTTTGGCGTTACGCTGGGGGTCGCCTCGTTTTGTGGTTTCTGGGTGAGAGGGGTGATCTCGGAGCTCTTTGGGAAGGAAGGAGCCTTCCAGTGACCTGACGTATTCTGCAACCACCCGTCATAAGGCAACAGTAAGATATCTTGCAGCGTAATAACGAATCTTCTCCCAACCCCAAGGTTTTGTGAGGCCTCTCATACGCCCTCATGCTTCATCTCCGCATTGATGGCTCGTGTTATTGGCCGCCATCGCGCTGCCTGCCACAGGGCTGACGTTTATGACGTGTACGGAGTACCGCCGCTGGACTTTGACTTTCCGGTTTGTACTTTTGAATTGCTTGTCGTATTTGGAGACTTGGCTTTCTGCCTCCCGTTTTCTATTTCCCATGTCCTTTTCCGTATCCTGTCGCTAAATTCAAACGATATGCAACTGACAGATGATAAACTCGCCTTCCTCTCGAGCTGTCCCCTCATTGCTTATACAGCTCTAGCTCCTCGTTCTTGTAGTGATCCGCGATCACACTCTCGAGATAGTCTTTTGAGTGCGGGCCCCTGTGTTGTTAGTAAAAGGATGTCAAAATTGACGGAAGCGAAGAGTTGGCAAAACTTACAAGTTCGTCACATAAATGTCAATCAGGCTCGCCGGCACAAACTCGGTCACTGCCGTCTCTATTGCGAGTCCGCCGTCGCCCACCAGGCTGCCGTCGGCAAATCGCGCCAGCTGGCCAGGCTCGCCCCGCTCGATGAACGCGTCTGGGTTCGTCAACGGCTCCGGCGACAGCTTGTACACGCCGCCCACCACGAGCACTGTGCGGCCCTGCGAGCGCGCGGCCCGTGCCAGGCGCCCACTGCCTGCGCCCGCCAAGATGCCGCCGTTAGCGGCAATGGCGCGCGCGTCAATCACGACGCGGTTGACACGGGGAATGTACGCCGAGACGGCCGTATTGCTGATGTGGACAATCGGACACTTGGCAGCCGCGAGCCGCTTGTAGAGGGTGCTGGAGCCGGACGTAGTCGGTGCGGTGGCGCCCGCCAAGTACAAGGTATACCGCCGCCGTGCCGCAGCCTTGATCAGGAACTTCTCGACAGTCCGCGAGGGCTCGGCGCCGACCATCACCGTGTCGCCTGGCCGGATCTGGCCCTCGGCAAAGCCGGCAATCTGGTCGTCGGCCTGGCCGATCTCGTCCTTGATCTCCTCGATGCCGTCCAGAATCTCGTTGCGTAGCGCGGCGGCGCGCCCACTCCCTGCCCCAACACCGTGTGTAGCAGCTCCCGGCACGGGTGTCGATGCGCCCGACCCTGCGGAGCTGACGTCGCCGCTCGCCAATAAGGATGTCGGTTCGGCTGCCGACAAAAGGTTGAACATGGACTGGTACGGGCCCGTCGCAATCAGGGATGGCTGTCGTGTTGTGCGCGCGAGTGCCGTGTAGGAGGCAGACGCCACCAGACTCGGCACCTGGCCGGGTGGTGCAAGCTGTGATGCGTCGGCCCGCAGGTCGGATATGCTCCCGGACATGCTGCCCGCCACGCTTTGCTCCTCGCCATTCTCGTTCCGGTCTTGTTCGGCCTCGTCGTGGATCAGCCCCAGTACCCGCCGCACGATGTTTCCGATGACCAGCTCCTGCGGCTGCGCGTCGACGAGCTTGCGACCGGCCTGGTACACGCGGTCCAGCAGCTGATCAACGTCGGCCCACTTGGCCTTGGACACCACGAGTGACAGCACATGTGCCGTCACGAGTGCGCAGGACTCGGGCCCGCGGATCTGGCGGCGCTTGAGCAGACTGCACGCCTGCTCGACAGCCGCCTCGAGGTGAAGCTTGGCGTGTAGGAAGGAGTCGAGTGTTGGCGCGTAGCCATGCTGTGTGGGCGCCATCGGAAGGACTAGAGGGCCGCAAATATGTCGAATTGGGGTATTTTATATCGGGTATTGTCGACTGTTGTCGTTGTTCACGTCTTGTTGTCGTGCTGGCGTAGTTGATGGGCTCACGGTCCAGCTTCAAAAATGAGTCAAAATGCTGCGTTTTGGCGGGGCTGACGGTTTTGCCAGAGTCGCGACCCCATTCACAATGCAAGCATTGTGCGAGCCCCTGTTGCCACGCTACTCCTCATCCGGAAAGGCGCAGCGTAGTCACTCTATCTCCTCCTTATCGTACACGATAAAGTCGCAAAATGGGGCTCGTGATAAGCGATAAGACCCAAGCCCCTCACTTTTTTACTTATTTGTGCGGAGACGGGAAAACGAGCGAGTGTGCGCAGCTGTAAGCTCCGTCACAGCGCGCCTCACCAACCGTGAGCGTGAGCGGCAGGAAGAGCAGCGCGTCGCGCACGAACGACTGATAGGGAAGGAGCGAAGGGTAGACGAGTACCAGACGGAATAAAAGTAACCGAACGCGAAAAGGAAGAACGAAAAGAAAGGCGTCAGCCGTGAGAGCATCTCCGGTGGGGAGACGAGGAGAGGGCTTGCCCTAGGTGACGTCGGTCGGACTCGCTGCTCGAGAAGAGCATGCAGACCATTGCCCTTGTCGCGCAGTCTTATTCTCTGTCATAGTAGATCCCTCTTTGCAACCATACTGATAGTATTTCGCTCCTGCAGCAGGTCATGTCAGATAGTGTGGCTTGCTCCTTCCCATAACGAACAAGGCCAGGGCGGGCTGTCAGGGCTGGCCGTCAGGGCTTCGCTCTATGCGCTGGGCGGGAATTTTAGTGTGCTAGAACGTGCATATACAGGGTATGTCAGGGACCCAATCAGCCATGGTCTTTGATTTCCTCGTGTTTGTTTTCCCCTTTTCTACCATTTCTTTCTTCGATTTATTCAAATCCTCTCTTCCATTCTTGCCTTCCTTTTTTTCCTTTTCCCTTCCTTCCTTCCCCCCTTCTCACCTTTCTCCTTCCTTCCTTTTCCCCTTCCCCAATCCCCCCCCTCTTCCTATATATTTCCAAGCTCCCTCTTTTCTTCGTTCTCCATTCCACGCTCGCCTTCATCGCCCTTCTTCTCCTTCTTTCTCTTCCCCACCATGAGCTTCACAGAGGTCGTCCAGCGCATCGTCGGGCCATGGCTCATGCTAGCCGATGCTGCCTACTACCTGCCCGCCACCATCGCGGGTCTCGTTCGGTCGGGCAATTGGTCCACCCTTTTCCACTGGAACGAATTCCAATCGGCCTGGTTTGGTCGCTTCTGGGGCTACATGGGACCGCAAGTGCGCATGGGCGTCGAGCCCATTGTCATTCCCCTCCTCAAAGGGCGCGTCAGCCACGGTCGCAAGCTCGACGAGGGCGAGGAGCTGTCCACCGCGCCTCTGCCTGTGAGCGGCACCGTCATTGAGGTCGGCCCTGGCTCCGGCATGTGGGTGTCTGTCTTCAAGGAGATTGGGCTCGTCTCCGAGGAGGCCAGCGGCACCGCCAGCAGCGACGGTGCCATCCGCCAGAGAAAGGCTGTCGCCTCTGCGTCCACTGCCGTGAGCACGTCGGGAGGCATCACCAAGATTTATGGCGTCGAGCCCAACGCGGGTGTGCATGACGCCCTGCGCCAGCGTGTGCACGATGCGGGGATGGATGACGTCTACGAGATTGTGCCCGTCGGCATCCAGGATGTGGCCGCCTCCTCCAGCGCCATCACTGCGAACAGCGTCGATTGCGTCGTCACAATTCTGTGCCTCTGCAGCATCCCGTCGCCGCAGCACAACATTCGCGCGCTGTACGACTACCTCAAGCCTGGCGGTCGCATGTACGTTTTCGAGCACGTCTGCAACCGCAAGCACTGGTCCATTTACCTCTACCAGAAATGGATCAATGTGTTCTGGCCGATCTTCGTCGGCGGCTGCGAGCTGCAGCGCGACACTGGCCGCTACATTCGCGAAGCCGGTCCTTGGTCGAACATCGACCTGTCGCCGCTCGCCAAGGAGCTGTGGTTTCAGTCCGTTCCGCACGTTGTCGGCGTGCTGACCAAGTAAGGCGTCGATGAGCGCGAATTGGCGCCCACAATTCGGCACACCCCGATACCCCACGACAATCGACGACATCCGATGACATCCGACGACGTACGACATGACAGCTAACGTACCTGCATACCAGTTCTGCATTTGACTTTTGTTTTCCCTCTTTCCTGTTTTGATTTTTTGTGCCTTGCTTCTCAATTGCCTTCTCCTCGCCTTTGCATTTATTGCCTCGTTCGCATTGCTCAGTTCATTCAATTCATGTCGCAAAAGACAAATGTTCTTCCAACTTATTTCTTCTCGCTTTTATGTACCTGTTGCAAACTATAGTCTGTCTCTTTTGAATACAAACTGCTTTCCTTCCTTTGCCACATATAGCCACCATCAAACAACCTAGTACCGCGGCACAATGGCTGGCGGCTTGTTGTTGAAGATGTTGTCAATCTCCTCCAAAATTTCCGGCGTAAGCTTCTTGTACACGGCCACCGCCTTCACATTCTCGTAGACTTGCGCCGCACCACTGGCGCCCGTAATCGCCGAGCTCACGTTGGGGTTCGCCAGCACCCAGGCCAGGGCCAGAACGCTCGTCTTGGTCTCGAGCCGTTCAGCGATCGGTGCCAGCTTGTTGACGTTGGCAATGATCGCATCCCACTGCTCCTTGCCCGTGCGTTTCCAGTAGCCCTTGACAAAGTCAATCTTCTCGTTGGCAAACCGCGAGTCATCCGGGATGCCGTCCTTGTATTTGCCCGACAGGATGCCCTGCTTCATGGGCGAGAAGACAGTCAGGCCGAGGCCCGTCTCGCGGTAGAGGTGCGCAAACTCCTGCTCGACCTTGGTGCGGTCGATGATGTTGTACGCCGGCTGCTCCATCAGCGGGCCGACAAGGCCCAGCTTGTCGGCGTACCGCCAGGCCTGCGCGATCTCGTCGGCGCTCCACTCGGACGTGCCCCAGTACAGCACCTTGCCGGTGTCGATCAGGTGGTTAAAGGCGCGGACGGTCTCCTCCATTGGCGTCTGACGATCAGGCCGGTGGGCGTAGACAAGGTCGACGTACTCCAGCTGGAGGCGCTCGAGCGACTGGTTCATGCCCTCGATGATGTGCTTGCGCGAGAGGCCGACGTTGTTGGCGCGGTTGCTGCCAAAGGCTCCGCCCCAGTAGATCTTTGTGGAAATGACCAGGTCGTTCCGCTTCCAGCCGTACTTGCGAATGGCCTCGCCCATCACCACCTCAGACTCGCCCTCGGAGTAGACCTAGCGATCATTAAGATATGCGCATTTCGGGGACGGTGTAGAGAAGCTCGGCAGAAAAAGCAGGGACACAAATCTTACCTCAGCAGTGTCAAAGAAGTTGACACCGCAATCGTAGGCCGCCTTCATGCAGGCAAACGTGCCCTCTGTACGAAAAACAGTCAGCAAGAGATCATGTCAGCAGGCGGCATCCACACTTGCGCGCCTGTCAGATTTAACAGTCAGATCTTTAACAACAACACCAACGACGACCCGTAAACGCACCCTTATCCACATGGCCACCGTACGTCAACCAGCCGCCCAGAGAAATGGCCGACACCTTGAGGCCGGACCGGCCCAGGAAGCGGTACTCCATCTCCGGAAGACCCTCGGGTTTAGTAGCCATTTTGAGAATGTTTGTGTTCCGAGCAATTGGGTTGTGATAATTGAATGTATCGTGGTATCGAGATGCTGCAGTTTGTGCGTGTGTTTGAAGATGTGGAATCCGTCCAGCCAATTCAGAGAGGGGTGACAACTGGGCTCGCGGCCTTTTATGGGTTTGCGCCTGCCGTCTGCCGTTCGCTATCTCCAATCTCCATGAACGTGGCCTTGCTTGTCTATTTGGCCCTCAGACCCTGTTTAGGAAGGTCTTCCATCCTCCCGCCAAAATGGCGCCGGTCCCGGGCCCGTTCTAGGGCATTTCTGTCTTTCTGCTCGCAAATCAAGCAAGGGAAGTGGGCAGAAAGGCGGGAGAACCCAAAAGGTGGGGAAAGGGGAGAAGCGAACAGTTGGAGGGATGCATGGGAGTGAAGCGGGGGTAAAGGCCAAAAAGACTAGCTCAACTGGCTACCTACGGCACACCTTTACGCCGGCGCTGGTTTAACGATCGCCAGTCGGGGGCAGTGAAAAGAGAAGGAGAAGAGAAAAGAGAAAACGAGAAGGTCAGGGACACAAAAAAGCGGGCCACCGAGGTTTCAATACGTCAGCGACATAATGGAAGCGAGCCTTGTCCCGGCAGTCACCATCGGCGAAGAGAGAGGGGAGAGGGGAGGAGCGAAGAGTGAGTGAACGGCTCACGGCAAGTGCAAGTGGTCTGCAGCGGCCGGGCTGGCCTAATACGGAAGCAGCAACTGTGGGGGTCTACTTGCACTGCCAGGCTGCGTACATCCTATTTCGTTGAAGGCGACGGACAAAACAATGTACATCTTGAGCCTCAAGATATCCTAGGCAAACCCGAAATAAATAAATGATATTTTTTATTATTCGCCCTGTACGTCGCACCTGTAACTTGAATACTTGGCTGGCTGGCATACTTGCTTGGTGCCAATGGTTCGCCCGCCAATGTCTTATGGAACGTTCTTTCCTCATTTGGATGTTTGTCACCAGCATTCACCGCTGGCAGTCACGTCTGGTTGCTCCTTCCCTCTCCGTGCAGCAATACGCGAAAGGCACGGTCGGGCCTTCCTCTTTGTTTATTTTGTCGTAAAAATGGGTTCTTCTCTCATTTTTTCGCGTCTCCAGAAAACCTATTCTCCTCTACGCTCTTCTTTTCGCTTTGCAGTCTCAAAAGTAAGGTTTTCTGGCTGCGTTTTTGAGTTTCTGCGCTTTCTTCTACGAAGGAAGCATTTCAAGCAACTAAACAGCACTTAGCCAAGGTATGTCGACGTTTGGCACAATTTCTGCCTCTCTTCGCGTTTTGTTGCTTCTTTCCCACCATTTTCACATCGATTTGCAGATGCATCCCGAAGAACTTTGCTGACACGCATGCAACAGCACGCTCCCTACAATGTCGTGGAACGATACACCCGACGGTGGTCCCGCCACCGACAGCTACGGCGGTGGTGCCGGCTTTGGTAACGATGCCAGCTATGGTGGAGATGCTGGCTATGGCGGAGGGGACTTCGGTGACAGCGGTGGTGATCGTGCCTGCTTCAATTGCGGCCAGCCGGGCCACAACAAGATGGACTGCCCCGTCCCGCGTCAGTTCTCCGGCGAGTGCAACAGCTGCGGCAAAGAGGGCCACATGTCCAAGGACTGCCCCGACGCCGGCCCCATGGTCTGCCGCCGCTGCAAGAAGTCGGGCCACATGGCCCGTGAGTGCAGCATGCCCCTGACGTGCCCGCGCTGCGGCGAGGGCCACCATGTTGCCGAATGCTCGATGCCCATGATGTGCCGCATTTGCAAAGAGGAGGGCCACTTGGCCAAGGAATGCCCGTCGGCTCCTCCTCGTGTCTGCAACAACTGCCAGGAAGAGGGTGAGTCTAGTCCAATGTATCAATGCGTGACCTTGTCTTGTCGGTTATTTTATACTGACCGACCCGACCCTCTCGCCAGGCCATGATGCAGCGGACTGCAAGTCCCCCCGCAAGATCATCCGCGACGATGTCCCCGTTGAGGAACCCGACAAGGCTCTGGAGATGATCCGCGCGGCCGCCGTCGAGAAGGACCTCGACGACGTCAAGGCGGCCTTCCTAATGTACGTCAAGGCTTGCCCCGATGTGACCTACGTTGAGATGGAGCAGATGTTCCGCAACGAGAACATTGGCGTGTACCTCATTGGCGTCGAGCGGACTGACCTGTCGGTCACCCTCACCAACATGGACCTTCAGGGCAACCTGGACCGCAAGTACACCGTCACGTTCCGCTTCCAGGACAAACCCTCGCGGCCCCGTGAGAAGGCCATCTGGCCTGCTAACGCCGAAGAGAACTTGACGCGTCTGGCGGATGGCGGTGAGCCCGTGGCTCGTGGTATCCCGCTGTGCATGAACTGCCGCGAGCTCGGCCACATCTCGCGCAACTGCCCGACCGAGCGCATCGAGAACACGGAGCAGGCTGCTGTCGCTTGCCACAACTGTGGCAGCGAGGGCCACCGTCTGCGTGACTGTAAGATACGATTCCCCTTCTCCCTCTTTTGACACAACTCTATCGGGTAATTTGGTGAGCACAGACTAATAAGCTTTCCAGGCAAGGCTCCCCGCGTCGACAAGTTCGCGTGCCGCAACTGTGGCCAGAGCGGCCATAACTCCAAGGAGTGTAAGTTCCATTGAATCGAGCGGTGGCCTCTTTGACGCGGTCGCCATTTGAACTAACAAAATTTCTGTTTTTTGCAGGCACCGAGCCCCGCTCCGCTGAGGGTGTTGAGTGCCGCAAGTGTGGCGAGAGTAAGTGACAAGAGTTACCCTTGGAGCGCTGGGAAAGCATATCATGTCGAGCTGACAGCTAACATAATTCCCAGCTGGCCACTTTTCGCGTGACTGTCCCCAGGGTGGTGGCGGCGACAGCGGCTGCCGTAACTGTGGCCAGGAGGGCCATAAGGCCCGCGACTGCACGGAGCCACGCAAGATGATGTGCCGCAACTGCGACCAGGAGGGCCATGTGTCTCGTGACTGCCCGGAGCCCATCAACATGGAGAAGATGCAGTGCCGCAACTGCGACGAGTACGGCCACATGTCCAAGGACTGCCCCCAGCCTCGCAACAGTACGTACTCCCAACCCGGAGATGTTTTGTTTGTTCATTTTTTGAATTGCAATGCTAACTGCAAACACTTGTTGCACAGTGGAACGTGTTCGCTGCTCCAACTGCAACGAAATGGGCCACTTCCAGTCCAAGTGCCCGGGTATCGGTGGTGGCGGCGGCGGCTTCGACAACGGCTTTGGCGGTGGTTCTGGTGACTACGGCGGCGGCGGCGATGGCTTTGGCTCGACCGCCGATGTCTCTGCCAACCAGGGCGGCGGCGGCGGCGGCGGCGGCGGCTGGTAGAAGCCACGGATTCCCACATGTTCCGCCATTGCGTTCCGTGCTTAACGAATGTGATCGTTAACAACGACAATGGCGATGAAATCGGCGAAAAAGACGGGGGAGGCTATTGACGAAGTCAAGCTCAGGAAGAATGAGGGGATATTGTGCAGGAGGAACGATTTTCAAGGAGAAAAAGTAAAAGCAACCGCCGAGGAAAGGGGTATGTACTTATATGTACTTTATGTACGTACTTTTATGTTGTTGATACGGCGCGTCAAAGCGGCCTGAAATGTATCTGAATGTTCATCAACCAGAAGTTCCCCTGAACGCTGTTGCCTATTCTTGGTTTTCTCTTTACTCCAACGGAAGGCGCGGTTCGTAATAGCGGTGTAAAGTGCGTGCAGAATGGAGGCCACGGGGGCCAACGACCGCCCCTTAGCGGCCAACGGGGCTCGTGTTGCACTTGCCCTTTCGGAGGTTTAGGGGGCTGACGACGTTTAGGGGCTTGGGGTGGGGTCGGCTGCAAAGCTTTCCGTGTCGAACCACTCCAGGCCTGCGTCTGGCCAGCTGTCGGTGCCAAAAGCCCACTAAACGGCCCATGCTGTGTGCCCTGCTCCTGCTGTTCCTGGCGCTGTTCCTGGATCGGATCTTATCGATATGCGCTGCTGCTCCCTATTTTGAACGACGTTTTCTCTTCAACATCGCCACCGTTGTTGTCTCCCGACCCTTCTTCGTCCTCCCCTCCTGGCAGGAACCAACACAATTAATCCTACCCTCAATCTTCCTACGACTACCAATTCTTCCTCAAGATTCGATCCAACGAGCACCCATCGGCCCTTCAATCGATCTTCAAAGCCTCACCTGGCCCCCTTTCCAGAACATCCGGCATGGCGTTGACCGCCCCCCCGGCGACAGCGTCCTCGCTGCAGGCCAACGGCAACGGCGTAACGGCAAGAATCAAGGCTACAGCTGTGCCTGTTGACTCTAAAGCAGACGGCCAGTCCAATGGCCAGTCCAATGGTGCCGCCGCAGCTTCCAACCCTATCGAGTCCCAGCCCAAATATCGCGACTTCTTCTGGACATACACCGAAGAGCCGCACCGCACACGAAGGCTCGCCATCATCAAGGCACATCCCGAGGTCACAAAGCTCTGTGGGCCCGAGCCTCTGACCAAATACGTTGTCGTGGGCGTGGTGTCCCTCCAGATCGCCCTTGGCATTGCCCTGGCCAATGCGGGCTACGGCTTCTTCTCGTGGCCGTTCTGGGCCGTTGCCTACGTCGTCGGTGCGACGGCCAACCAGAACCTGTTCCTGGCCATCCACGAGATCTCCCACAACCTAGCGTTCCGCTCGCCACTGGCCAACCGACTGCTCGCGATTGTGGCCAACCTCCCGATTGGCATCCCCTACAGCGCGTCGTTCCGCCCCTACCACCTGACGCACCACAAGTCCCTCGGCGTTGACGGCCTCGACACCGACCTGCCTACTGCTGCCGAGATCATTGTGCTCGATTCTATTCTCGGCAAGGCGTTCTTTTGCACCTTCCAGATCTTCTTTTACGCCCTGCGGCCCATGGCCGTCATGCGCATCCCCTTCACTAAGATCCACGCGCTCAACGTCGCCGTGCAGGGCGTCTTTGACTATGTCCTCGTCAAGTCGTTTGGCGTCCAGCCGCTCCTCTACCTCCTGCTGTCGTCGTTCTTGGCTGGCTCGCTGCACCCGCTCGCCGGCCACTTCATCGCCGAGCACTACGTTTACGACACCGTCAGCCCGGAGGCCAGCGACCCGTCCAACGGGATCCCTATCCCTGAGACCTACAGCTACTACGGGCCTCTCAACATTTTCGCGTACAACGTCGGCTACCACAACGAGCACCACGACTTCCCCGCCGTGCCCTGGACGCGGTTGGAGCGGCTGCGGGCCACGGCGCCGGAATTCTATGACAGCTTGCCTCACCACGTCAGCTGGACGTACGTGATCTGGCGTTTCATCTGGGACGACAGCGTGGGTCTGCGGTGTCGCGTGAAGCGCAAGACGGGTGGGCGGCTGGTGGGCGGTGCCAAGGTGGCAGAGTGGACGGAGAATGAGGTCCAGGCATAAGCAGGCGGAGGTACATAGAGATGAAAGAGGAAATTGTGACGGGCTGCGATACTGGCCGGATAATGAGCTTTGGTTATGACTTTTAAAAGAACGAACGAAATGAGAAGGGCGGGCAGTGAACACGTTAATATTTTATTCCAAAACTTTATGAAGTATAAACTAATAGAAATCGATTGCCTCTGCATTGACAACAATTGTAAAGAAATATCAAGTAAATCTTTTAGTGGATTATTTGGAAAATTAATGGTACGGAAAGAAGACGATAACTTCAGTGTTTTTTTTTCAGAAAAATAATAATAAAAAAGTGTAAAAAAGATTCACGTAAATTATATTTCTTTCAATTTAAACGATGGAAACAAATTCAGAAATAAAACAAAAGACTCTTACTTCAGTTAATTCTTATTTTCTTCTATTATTCGTTACCCTATCGCTTAAACTCAAAAGGATGGAAACCGTCTACACCCTCTATCAGATCGTGCACCCCAAGACTACCATGTCTATAACTCCTCATGTAGATGGTCAGCCTCTGTTGGCCGGTCGGGCCGCCCACTGTCCTTGTGCAGGTCCACGCCAATCTTGCCCCGCCACTTCTGCCATAAGCCCCAGAACTCCTTCTCCATGCCCGACTCCATCTGGTCGGGAAGAACCACGGCGTACTCGACGTACAGGTTGCCAAACTCGGTCTTGTGGTACACGCTGTCGCCGTCCTCGTTCCATACCGGCATACCCTCGCCGGCAACGGTGTCGACGTGGCCCGGCTGGACGACCTGGCCGCGTGCGCGCTTCAGTTCGACAACGTGGCCGTCGAGGTGCGTCAGGTTGCGCGTCCAATCGCCCATCCAGGCCTCGCGCAGCGAGATGACCTCCTTCCAGAACAGGTCGTTGCCACGACGGCGGAAATAGGCGCCGTCGACGTGGTCCGGGTTGTCTTCGGGCGTCGGCTCCTTCTCGCCCAGCGACACAATCAGGTCGCCGGCCACGTAGTCGGGGCTGGCGTCGGCCTCGTTCTCGTAGACAATCCGCGCGTCCTTGGCGATGCCCCGCTGGATGGTCACCGACACGGGCGTCGGCCGGCGCACGACGCGCTGGCCCTGGCACACAGGGCAGACGTGCTTGACCGACTTGCCGCGGCCGCCGCAGCGGTCGCAGTGCATCTGCACCTGCTGGAACATGCCCGGCGCCAGCTGGTGCTTCTGGATGATTACGCCCCGCCCGTTGCACTTGTCGCACGTGTCCACAATCTTGTCGGCTGCACCCGTGCCGTCACAGTGCTCGCAGATTTCTTGTTTGTCCCAGTGGAACTCAACGGTCTGGCCGTTGTAGAAGTCGCGCAGGGAGATCTGCACCTTCAGCTCGAGATTAGGCCCGCGGCGCTCGCTCGCCTGGCCAAAGTGCCCGCCGCCGCCAAAGAACCGACTGAAGACATCAAAGGGATCGTGGTGGCCGCCACCGCCACCCTGCTGCTGGTGCCGCTTGAGGCCATCGTGGCCGTGCTGGTCGTAGATCTTGCGGGTGTTGGGGTCGGAGAGGGCTTCGTATGCTTCGGAGACTTCGACAAACTTGTCTTTTGCGGTGTCGTCGCCACTGTCGTCGCAAGTCAGTTGAGTCTGTCGCGAGACCGGGTAAGCAAAGAAGTAAGGGACCGAGAGACTCACGGGTTCTTGTCGGGGTGGTACTTCTTTGACAGC
Source organism: Sporothrix inflata (assembly GCA_021396225.1). NCBI lineage: Eukaryota > Fungi > Ascomycota > Sordariomycetes > Ophiostomatales > Ophiostomataceae > Sporothrix > Sporothrix inflata. Next base: position 134,801 of record WNYF01000047.1, on the reverse strand, counting down.
TGGCGATAGGCCGACTTGATCTCGCGATCACCGGCGTCGCGTTTTATTCCAAGAACTTTGTAGAAGTCCTCGGCGCCCAGAACAAAGTGTAATAACGAGAACAGCACCAGAAGTACTGCATTTTTGAACACCCTCATGGTGGAGAGTGGGGGGAGGGTTTGTCGCGAAGTCGAGAATATCGGAACGGAGGAGGATGTCGATTCAAAAAGTCAACACGGGGGGTTGGCGCAAAATAAGAGGTTAAGGCGCAAGTAGTAAAAAAATAAACCGACCCAGTATAAAGGAGAGTGGAAAAGAAAAGAATTAAAGAGAGACACGAAGAGTAAAGGCTGGCAAAAGCGCAACAAAGCGACCTGTCCGAGTATCACGGAGCATGTGAGGTTGAGGACGTAGAAGCGCACAAGACACAGGGGCGAGAACACAGCGGCGCCGCAGCTCGAGTAGCCACCTAATCCTAATCGCCAAAAGCCAAAGTGTTATCAGTGGCAATTAATCGCCAGGGGTCTCCTTATCGGCAGACACGTTTATGCGCTTTCTGGACCTATGCGAGCTTTATTCGTGGGTCCGGCGAAATAATTTTGCGTTATCGATAAGCCTTATGCCGCCCGAGCTGGCAGGAGCGAGCGCTGAACTTTATTAGAAGGCTGTCGTGGAGTAGCGCCACTAAAAGCGGATGCATCTTCGGCCTCAGTACACGCCCCGGGCAGCTTCTAACAAACTTCGACGCGTTCTGGTCTTGCTCGCTACAATGTCTTCCAAACGCTATGCATTTGTCGACATGGGCGGCGACGAGGGGGAGGATGTGGCATCGACAAAATCAGACCGCGACCGCAAGAGCCGACGAGACCGGGATCGAGACCGGGATCGGGACCGCGACCGAAACCGTGACCGGGACGACAAGAAGACACGGCGGTCACACCATAGCTCCTCAAGATCACGATCGCCGAGGCGAAACACGACAAAGTCCTACAGCAGCCGTTCTAAAACGAGCCGACGCAGCGACCGCGACCGCGACGACAAAGACTTTGACGACCGTTGGGGCGACGAGGAGGCACCGGACGAGGGCGATGACACTGGCAGAGGTGGTGAGGCAGACGACTTTCACGAGTCGGCACCCAAGCGCCTCAAGCTGAGCCACCGGACGTTCCAGAACCCAGACGCCAAGGACGAGGAGAACGAAAGGGAAAGAGACGCGAAACACACCAAAGACGCGAAAAGCTCAAGGCCGGATGCAGCAGCCGCTGATGTCGATGATGCAGACCTGTCTGAGGGAACGCGTGAGGAGCTGGCGGCACAACGCGACCGTACCGAGCGGGAAGCGTTTGCTGAGAGACTGAAAGCCCGAGACGACGGCCGCTCCAAGAAAGACAAGGATGACGGCCGAGGTTCGTCACGACAACACCTGGCTGACGACGCCAAGGAGCGCAGCGAAGCCATGCCCGAGCTGCGGCAGCGCGCACGTCAAGAGTACCTGAAGAAGCGCGAGACGGAGCGGCTGGCCCTGCTGCGGCGGCAGGTCGCCGAAGAGACGGAGGAACTGCGCAGCGGCGTGCCACTCACGGCGCGTGAGACGGCCGAGTTTGCCAAGAACCGCGAGATCTTGCGACTGGCCGAGGAGCGCCTGCGCATCGACGACCACCGCGACGGCTACGTGATGCCCGAGGACTACATCACAGAAAAGGGCAAGATCGATCGCCAGCGCAAGGAGGACGCACTCTACAAGCGCTACGTCGAGAAAGATGCATACGGCCAGGAGAAGCACACAACAGAGTACGAGGACTGGGAGCGCGAGCAAGCGACCAAAGCCAAGGCCCAGATCCAGAGCCGCGAGCGCGTCGACGGCGGCGAGTACGACTACATTCTCGACCAAGATCAATACATCCAATGGTCGCTAGACTCGCGGATGCCGGCAGAGGGTGCGGGCGTCAACGGCAAGGCTCTGACCAAGGAGCAGCAATTCCTGCAGGCCCAGATCGACGCTGCTGAAAAACGCCAGCTGTCCATCCAGGAGACGCGCAAGTCGCTGCCCATTTTCGCGTACCGCGAAGAGTTCCTCGCCGCGCTCGAAGAACACCAAATCCTCGTCATCGTCGGTGAGACGGGCAGTGGCAAGACCACGCAACTGCCGCAGTATCTGCACGAAGCCGGCTATACGAAGAACGGACTGAAAGTCGGCTGCACCCAACCGCGCCGTGTCGCCGCCATGAGCGTGGCTGCGCGTGTCGCCGACGAGATGGGCGTCAAAGTCGGTAGCGAGGTCGGTTACGCGATTCGTTTTGAGGACTGCACGAGCGAGAAGACGATTCTGAAGTACATGACAGATGGTATGCTTCTGCGCGAGTTCTTGACCGAGCCCGACCTGTCCAGCTACTCCGCCATCATGATCGACGAGGCCCACGAGCGTACAGTGCACACAGATATCCTGCTGGCCCTCGTCAAGGATTTGGCCCGCGAGCGGCCCGACCTGAAGCTGCTGATCTCTTCGGCGACGATGAACGCCGAGAAGTTTGCCACCTATTTCGACAACGCACCCATCTTCAACGTTCCCGGCCGCCGCTATCCCGTCGACATCTTCTACACACCAGCCCCCGAGGCCAACTACCTACTTGCGGCCGTGACCACCGTCTTCCAGATCCACACCACGCAGCCGAAGGGTGGCGACATCCTCGTGTTTCTGACGGGTCAGGACGAGATCGAGGCCGCCGAGCTGCAAATTGCCGAAATCTCTCGCAAGCTGGGCAACCGCGTCAAAGAGCTTGTTGTCTGCCCCATCTACGCCAACCTGCCGTCCGAGTTGCAGGCCAAGATCTTCGAGCCCACGCCCGAAAACGCCCGCAAGGTCGTGCTAGCCACCAACATTGCTGAGACAAGTTTGACCATCGATGGCATTGTGTACGTCATTGACCCTGGATACGTGAAGGAAAACGTCTACAATCCGGCCACTGGCATGTCGAACCTCGTCGTTGTTCCTTGCTCGCGCGCCTCCGCCAACCAACGCAGTGGTCGTGCCGGACGTGTCGGGCCGGGCAAGTGCTTCCGTCTGTACACGAAGTACGCCTACATGAACGAGATGGACGAGAGTACGACGCCCGAAATTCTACGGACGAACCTCAACGGTGTCGTGCTACAACTCAAGAGTCTGGGCATCAACGAGCTGCTCGATTTCGAGTTCATGGACCCGCCGCCCACCGAGGCTCTGATCGGTGCTCTGAACCAGTTGTTTGCCCTCCAGGCCCTCAACCACAAGGGCGAGCTAACCAAGGTCGGCCGTCAGATGGCCGAGTTCCCGACGGATCCCATGCTGGCCAAGGCCGTCATTGCTGCTGGCAAGGAGGGCTGTGTCGAGGAGGTGCTGTCCATTGTGTCCATGCTAAGCGAAGCGTCCGCCCTCTTTTTCCGGCCGAAGGACAAGAAGATCCACGCTGATAGCGCCCGGGCCCGCTTTACCGTCCAGGAAGGCGGCGACCATCTAACGTTGCTTAACATCTGGAACCAGTGGGTCGACAGCGACTACTCGCCCATCTGGGCCAAGGAGAACTTCTTGCAGCAGCGAAGCTTGACACGTGCGCGTGACGTGCGTGAGCAGCTGGCCAAGCTGTGTGAGCGCGTAGAGGTCGAGCTCTCGTCCGTTGGTGCTTCGCACATGGTGCCCATCAAGCGCGCGCTGACGGCCGGTTTCTTCCCCAACGCGGCTCGCATGCAGCGCGACGGTGGCAGCTACCGTACCGTCAAGAGCGCCACGACCGTCTACATCCACCCGAGCTCTGTGCTCATGGGTGCTGACCCGCCCGCGCGGATGGTCATCTATTTTGAGCTGGTCCAGACCACCAAGGAGTACATGCGGTCTTGCCTTCCCATCGAACCTAAGTGGCTGTCGGAACTGGCGCCGCACTTTCACAAGAAGAAGGATATGGAGGCGCTCGAGGACAAGAAAATGTCCAAAGGACGCCACCACGCAAAGTAGAGAAGGAATACTCTTGGGAGATGTACATATGTAGACTAGCATAGTAATGATCATGTCTGGAAAGATCAAAAGAATTCAAAAAAGCACAAAGAGCCCGTGGTATTGTAAAAAATGAAGAAACAAAATCAAACATCCGATATTGTCGAGAAGATCCACCACATAAATAGCCTGCCAAATAAACTGAGAAATAAAAGGATTAAATCAAAACAACGTCACAAGCCGTATCCATTGCCGTCGTAAAAGTCGTTACCATAGTCCAAGAAAACCAGAACAAAAAGATATCACAATCATATCAGACTCCCAACCTAGCTCGCCCAACTCCGCCGCCGCTTGCGCGCATCGTGGCCGTCGTAGCCATCCTGATCAAACGAGTAGCCGCCGTCCGGGTAGTCCACCGAAGTCGCCCGGTCGCGATCTCTCTCTCGACCCCTGTCACGGTCTCGGCCGCTGTCCCTGTTCCTGTCTCGACCACCCTTGCCTGCGTATGTATTCCGTCGCTTGCGTTTCTTGCCATCGTCATCGCCCGACCGGCGATCGTCACCATCTTCAAGGTCGCGGGCTTGGCCACCTTCATGGCCATGTGACAGACCCTCCAAAACGCCTCCAATGAGCCCAAGAATGCCAGACTGACCACTCCCACCACTTCCACTTCCACTGCTGGCACCACCAATGCCGTCGAGAATGCTCCGCACGCTGTCAGCCAGCTTGTCCACGCCTCCGTTCGGGTCATTGCCTGCGACTCCCCACTGGCCGCGCACATGCCAGCCATCTGGCCGACCGTCAGGGTTCCGGTAGTCAAAGTCACCGTGCCGGGAAGTGAAGCCACGACGGCTAGAATTTCCAATACTACGGCTATCAAGAGGACGCCCGTGGGAGTCGAAGCGGTCTGGCAGCTCCTCAACAGCGTCGTCATCGTCGGTCGATCGACGGCTGTGAAGGGCCATGGTCGGTGAAGGTAAGGGAGATGGAAGTTGTCGGCTCTGGTCGGACAAAGAGGCACTCTGTTTGGTTGGGCTGTGCTCACCGATATCGGCGTGATGGCGTCGCAGTGTACGTGACGACTGTGGCGACAATGGGGCGAAGCCTACAGCCTTGGATGCTTCGTGGGCATCTTCCTTGTCGGTCGGCAGGTCCTCAATGTCGTTTACAGCATCTACTGAATGTCAGTGTTGTTTCTTCAGGCCTTGCATCGGGGGGGAAACAAAAGGGAAGAATCCGTGAGACTAACTCAAAGGAACAGCAAAACTCACATGATCACCATCGTGGGCGGCCGGCGGACGCGAGCTGATAATCGGGCTGTCGTCGCTTCGGCCTTGGCCACGGCCAGAGGCATTGGGATTGGCACTTGGGGCTTCATAAACGTTTCCAAAAGGCGGTGGTGGCGGGCCGGACGGAGGGGGTGCTCCGGCTGCCGGTCCAGGGCCTGGAAGAATCGGGCCCTCTGGCGGAATCTCTATTGGGTCGACAGGACCCGCAGCAGGCGTGGACGGGTACGAAGCCGGATAAGGTGCGGGGCCAGGGACAGGGCCAGACGACGGACCGTGTGGAATCGGAGCACCGCCAGGGACATCGGCGGCACCGCGTCCAGGGGGTGGGCCAGGCGGAGGCGGGTAGCCGCTGTAGTCGATGGGGTTGTACGGCGCATAGGATTCGTGCAAGTTGGTAGTGGCTGCATTGGGATGCTGCATTATGCCGCCTGTGTTACCAATGGGAGGCCCGCCAGGGGGAGCAGGCGGGTAGAATGCGCCGCCCGACGCGTGGGGCGGCGACGGCGGCCGGCTGTTGTCGTAGTCGTCGTAGTAGCCATCATAAGCCTCATCATCATCGCGGTGATCTGTAGAAATCAAATATGTATTAGCATTCTGTGCTGTTTCAAGCAAAAAAAAGCAAAAAAAAAAAAGCAAACAGGGGAGTAGATTACTAACGTCTATGGCGGTGTCTACGGTCAACATCCTCATCGCGGTCATAGTCACGGTCGTGATCACGATGTCTATCGTGGTCCCGGTCGTAGTCCTTGTCGTGGTCACGATCGCGCTCGCGGTCGCGGCGGTCGCGCTTATCGGCAGCTTCGTCCTTCTTCTTCTTGCTGTCGCTGTATTTCTTGATGCCAATGGCAGCGGCCGCAGCACCGGCACCGGCCGCAGCCAGGTTCCGGAGGCGGGACCCGCTGCGGTTGCGCTTTGATTTGCGGTCGCTGTCGACGTCGGCATCGTCGGTGTCGTTTCCATCACGGTCATTATGAGAGTGCCGGCGGTGTCGACGTGCCCGCCGGTCGTCACGCTCGCTGGCATCCGCGGCACTGTCGTAGCTACCGCGGTGGCTGATGATGGCGCCACCACCCGGTGCTGCCCCCGGGTCGGCATACAGCGGCTGGTCACCATATTCAACCAATCCTAGCTCGGGGTCAGCACCTGAAGGCGGGTAGGGGGTGCGCGTGGCGCCAGACAGTGGTGGTGGTGATTGTGACGGAGCTGCTGACCTGTTACGCGAGTGGGACCGCGAGCCTCGACCGTGGCGGCCGTGGCGGTCGTCCTCGGAGTACGGGTCGTCCGAGTAGTATGCCGCCTCTTTCTGCTCGCGCTCCAGCTCCTTCTTGTCCTTGTGCTTGTCGTACAGCTTCTTGGCAGCCGCACCAGCAATGGCAGCGCCCGCAATCTCGGCACCCGTGCGCAGGCGCGAGTGGGACCGTGCCTTGCCCTCACGCTGGCGCGACTTGGAGCGGAAGTGATGCACCAGACCAGCCACGGCGGCGGTGCCTGCGGCTACCTTGGCCACTGAGTGGGACCGGCTCTTGGTCCCACTGCGAGACACCGAGCGGTTGACGTGCCCGTAATCCTCCTCACCGCTACTGTAGCGGTGCAGGCTGCGGCCGCGGTTGCGCTCTTCCTTGTCGACGCGGTTCGACTGGATGTACTTGGCAGCACCGGCAACAGCAAGAGCAGCAGCAGCGATACCGAGACCTGTCTTGAGCTTGGAGTGGTGCCGGCTCGTGGACCGTGACCGGTTTCCACCGCCACGCGAGCGCGAACGAGCGCGGTCGTCATCGTCGTCGCCAAAGCGCTCGTTGTAAGCACTGTGCGCACGCTTGAAGACTTCGGTGCCCAGAGCACCCAGGGCAGCACCAGCCAGGACCTTGCGGCCACGGTGCTCTGGCAGCTCACCGGTCTGGTTGTTGCGACGCGAGCCGAGGAGGGCACCGAGACCGGCACCGGCCAGGGCGCCTTCGGCAAGATGGAGCCGGTGGTGGTTGTTGGCAGCAGGGGACGTCTCACGACGGATCACAGTCGTCTTCTTGACGTAGTAGTCGTCGTCCGAGTACTCGCCGTCAGATGCGTAGTCGCGGCGGTCACGATGATGGTGACGATGGCGGTGAGGCCGGTCACGCTCGTCACCATGGCCGCTTTCGCGGCGCTCGTAGCGCTCGACCGCAACCTCCTCATCGCCCCGGTAAGGTCCCACCTCGCGGCGCTCCCGGCGTTCGTAAAAGTACTCGTCTTCATTGCGCGAGTCCTTTCTGTCTTGACGATCCCGGTCCCGGTCGCGGTCCTTTTCGCGGATCACAACAACGCCGGGTTGCTGGCGTGGCACAATGATGGGCGTAGGCGCGGGAGCCTCTTGACGGATAACAATAGGCTGTGGCGCGGCTTGAGCCGGCTCGTAGTACTCGGTCTCCCGGTGCCAGCGCTCGATGCCACCACCGTACCCGTCGTCGCGGCGGTCCTCGGAGTAGCTCTCGACAACGATCTGGTCATCGCCGCGTCGTTGGACGCGGACATCACGATCGCTGCGACGGTCGCCGCGGTCAACCCGGTCAATCTCCTTTGTCTTTTCGTAGACAACGCGGCTTCCGCCGCCGCCGCCACCGTAGTAATCACGGTCACGCTCGGTGCGCCGCGTTGTCTCGGTTACTTCAAAGGCGGACCGAGGGCGCTCGGGCACATAGTCGCGACGGTCGACATCGAGCAGGTTGTTGGATGAGCGCCGCGCTGGCTTGTCGCGGCGGAAACTGGTGTCGTCTTCAAACCGCTCGGTCGTGCGCTCGACGCGCTCAACACGGTCGCCACCGCCGCCGACCTTGTAGCGGCGCACGGTGGTCTTCTTGTAGCGGTCGTCGTCCTCGGACGAGTAGGCCGTGTCGCGCTCACGGTCGCGCCGGTACGAGCTCTCGTAGTAGTCGGTCTCGGGCATTGTGGGCAGGTTGTGTATGTGATGCTGAGGAAGGCAACAAGATGAAGTCAACAAAGATGAAAATGGTCTCTGGATCAACTCCAAGACCGGGGCTGTTGTGCGCCTTCCGCTGCTGGGATGAGAGGATCGGCGTGTGCCCCAAATCCAGCGACAGGAATAAATGAATAAACGGCGGTAAATAAAGTATTCTTACTAGATGATAGGGGAAAAGATCGAAATGAGTCCTGCTTCTGCGTGTTGATGGCCGATTTGTGTATCGCCGGATCTGACGTCAAATGTGCAGGAAAGCGGGGGAGGGGAAATGAAGGTTTGAGAGGAAAGGAGAGGAAAGAGGGAAAGAGCGCAGAGGAAGGAAGGAACGGGAGAAAATGTTGGGAAAGTAGAGAAGCAGGAAGTAAGATTTATGATTGCGACGGCACAGTGGGAGGCTCTGGTATTATGGGAGGGCTACAGAGGAAAGAGGCAAAGAGAAGGCTGGGCGCAAGTGCGACTGGGGAGTTCAGTCAGCAGCGAGCGTCAGATCAAACGGCAAGAACGGTGGGCTGCAGACTGAAGACTGGGCCTGCGGCAGAGGAAGGAGGGCGGCTGAGGACGCAAGGCAGGCAACTAGCGGGGCAACACAGGGCCAAAGTGCAAGTACGAAAAAGGCGAGACCGAGAGAGAGCGAAGAAGGAACGAGGGAGAGAAGTCGAGATGGGTGTGACTGACTTGTCCCCCAACCAAAGACCGAGTCGAAAGAGGTCACCTTTCCTGCTTTGTGTCTCAAGTCCGCCTGATTCCAGCTGCTTCCGTGTTGCTTTCTACGCCGAGGCGAAAGAAACGGCCTTAGACCGTTAACAGAATTCTTCGAAAACGGGTGGGAAGGGGGAGGAGCGACAAAGAGCCGTGTGACCAGGGCGGCGCAGGTGATCGTGGCAGGATGGTGGGTGGCACTTGCCTTTTGGGCTGCCCGCCTGTTTCCCTTCCCCTCGGTCGCTCTTGCTCTTCTTACTTGCGGGAAACGGAGGCAGAATCTTGGCAGTGGCTGGTGATAGCCCCAAGCAAAGGGGAGAGAAGAGAAAAAAAGAAGAGAAAGGCTATTGTGAGATACGAGTTCGAAGCGTCTGGAAGCCGTGCATCCGGTTCCTTCGGTATTGCTCAAACCCTACGAGGATGGCCGGCGGGTGTAGTAAAAAACTTCGTCATCGTGTTTTCTTGGAGGGGTAAAAAGAGAGAGCGAGAAGGGAAGTGGCCCCACTTTCCGCACCCCTGCAATGCTGCGACGCTTCTGCACGTAAGATGAAAACTAAGAGTACGGGGCTTTCCCAGCCACTGCAATTACAGGGAAGTGCTCCGAGGAGGCACCTTTCCCTGGGAAGATGCGCCATTGCCGTGCATGAGTAGTGCAGTAAACAGGCATTCAGGGCAAGAGAAGTCAATAGGGGTGCTAGCGGGGCAGAATGGTGGCAGAATGACGCAGTGGCTTTGAATGGACCGGAAACAGGAACATAAACGACGGCGATGGTTGGGCGCCGCAAAGAAAGCGACAAAAGGGATGGATATGCATCAGAAACAGGAGTGAAAGGGGACATAAATAGAACAAACAAGAAGGAGAACCGCATATTAATGCGTTAATTCGATACGAAAAAGGGAGAAATGACAGCTGGCTGTCGAATGTTTGATTTGTGATGAAAGCTCGACGTCGAGCAGTTTTCGTTCTCTGGCGTGACCTGTCTCAATGGCGCGCCCGATGTCTGACTGTCTCAGTAGTCCCGTGTTCGCCGTTGTTGTTCTACGTTCTAGCCCGTGTCTAAGTTCTTTAGCACGGTGGCAACGGCGGGGACGGGACGAGCATGGAACGGCGGCCGCATTCTTTGTTCTCAAAATGGGCCATCGATGGAACGACAGTTGGAGCACTGCTGGTACATTGCTCAAGATAATTGGTATGCTTTAAGCATTTAAATATATGCGCACTAAGTTATGCTTGCGATGCATCTGCCAACCATCTGAAGAATGTCACGCACGCTTATGATTTATTCTTTGTTTGTCGTCCTTTTTCATTTACTCAGATTATCACAGACTTTAAATTCTTACTAGAGATTGAGTTGAAATATATACTGTGTAGAAATATTTTGTACATGTAGTAAACGTTAGAATACTTCTTAACGTTGATGAAAAATTATGAAAAGGTTCAAAAATGTATTTATTTGAAAATAGTCATTTGAAAATTGCTATGATCTAGCAAAGTAAAAGAATAAAAATATACAGACGTAAGATAAAAAGTCAACAAAGACCCCTTGAACGGTAAAATCCATACAACCATCCCACTAGATACTCCACAGCCTTAGTTCTGCAGCCACCAGAATACCGGTGACGCCTCTACATCCCGCTTGCCCACCTTGGTCGTGGTTGGCGACGGGAAGTTGTATGAGCTCTTGACGATGGGCAGTGTCGGTGCTGCCGACGCGATCGTACCGGCGGTACCGGTCACCAGAATCGGGGGACTGGTGCCCGTTGGGACAACAAGGGCGGCCTTGGCGGCAGTCCCGGTCCCCGTAGGTACGGGCTTGGGCGCCGTGTTGACCGAAGTTGGCCATCCCGTCTTGAGGGGCGTCGCGGCGGCAGCCGTGCCTGTGCCAATGGCGGTGCCAGTGGGCTTGGCAACGTCGACGTCTAGATCCCGGCGGATCATTTTGGCAGGAGGCTCTCCTAGATTGGTCAGTAATGTGAACAATACAACGGCTGGTATTACTGGGAGACTTACCTCTGCGGGAAGGCAGACGCCGATCGTAGGGCGCAGGCGCGGCAATGGGTGCCGGAGCCGCAGCCACGAGGCCCAGAAAGAGCATAGAGACAATGGAGATCTTCATAGTGTAATGTTTACCGTGAAATGTACTTCAACTTGCGTGAAGTGTCTACTTGGTTTACGAAAGGAACGAGACACGAGAAACGGGAAGAAACCTACCAAGCTTTATACTCAAAACACGAGGGGGCATCTACCCGGGATACCCTCGTCGTATCTTGGCTTCATTAGGAGTAGCCTCAACCTAGACCTCGATGGAGACCGCTGGTATTCAACCGGGCACTTTGTCACCGGCGCTTCGCGGAAGGAGCAATAATGCATGTTTGTACCGGAAGCGGGACCGTGCAGTCGAAGCTTCTGTCCAAGACCGAAGAAGGCGTAACCGGGAATGAAGACTCATTATCCATTTATTGAAAGCGAGCCACTCTTTCACAAAGTCATATACAATTCTTGCAGACGAATAGAGAGAAAGGGGAGATGTTAAACCCTCACGGGTATAACTCAACACATATTGCGAGTGCAATGGAGCTCGCGATGGGGAGAATATACAGAAGAGGTTGGACGGAAAAACTTCACATGTTTGTTGCGGAGCAGCAATATATTTTGTCAACACATCAGATATGAGAAAACTTCCTGAGGATTGTAGCTGACATACAAAATAACCTCTTGTCTAATGTCAGCAATCCGTCCAATCCGCCCACTTTGCTGAAGCCATGCTATGCAATCTCCCAACCAACGAACATTACTGTCAAGCAGATAAAATGTCTTTGCACGCAACTTTTCCTAGATATGAGACATTCTTGGCGGCGTCTAAATCGGTTTTGAGTGTTCCGTCTCTCCCCTCTCACCTCATTCTATTGTATCGTGAAAATCTTGGCAACATTGCCATTTTCTCCTTCTCCCTAATTTCTTGATTGAAAAGCAATTTTGCACCTTCCTCCGTTCAAGGCGGATCTTGATCCTGAATCTCTCGAATCTCGGCATCTACATCCGGCTTGGTGTCTTATTCGCTTTCGCGTACCTGTTGATTGCTACCCCGTGCGCTTTGTGCACTTTGTGCCTGAGCCTGCCGATAGCTTGCCAAGGCTCGCTGTTATTTAACGATATTTCTCCGGAGGGTAAGGGATGAGACGAAGGCCAAAGAGTAGAGAGAAGAAAATGGGGAATATCGCAGTGGGGTACTGGCATCTCGTAATCAATGGGGGGGGATGAAGCCATTCGATACGCGATGGTGGGTAGTCACGATCGATATATCAGATCCATTAAGTCTTCAAAATTGTATGCTCACTGATAAGGCACACAAAAGCGAAATTAATCTATTGATTTTTCCTCACCCATGCTTCTCAAGCACCTACTTTCTGTCCCGCCCACATGTCTTGGCCCGGGTGTTGGGAAGATGCTGATATTATCCGACTGTACATAAACTGTGCCGACGACAGAACAAAAGACAGAACGGATGAAATCCACGCTCTTCATCCAACCGCCCTCAATAAACGGCAATTAGTGCACATATTGGTTGACAGATGTAAAAAAAACGAGCAAAATGACAGACTTACACAAAGATAACGACAGACCGGGTTGATAAGAGGTGAACACTACACATAATACATTATACGGTACTATGTACAGCTATCTTATGATGCATATAGGCAATGTACCAACTTCTACTCGGACCATCGCCTTCCCACCAATATCCTCCACCTTCCTTGGCAGGCCACCATACTGCAGACACGGCCCAGTTTTGACCTCGTCTATGTCTAGATGGCCGCCTTAGAACGTGTACCGGAAGTCCCCCTCCTCCTGGATGGCGTGGTTCACCGGATCGGCTTCGGCCTTCTTGTTACAGCGCGTAAAGTACCACCACATCAGGGCCACCAGCAAGATCAGCAGGAACTGCGTCGCCACGGCGCACCACACACCCGTGCGATACGTCGGGTACTCGCGCTCCATAAACGTGCACGACGCGTATATGCCACCGAGCGCGGCAAAGAGCATCTGCACACCGCTGCCCACGGACCGACGGGAGTTGGAGCGCACATTATTGGATTGGAACGCAATAATGGTGGGCAGGTTGGCGTTGCAGCCGCTGACACCCAAAAAGACACCAAAGTACCGGACAGCGTTGTTGTGGTGGTAGGCCGTCAGAAGAAGGCCCGTGAGGGTGATGGCCGCATTGAGCACCATCCATGGCATGCGGAGGTGTGTGTGGTCGGCGAGAATGGCCACAACATACGTCCAGATCATCGAGAACAGGTAGGGAGGTGCACACAGAAGGAACACCTTGGCCGTAGAGAAACCCATGGTCGACAGAATGGTCTGGATGAAGTAGGCAAAGGCGTAGATGGGTGCCGAGCACGTCAGGAACATGAAGCCGTACACCCACAGCGGCCAGTCCATGGCGTGGCGCAGGACCTTCTTGAAGGTGAGGTGGTCGGGGTCGGCATCGCCACGATCGCGCTCAACACGGTCCAGTACAATCTCCAGCTCTTCACGCGTGAAGGGGCCAGTCTTGCCGCTGGCGAGCATCTGATCAGGGAACGGCAGAACGAACACGTAGCCGATGAAGGCAAATCCGATGGTGATGGTACCCTCGACGATAAAGATCCATCGCCAGCCGGCAATGCCATGCGCGCCGTTTAGCTTGATCAAAACGTAGGCCAGAATGTTTCCAAAGGCGGACACAAACAGGTTGATCATGTACCACAGAGCCATGCGCTGCTGGACCTCGAACCGCTGGTACCAACTGCTCAGCAGGTACATGCAGCACGGCAAGAAGCCGGCCTCGAAGATACCAATCAGCATACGGCACACCACAATCACCCGCCAGTCCTTGGCGAAGCCCATGCCGAGCATGACCAGACCCCAGCTGAGAACGAAACCGTTAAGCTGCAGCTTGGGGCCGACGTGGCGCAGCGATAGCGTCGAGGGCATCTCGAACAAGAAGTAGGTGACAAAGAAGACCAGCAGGGCGATCGAATAGCGGTTGCCGATGTTGAAGCCGAGGTCGACGTTCATACCAGCGGCACGGGCATTGGACAAGTTCACGCGGTCGAGGCCAGCGATCGAGTACAGAATACCGAGGATCGACACAAGGCGAATGTCGACGCGGCGGATAATGCGTTTCTCGATGCGGCGCTGCTCATCGGGAATCTCATCTTCGGCGACGGCGCGCTGCAGTGTCTTCAGTTCGGCAACGGCGTCCACAGGATCAACTTGCTCGACGCTCGGCGACTTTTCGTACACCTCGGTGGCGTTGGCTGGCTGGTGCTCGGTGTCGGCCATCTTGACGGGTTTGGCGAATGTAGAAGGCACAAATAGTTTCCGAGTATGTCAAGAAGGAAAGGAAGTGCTTGTGTAGGAAATGGTATGCTTTGTTTTCCGCAAGCATTTCTGTCTCGCTGATCTCTGGGCGCGCGAATTTATATGTGATCGACACGGAATTGCTTCCCCAGCTCGTCATGTCCCCATTTCCCCCTCATTTCTCCAGACCCATCTCTGGATCCATCAGTTCGATCGTCTGCCGTGGCAAAGCTGGTACGCTTGTTGATGTCTTGGCGTGCAGTATTTTTGCTGGGGGGAGCGGAGATCGGGGCCGCCGGTGGGTTATGATGCTGGTGAATGGCCTATGAACGGACTGCAAAAGATCCAAAATACGTTCGTTATCCGGAAAACGTTTACAATACGGAGCCAATTGGGGGCCAAAACATGGAGACTCGATAGCATACGGGGCAGCATGTCAACTCTCTATCTGTGGCCTCATCTACTCCGTACATGTGCCCATAGGCCCACCGCTTCTGTGGCCTTGGCTGTTTACACCGTTCTCGGATAGCATCGATGAGTCTCAGGACTCGAAAATCTTGCATTTTGTTTTTGAATGTGATTGTTGAGTCCAAAAAGAGAAGAGAATGGTTGACGATGCCTGATGCACAAGTGAGCCAAGACGTCCACGGCTGGCATTGGCCTGTGGCGATAACCACTCCTGTGAGAAACGAGTCTGTTCGGTAGCGGAGTTGATATTGATTAGAGAATTTCGATATATCCCATGTATCGTTGCAAGTATGGGCATTCAGGAGTGCACAGAGGGCGAATGAGGAGACTAAAAGCGTGTATGAAAATAGAGTTTAGAGTTGTTCAGAAGATGGAGTTTGCTGTATGAGTGAAAACTAAAAAGACCTGCAGACCTTATAGAAAGTGGACATAGTAGAAGTACTCGTGCAATGCCAAGAAGAAACTGTTAAAAGAGGCAAAACCGGCAACCCACGTCGAACTTATCGCTGCTGCATTTGTGGTCTGGAGGGAAATAAGATGATGGAAAGTGAGAGGGGAAAGGCACAAAGACGGTGGGTCGGTGCAGACTCCGGATGCCCACACCCGTTAAAGCTGGTCTTGTGACAATGTCTGTGTGCGTCACCAATCATCGCCCGCATCGATCGACGATAGGTCGGCAGATGGCTTTATTCCCGGCACCGCCCGGGTTGTTGCGACGGGCACCCTCCAATTCTGCCGATGGCCAGATCAAAAGGCAGGAGACAAGACAAGAAGCCGTAGGGGATACGCGAACTATGAACGAAAATGGACTGGCAGAAATAGATCCTCCGAAATTTTGGAAAATATCTGTGTTTACGACGAAGTATTTCAAAAGTACGTCGTGCTTTCGATCCTTTGATCTCTACAAGATGCGGGCAGCACTGAAGGAGCTACGACGACAGTTCTCAGCACATCATAAAACATAACGACGAGTTAGAAGCAGCTCTTTCGAACGCAATTTAAAGCATTACAATCATGAGATATTGTATTTTGTAGTTACACAGACGAATCAACAACACTGCAATACAAAAAAAAACGCCACGGATTAAGACCGCATTGAGAAAGTGGCGTAAGAATAAGGTGTTAAGGTGCTGTCGGCTGATGCCGAAGCCGAAGCCGATGCCGAGGAAGGAGCTGCTTTACTAGTGAACTTAGTGCTCTAAGCGGGAATGGGCTGTCCCGATGACGCTCGATTGCAGCGCACTTCAGCGCTTGGAAATAAATAAACCAACAAATAACCCAATATCGACATCGATAAAACGAATCGACAATCCCATACGATTGCAATGCGTCACACACTATGTACGACGTACCGTGATGATATTTTGCCAATCCCAATTTCGTCTCTTTTTTTCTCTCCCTTCATATATGGTCGTGCCTTCATTGACTCATCCATCGCTGCTTCCCTTTTGGCTTTGACTGCCAACTGCACCTACCCCTTTGAATTTAATTGTACTTGTGATGGGATGCTCTCACCAATTAGGCTGTCGCACCGTCTTTACACAATCAAGTTACCTACGAGCATAATTTCAAAATAGGACAAAAAATCAACTACCGTTTCTTTCTCTGGCAAACAACAACAGCTATCGTACATTCCGATTCTCGATTGACCTTGGTTACACCCAATTATACATTCTGTGCCTCCGCATCGGCCTCCTTCGGCGCGGCAACAGCCTCCTCCGCCTTGCCAGAGTGCAGCGTGGTGGACACCTCGGACGTCAACAGATGATCGATGTTGGGCAGGAAAATGCTGAAAATGATGCCGATGCCGCTAAAGGCAATGGTGCTGAGGAAGACGACGCGGTACGACGCGGCACTTGCGAGCTGGTACGCGTTCGATCCGGCGGCAATGATGGCTGGCGAGACACCGGGAACAATCTCCAAAGCGGTCGTGTTGCCGCCCGTAAGTGCCGTGATAAAACCGGTCACGGATGACGCCGGTAGACCGGCGTCCTCAATGGCCGGCGGGATCATGCTGGCCATGTTGTCGGTCAGGCGGTTGGACAGAATGACGGTGTACACGGTCGAGCAGATAGTTGACAGTGTCGAGCGGAAAGAGCCTGCGAAGCCGATGGCGGTACCGAGCTCACGTTGGTCCTTGACAAGTAGACTCGAGTAGGTGGACGAGACCACCTCGAGCCAGCCGATGAAGGACGAGCCGAGGAACATGAGCACGATGGCGCGAGCGGGCGTTTCGGGTGTGCAGCTGGCGGTGGCGGCGAGTAGGGCGCTACCAATGAATAGTGTGGCCTGGATGATGTTGTGGATGCGCTTCTTGGTTACAACAGCCCCGACTACCTCACCAAAGGAGATGCCACCGTTGAGGGCGAGCGCTGCGTAGCCGGGCCACATCGGATCGTCGGCGTGGGAGCCTCCGTAGAGGGTGACGAGCATCGTAGGCCAGATGATGGCAAACGCATCTGTTTGTTAGCCAACGTAAGTGGATGGGGAGTATGAGAGAGGTCAAAGTACGAGACGTACAGTAGATGGCCGATCCGAGTGACCAAATGGTAATGGCAAACATGAAGTCACGGTGCTTCGTGACATGGGTGGGCAACAGGGCCTCCCGCAGAGGGACGAATGCCTCATAGAGACCGAATGCGAGCAGCAGGACGGCACCGACAACGATGGTGGCAATGACGTAGGCCGACTTCCAAGGGTGGAGCTGACCACCCCAAGACAAGCCCATGAAGAAGAGGAGCAGGCCCAGGGTAACCAGAAAGGTACCGACGTAATCGAAGTGCTTGATGAACTGGATCTTGCGCTGGCGTGCGTGCTTCATGCCAAAGGTAGGCGGGTGGTAGAAGAAGAACCAGCAGATGAGTGCGGTGGCGTTCATGGCGATGAGGAGGTAGTAAACGCTGTGTAAGATGGGTTAGAGGGAGTAGATAAATTATGTGCATGTCCTAGGTGCAGACGTACCCCCTCCAACCGACACTCGTCTTGAAAACGAAGGCGTACGAGATGACCGGCGCGAGGCCACTGGCAATGAGACCCCAGATGTAACTTCACGATATCAGTGGAGTGTCGACATAACGGAGATAAAGATTGAGTACCTACATGTACCCATTAGCAAGAAGGCGGTACTTGAACGGAATAAGCTCGTTAAGTGTGACTGTGCGAGAAGGGACGGGTTAGTTTGAAAATTGTGCGAAGGGAAAAGTCGGAATAATTGCTGACTTACACGCAAATGAGATCTGACAAGACGCGCCCAGGCCAACCAACGTCTCGCCGGCAATAAGGGCAGGGATATCTTTGGCCGTAGCACACACGATTGTACCGAGTGTGCCCAAGCAGGCACCGCCAATCATGAACCATCGTCTACCAAACAGGTCTGATAGACGGCCCACGAGAATCAGACAGACACCCGTTGTCAGTGTGTACGTCAGGGCGACCCATGTCAAGTTCGGGTCCGGGCCAATGTCTTCGTTGATGTAGGACAAAATGGGGGCTGCAAAGGCAAATCCGCCAACACCACAGGCAAAACTGATACCAAGAGCCAGCATAGAGCCTAGGAATGGCAGGCTGCGGAAGTAGCCCTTGGGTAGGTCGGATTCATCGACGGTGAAGTCGGCGCCGCGGATGTCATCCGAGTGGGCGAGGGAGTTGGAGGCATCCTTTTCGACATGGTCAATGTCGGGCTTCGGCTCGGTCATGGTAGAAGAAGTCGTAGAAACGAGCAATATTTTTTTTTTAAAAAAAACAGAGAGAACAAAGTGATAAGGATAGACAAAAGCCAAAAGAAAGAACAGTGCTTGATGACAAGAAGACACAGCCCAGAAGACAAGACACGTCAGGACAGCCAGGAAAACTCAAGACAAGGTTTTCATTACTACTCACATCGACAACAGCGTGTCAGTCTGTTATATACCCCACACAGAGACCCATCCAGGTGCCCTGCCCCAGCTTCTCCCCAGACACTGATGGATCTACCCCAGATTCCGGGCCATTTTTGGGATCCACGCACATCACCGCCCAGTCTTCCCCGGCGAGCCCAGACTACTGGAATCATCCGACCAAAGGAGCAGTGTCAACCATACCATGAGGAGGTTATCCTTATCCATGACTGCCTGGTTTTGCTCGTCTTTTGTGTCCTTTTTCAAATTTCCAGAGTCACAATGACTAGTTAGCTTTGCATCCCGGCGCCCAGCTGGTCGGGTTGTGTTGTCTCGGGGTCTTGTGTCTTACTCTGGCAAGCACGTCGTAAAGGGCCTCCCTGGACGCGGGTGGCATTGCCCGTTCCAGATCGCCGGCATGTCGTTCAACAACACACCAACAACGGGTGGGAGGCGCCGCATCATCGCCCTGGATCCCCTCTACCCCCGCAAACGACTCACAGGTGTTAGTGCGCTGTAGTGCCGTGCTAGCGCCCTGTAACCCACACCAAGGCCGCTGTGGCCCAGCCACCCCCGGCCTCGGCCCTCCCACTTTTTTTGCTTCTGAGCTTCTGTTCTGTCTTCGCTCGTGTTCGCGTTTTCTTGACTTGTCTACGACTAATTTGCCGCAACAGCAACCAACCAAATACCACGCTGCACCAACGGTTAGTTCCTGACCGTTCCCCTATTTCGTTCCTGGTCCCTTTTTCTCGGGTAATCATTTTCCACACCACTTTTCTCCAACTCGACGATCTCCAACTCTACTCGTAACGGCCAAAGCACACATCAAGTCCGTCATCCATCAAAACCTTGGCTTTCTTTGATCTCGTTCACTCCTCCCTCACACACTCTCTCGCCATCGCTGCCGCCCGTCCACCCACATCCACCATGGCTCACGGTCCCCTCAACCCGGAGACGTCGACGTCCCTGCCGTCGCCGCCGTTTGTCCACCTCAAGGGCATCCCCAACTTCCGCGACCTCGGCGGCTATGCCGTGTCCACCGGTAGCGGGGTTGTCCGCCGCGGCTACATCTTCCGGTGCGGCGAGCCGACCAGCGCCACCCCTGAAGCCGTCGACACGATCCGCGGCCTGGGGATTACGCACATCTACGACCTGCGCTCGCTACCTGAGATCCAGAAGCTGCAGGTGGCTGGCACGGGGCCGAAGACGGTCGACTGGCCCGGTGTGACGCGCGTGTTCACGCCGGTCTTCCGCGAAGAGAGCTACGACCCCGTCAGCCTGGCAAAGCGGCACGCCGACTACCAAGACGAGAGCCCTAAGGGCATGGTGAACGCGTACCGGGCGATTCTCACGGAGGGCGCGACGTCGTACGAGGTGATTCTGCGGCACATTTTGGAGGATGCGCGGGCTCCCGAGCAGCGAGGCTTCATTATCCACTGCACGGCCGGCAAGGACCGCACGGGCGTGCTGGGCGCAATTCTTCTCAGCCTGTGTGATGTGCCGGACAAGGTAGTGGCTGAGGAGTACAACCTGACGGAGGCCGGGCTCGGCGAGTGGACAGAGCTACTCGTGCAGGCGGTGCTCAAGCAGGGCGCGACCACGGAGGCGGGTGCACGACGCATGGTGGGTGCCCGCAAGGACAGCATGCTGGACACGCTCAAGATGCTGCGGGAAGAGTTTGGCGGTGCGACTGCGTACATGGAGACAAAGTGCGGCCTGACAAAGGAGGAGGTCGGGGAGATCAAGGACTTCCTGGTCGTGAAGCAGTGACTGGGCAGCCATATTTAAGGTCAGAACAGCATGCGTGGCTAGAATCAAGTTTACAGATAGAGTCATAGACAGATTATGCATTGTATTCTCATGCTCTCGTAAGACAGATTCAAGTTAGAAGAGTGAACATGGGCACAGCTACTCATCAACATAAATGCCAACCGACGCCATCAAGTATTTGGCTCGTACCAAGCCACGACCAACTATCGGCAAGTGCTTCCAAGTGGACAAAATCTCGTAGCCGCAGCGGATGGCGTGGTCATCGGTGGTGGCGGGTGCGGCAAAGGCAAAGAGCGGGTTATTGTATGTCAGAATCAGCTCGATGAGCGACGCGTAGCACGACCACATCACAAGTTGTGTGCCTAGTGTGCGTTGTGATAAGACTTCATCGGACGACTCGAGGAGCAGCGCACACTTGCCGAGACAGTCTTTGGCGTCACTCTTTAAGCGCTCGAGCTCGGTAGGAGACGGTGCATTGGGGCCGTCGAGGTCGGCAATTTCAAACAGGACAAGCACAGATGGCCAGCCCAGAAGTACGAACAGGGATAGATACTGTGCTCGTAAATAGGCTTTGCGTGTGTCAAATAATGGCGCTTTTTCGAGAGGGAAGCGTAATGTTGGCGGCAGGTGGCAGTACCAGTCCCGGATGGACTTGCGAATCTCGGCCGTGACGATAGGTGCGCGGTTGACCTGGCCGCGTTTGAAGCCCACAACGTCAAGCGTCTCGAAGAGGAGTTGGCGCAGGCTGATCTGGGCGAGAAAGTAGTAGAAACAGGCGTCGTCGGTCTCGGACAGGGGAAGAGGCACGTAGTCGTGGTACGCCCGAATGCCGGTCGGGTGCATGATGAGAACGGCCTCGAGTTCATGGTGCACCGTCGAACATGCCCAAAACAGACGGTGGAGGGACGCTCGCTCAGTTGGTTCGAGCCTCGCCGGCAAACTCGATGAGAGTGCATGCATCAAATCCCGCGACACAGTGCTCACACTGTTCCAGGCCTGCAGCGGCATGAAACACAGCTGGCAGTAGATGGCCTGCAGGAAGCGGCACTGCAGTGTGAGGAAGCCCTTTGTGACCGTTGGCCGCCGTTGCTCGAGTATGGATACGCCGCGTGCAAAGTAGTCGATGCCGGGCAGCTCACCTGATGATGATGCCGACTTGACGCCGGCTTGTGCAATGGCACCAATGGCAAAGAGCAGCATGGCCACGCAGGTTGCCGGCTCAGATGCGTCAAATCCACAGTCCCTTGCCTTTTCAATGTACCGCAGCGACTCGGGCACATCCCAGATCGGATACCACCGTAAGAAACTCTCAACAAAGCCCTGCTGTAGGTAACGTGTCGTCTGTTTCGAGAGGTCGAGTCCGTGGCCTTCATTGCTGCCGCCATTGTTGATATCGTCACCCCGAAGGAGGGCCAGCTCCGTCGCTCGGGACAGCAACTCGCTGTTTTTCAACTCGTCGTCATAAAAGGCCTCTGTGTCGTCCCAGCTGGGTGCTCGCAGTGACGAGGTACAGCAAAACGTCAACAAGTTGGGCCGCGGACAGCTGAGCTCGCCTTGTGACTGGCGGAGGCCGAGCAGGGAGAGGTTGTCGATGGGCGGTAAGAACTCGAGCGACGGCCGCACCAGCGGTTTGGATAGAAAGTGTGGCGACGCAAGTTGTGGAACCTGTTGCAAAGGCGGTGCTGGTGCTGGCGGCGGCGGTTCAAACACTTTGTTTGCAATGAGATTCACCCGTTGTAACAGGCCGGCCACCTGTGCTTGTAGGTTTTGCAGCGTGTCTTGCAGGCCAGGAAGTCCCTGGAACCCTTGTAGCCCTTGTAAGGCACTCTCGATGCGCTCCAGCGCGGCTTGCTCCGTGGAGCGGCTGTTGCCCAGTGTCGGCGGCGCGTAGTTGCACTTCACGCCCAGGTCCGCACACAAGCCGCACGCCGGCCGGCCACCATCGCAACGCGACTTCCGCAGCCGGCAAACTGTGCAGGCAATGGCCGCGCGCTTCTTGGGATACGTCGGCGCCGAGTCGACGTCGCTTTCGGGGGAGCCATCCTGGGCGATGGATAGCTTTCGTTTTGCCATAGCTGTCGACGTTGATGAAGGTGTGACTGCACGGTTTCGGTGTGGTTGAATTTCCGACTACCCCCGGATGGAGGTGAGTTCTTATATTTTGGAGGGTATTTCTGGGCAATCTCTAGGCCGTTTCTTGGCGCCTCCCATATGCTCCCATATCTCACGTCGCTCCGTCACCAGCGGTAGTCATTATCCTAGCGCAACGCCGCACCGCCTAGACGCAAGGAATCTGGGGAAGCCAGGGACGATCGTGCGGGGCAGGAATGACAAGACGTGAAGTAAACTGTCGAAGGAGGTTCAAGGTAACAAAAGTGCGCAACGTCTCCAGCCAGGGAAAGAACAAACTAGTTTCCCCGCATTCCTATCTGGGGAATAGCCCACTTGGCGGCTTTTCCTTGTCAAACGTTGAGGCAGGAAGACGGGGATAGATGGGCCGTCAACACAAGCGATTGCGAGGCACAAGGCATGGCAAGACAAAGACGAGACGGTGATGGAGAACTAGGATGATGGAAAGCGCCGTCTTGGACAAATTCCTGTCTAGCGTTCGCCATGTGATGCATCTGGGCGTCCCCGGGCCGTATTGTAATATCCGTGTTGTGTTATTGGGGTATTCCTACCTTGTCCAATGCACATACACTGCTTTTGTCCGTTGCTATGTTGATCCGTCTGTTCCTGTTTTCATTTTTTTTATCGAAGCTCAGGCTGTCGAGATAGATCTTTGCCTTTGCCTTCCGTATAAATCAAATGGGTATTGGTCTCGCTATGTGAATTTCTTGTCACTCATTTTCAATCCATTCCCTCACCGTTGTCGTCTGCGACAGCTTTTGATTTTTCCAACGCCCCCTCTTCATCCCCCCCGCCCCCCCTTCACAATGTCTCCCTCGCTGGTCAAAGTCAACGGGACCAGCGGGTCTTCATCCTCCAGCAACAGCCCCGTCCGGTCCAAGTATGCCCTCACCTTCAGCGACCCCGGTGCCACGGAGAAGGACCGCGTTGGCGGCAAAGGCTGCAACCTAGGTCTGTTGACACAGGCGCGTTTCCCTGTGCCACCCGGTTTCACAGTCACGACAGCCGCCTACAGCCGCTTCATGGACCTGTCCAACCTCAAGCCCAAGATCCTGGCGCTCGTCAGCGTGATCGACTACGACAACGCCGACGATGTCGAGGCCAAGGCCGCCACGGCTCGCAGCATGGTCATGCAGACGCCCATGCCATTGGAGCTGACATCCGAGATTACATCTCACTACGCACAGCTGGCGGGCGACGGTGGCGATCCCTTTGTTGCCGTGCGCTCGTCCGGTACCGCGGAGGATCTGGCCGAGGCGTCGTTTGCCGGCCTGCATGACACGCTGTTGGACATCCGTGGACCGGAGGCGTTGATCGACGCCGTGCGTGCATGTTGGGCATCCCTATGGTCCGCTCGTGCCGTGGCCTACCGCCAGCGGAACTGTTTTGCGCACGCTGACGTCGACCTCGCCGTCGTTGTTCAGCGAATGGTCGCTGCAGCAGCTGCGGGTGTGCTATTCACCGGCAACCCCATGACAGCAGCGACCGATGAGCTGGTAATCAACGCCTCTTGGGGCCTGGGCGAGGCCGTCGTCAGCGGTATCGTCAACCCGGACAGCTTTGTACTCAAGGACGGCGGCCACAGCCTCCGCATCCGCGACCGCACACTCGGCGACAAAACACATACTATCCGCCGGCATCCTACGGGTGACCAGTCCAGCGGCCAAGGCACCATCACAGAAGACACGCCCGCGGCCCTGCGTGCTGCCTACAGTCTGACAGACGACCAGACCCTCAAGCTGGCACGTCTCGGGCAGCGCGTCCATGAGCACTACGGTGGATTTCCACAGGATATTGAGTGGGCACTTGAGGGCGATGACCAGCTGTTCTTGCTGCAGAGCCGCCCCATCACCGGCGTCGACTTCTCCTGGGATGCCGACCTCGAGGAGTGGCAGATGTTCCCCGAGATCGACGGCACCACATGGACGCGCTCGCTGGCCGACGAGAACTGGACCGGCGCCATCTCGCCGCTGATGTACTCGGTGCGCGCCTTTTCGTGGGCCCAGGGCCACGAGTGCGCCGCGGGTGTCTGGGGTGACCCAGCTCTCCAGGAGAAGCGCTACTGGAAGTTCCACCGCGCCACGGCCTACTTCAACTGCGACCTGGAGCGTGATGTTGTCCGAAACACCATCCCGCCGATGCTGCGGCCTGGCCTGCTAGCCAACTTACCCGTCCCCTGGCGCGAAGAGGTCGCTGTGGCAAACTTCTCGTGGTTCGGCTACGCTAAGCTGTATGCGCGTGTCGAGGCACTGCGCCCACAGTTGTACAAGGGCTTCGACCTCCAGAAGAACAAGTGGTACGGCAAGTTTGCCACCGAGGGCAAGGGTCTGCCACGGTCCGAGCTGCCTGAATTGTCCGACACCGCCCTCCGCTGCTACGTCAACCGCCAACTCGACATCGAGGACGAGTACACGCGCGACATGTGGACCTGGTTCTTTATCAACGCCCGCGACATGCTCACGCTGCTGGGCCTGATGCTGCAGCACTGGTACGACGCCGAAGATAAGACGGCCTTCCAGGCGGTGTTAACCGGTACGCCGCGCGCCAGCGAGACCATGAAGGCCAACCACATGCTGTGGGCCATGTCGCAGCGCATCCACAAGTCGCCCACGCTGACGGCTGCCTTTGCTGCCCACCAAGACGCTGCCTTCTTTGAGGCTTGTGCCGAGTCTGACGACGGTCGTGCGTTTCTCGAGTACTACCAGTCTTTCTTGGACCTGTACGGCCAGCGCGGTATGCCCGACCGCGACATCTACTTTAAGCGCCGCTGGGAGGACCCGTCCATCGACTACCGCTCCCTGCAGGCCATGCTCAAGACGCCTGACGCGCCCGATCCGCAGATCAAGGAGCACGAGACCAACGAGCGTCGCGAGGCCTTTGTTGATACCATCATTGAGAAGATGCAGCGATCCACTTTGGGCCTCTTCAAGGCCGAGTTGTTCAAGGTCGTCCTAGCCTGGTGCATCGAGTTTGTTATTGTCCGTGACGACGAGCGCAACTTTTTGGACCACTGCACGCTCTCCATCCGCTGGGGCTTCATGGAGGTCGGCCGCCGTCTGGCCGCGTACGGTGTCTTTGACTCAGACGACGATGTCTGGTTCCTCAGCAAGCAGGAGCTGTACCGCCTTTGGGACTCCCGCACCACGACGCCGCTGCTGCGCGCCAAGATCGACGCTCGTCGCCGCGACTTTGTCCGCATGATGGAGCGCGAGACCCCGCTGCCGCCGTACATTGTTGACAACAAGGCCGTCGATCTGGACATCGACCCCTCCGCTTTTGAGGGCGTCGGCATCTACAAGGGAATCGGCACCGCCAAGGGCGACGTCACCGCCACGGCGCGCGTCGTTCGCCAGCTAAAGGACATTGGTCGCGTGCGCGAGGGCGACATTCTCGTCGTCAACTCCACCGACCCGGGCTGGACGCCCGTCTTCCATATTATCAGCGGCCTGGTCCTCGAGACGGGTGGCATTCTCTCGCACGGCTCGTGTCTGGCTCGCGAGTACGGCCTTCCAGCCGTTCAGTTGGCCCGTGCCATGCAATTTATTCCGGACGGCGCCACGGTGACTGTGAACGGCGATGCCGGAACAGTGCTGCTTGCGGGAAAAGAGGCAGCGGAGTAAAGAGTGAACTTGATAGAGACTATGTACATATTGATACGTATTTATTATTGTCGTTTGATAATTTTGTGCCCGTTCCATATTCACCAAAAAGAGTTACAACAGAGTATCTGGAAATAATACGCTGCTGTTGATTTGATTTTGAGTCCGCAATGTAACATTTATTTGAATTAAGTGCACCTATTGCTATCTAAGCCGGCGTGTTAACCTCCGGCTCCTTGTCCTCCAGGATTGGCACCACCACCCGCTTTTGCTCGACGACACCATTCTCTGCATCTAGGCGCTGCTGTCTCTCGATGCGGCCCTCGCTCTTGGGGTCAAAGTAGGCTAAGAATACGTTAGCATGATGTCCATAAGTTCTACACCTCAATATTCTTTTATTCATATTCAACAGTGGGGGATACGTACGCTTCTCGCCAAAAACGGTCGTCCGGATACCCCGACGCTTCTCCTTGTACGTTCCAGGGATGACGCGGTGCACCGAGCAGCGGTTGTCCCAAAAGGCCACGCTGCCGACCTCCCACTTCCACCGCACATAGTGGTCGTCCGCCGAGTGAATGTGGTACTGGAAAAAGTCAAGCAGCTTGTCGGCCTCGACCTTCTTGAGCTCGGCGAAGCCCGTCACGAAGCCCGGGTTGACGTTGAGCGCCTTGAGGCCCGTCACCGGGTGCGTGCGCACCGCCGGGTGGTGGGTATCGATGGGCGGCCGGTTCGGGCCCACGCCCCACAAATCAATGATCGTGTCGTACTGGTAACGGCTGGTGTGCACTGCGTGCAGGCCGTCCACAAACGTCTTCATGGCCTTGCTCAGAGCGTCGTACAGACCGTACTGCGAGATCCACGCCGTGTCGCCGCCCACCGCTGGGTGCTCTTCCATGCGCAGCATCGAGTACGACGGCGGGTTGATCTCGAACGATGTGTCGGCGTGGAAGTCGCCCGACGGCCACGGCGTGTAGCTGAGGACATCACGGTGGTCCTCGGTGCTGCCTTTGATCACGACATGGCGCACGTCCTTCTGCGCCGGGTGCCGGTCCAGGATTCCGTAGTGCTCGAACAGCTCGACCTGCTTGTCCGTCGTGAGGTCCTGCTCGCGGAAGAAGACCACGCCGCGCTCCGTCACCAACAGTGCTAGCTCGTCCAGCTGCTGCGGCGTCAGCTGCGAGAGTTGCACATTCTCGAGCACGGTGCCGATGGACTCGGTTAGGTCGACGCGCTTAGCAACCGAAAACAGTGCCTTCTTCTCGGGGTCGGCAAACAGGGCGCGGTCCTTGTCGGGGAACACCTCTGTGCGCAGCGGCTCCAGGGGGACGTGCGCCTGTATCTTGCTGTTGAACTTGGGGTGGATTGTGATCGGGAACCCGGAGTCGGGCGAGATGTGCTTCTGGGACTCGAGGTTGCCCATGGTGGCGAGTGGGGGTCAAAGTATCGACGTTGGGTGTTGGTGACGATCGACTGGAGTTGAGGAGGTGATTCCTTGACCGGTTTTGATTTTCTTTTGTTTATTTCCCCCTTTTTCGACACTGTTTGTGTTTTATTTTACTGTATTATGTTTATTGATTTGATTTGATTTGATTTATTTTCTCGTTTTACCTCCAGTGAAGAAAAACATTCTTCTTCCATAATAATGTACGGAGTACGGGATTTGACAATTTAATTGATTTATAACCACTGTACGGCGCATACACACTTCCGTTGCATATTGTCCCCCATCTCATCACACCATCTGTCATGTCGATGAGTGGTGATTGTTTGGAGGGCAGTTTATTGTAGCTTATTGCTATTGCCGATGCTCACTAACTTAGATCCGAATTCCCGGGTGCCCATTGTGCACGTATTGCGTGGTGGCCAGTGCGAACAAGGGCGATTAAGCGCGGACTCACGGTGCTACAAGGCCCCGATGGGGCTGCTAGTAGATGGCGCCATCCGAAGCCTCGATGATATCTTTTGGCACCACGATTGCGTATTTTTTGATAAAAGCCACAAGGCGCCCGAAATGACGGGTAGCTGTCTCGGGCGTCCCCGCTGACTGCAACGCTCGACAGGGGCAGGGAGAAGCGAGCTGTTGGAATAAACGAGGGAATGAGAAGCTATGAAGAAAACAAACGAGAAAAGAAAAGAGAGAAAGAACATAAAATAAAGTAAAAAAACAGAATGAAACGATCTAAAACTAAAATAGGTACTCCGTAGAACACGGCGCGATTGATAACGAAGACGAAACAGCAAGAAGAAGAAAGATAGAAAAAATTGAACTTCTCTGCGCAAAAAATACAGAACTTGTTCATAACCTCACAACCAATAAACAAGACGCAATACTGACCATTGCGACCAGTACCCGAATCGACACGCCCAGACCAGCTAATTGGAATCATCGTGCCTCGAACCTCGTCCAAACAAGTCCAAGAAAGGCGATGCCCTGACTGCCCGCACCGTCCGGCCGGGTCCCAGACGAACGAGGAGGCTGCCACGAGTCATGTAAGTGCCAGGCCTAGCCAATCCCATCAGACCATGACAGGTCCCAGGGACGGATAGCACGCATGTCGACGACACTGGTCGAATTCGCCATTCTGTGGCCTGCTAACATCAGACATTAGCGCGGGACAACCAACCAGCCGCACGCCTGATCTGCCCAAGATTAGTGGGGGCAGCGTGGGTTTGGCCAGTCTTTGTGTGGCATTCCCCATGTCTTTTCCTCTGTTTTCCTCTGTCTCTTCGCAGTCCCCTGCCTGTTCGCGTATCTTCTCGCTGGTCTCCCTCAGTTCCTCGACTGGTGCTCCCTTGTGCAGCCAAGGCAATGACGTGCCGTCTTGAAGCAATGGCATCAGCAGCCTAGAGCAACGTCGACGCAGCATCCGTGGCGCTCCCCACGCATTTCCACGCTGTTTCGCACGTCTTGAGTGCCTCTTCGGGACAACTTGTGACGCTTCCAGACGACTAGCTTCGTGCAGAGTTTGACAGTCGACGACGACGATGCACCGGGATGGGGCAGGATGGACAGGCCATGCTGGTGAATAAAACGGACTGCAGATCGTCTCCGACTCGACATGACATGGAGCCGTTTTCGAGAAAGACATTGGAAGGAATATTAATGAAGCAATGCGCACACTCTATGTTACCATCTTATAACACCGTCGTTGAGCGCCTCGTTTTCTCTTGACGAACCGACACACGCGAGCGTTACTTCTCTTGTTGTTTGTGTTCTGTCTATTCTCCCCCATCCCTTATCTCTCCTCTCCCTTCTCCTTACGATCTCCTGCATATCTCACATCCTCTCCACAATGGCGTCAACGCCCACGTTTGAGGAGAAGCAGGTCGGCGTGTCGACCGACGCAAGCCACAGCGATGGCTACCAGTCCGACATTGAGCGCGACTGGTCTGACGAGGAGGAGAAGAAGCTGGTTCGCAAGTGAGTATTGCCAAGAGATGCTGTTGCATTGAGCCTCCAGTGAAAATCACTTTGAGCATGTATCACGTGATACTAACAACTTCAGGCTCGACTTTCTAGTGATGGCCTTGTTGACGCTGGCCTTTTTCGGCCTGCAGATCGACCGTGGCAACATTGGCAACGCCCTGACGGACAACTTCCTGCTCGACGTCGGCATTACGCAGTACCAGTTCAACGTCGGCCAGCAGCTGCTGTCGCTGGGCATTGTTCTGCTCGAGATCCCCAGCAACATCATTCTGTACAAGCTCGGCCCGACCGTCTGGATTGGCGGCCAGATCATCGCATGGGGCCTCGTGGCCACCTTCCAGGCCTTCCAGCACGGCCTCGGCCCGTTCCTCGCCACACGTCTGCTGCTCGGTCTTTGCGAGGCTGGATTCATCCCGGCTGGCCTTTACACAATCACCCGGTGGTACAAGCGCGATGAGACTAGCAAGCGGTTCTCGTGGTTCTTCATTGGCAACATGCTTGCCGGTGCCTGCACGGGTCTGATTGCCTACGGAGTGTACGTTTTTACACAGACAAAGTCCTATCTTCAATTCATTCATCCATTAACACATCATAGTTTGCACATGCGTGGTATCCGTGGCCTTGCTGGCTGGCAGTGGCTGTTCTTGGTAAGTCATATCTAGCCAATCATATTACACCACACGACATCAACACACAACTAACACCACCAGATCGAGGGCATGTTCACTGTCGTCATTGGCATCCTGTTCATCACGTTCTTCCCCAAGAGCCCCAACAACCCCGTCTCGATCCTGGGTATCCGCTACTTTGACGCACGCGAGATCCACATTCTGTCCCGCCGCGTCCTGCTCGACGACCCGTCCAAGATCCACACGCACACCCACATCAGCAAGGAGGAGATCAAGAGCGCCCTGACCAACTGGCGCCTCATCCCCCACGTCCTGCTCACCATCAGCGCGCTGTCGCCATCGTCGACCATGATGTCCTACGCGCCCACCCTCGTCGCCTCGTTCGGCTACGGCAAGCTTAAGGCCAATGCCATGGTCTCTATTGGGGCCTGGATTCTGCTTGTCACCAACATCACCTGGGGCTTTATCTCCGACAAGTACAAGCGCCGTGGTCCTATGGTCTTCCTGGGCGTCCTGCTGTTCTGGGGTTTCACGCTCGGCAACCGGCTCGTGATCCACTCCAAGAACTCGCACCTGCGCTTCGGCATCCTGGTCACCAGCGTTGCCTTCAGCTCCAACTGGCACCCCGTCAATGGCTCGTGGATGGCTTCCAACGCCAAGTCCGCTGGCGAGCGCTCCATCACGCTGGCTATCTTTATTATGTCGGCCAACACCTCCGGCATCATTGGCAGCCAGCTGTTCCAGGCCAAGGACAGCCCGCTGTACCGCACGGGCTGGACGGTCATCCTGGCGCTGGTGTCTGTGGGTCTGGTCATGTCGGCCATTGCCAATACCCAGTACTACCTGCTCAATCGCAAGAAGCAGCGCGAACAGCCCAACGTCGATGTCAACGAGCTATACAAGTACTAGAGGGCATTTGCGCAAGTACAAAAATAGAAATATCGAAGATTTGAAAGAGTACATAGAACATAAAAGGAAATAAAGTAGCGTAGCGAATAATACCCAATGTTATGACCAAAAAAGAAAACACTGTAGTCTGCATCTCGTTCAAAATATATATTGTGATTGTAACGAGAAATAAATAGTACTCGAATATCGGCTGACTGCTGTAGTAGGACTTGATTGTAACACTTTATTTCGCTGAAAGCACCGCAGTGCACTCCATCTCGACGTCGCTGCCTCGTGGTAAGACCTTGGCAATAATGCATCTATTATGTCAGCAGTCGGCACATAGTGTTTTATCCCATACACTGCATTAACCTACGTTCTTGCAGGCTCGTCTTCGTCAAAATATTGCCGGTAGACTTCGTTCATGGCGTCAAAGTCGGCCATGTTTATCAGATAAACGTTCATTTTGACAACGTCGTCGAGTGATGACCCCGCTGCCGTCAATACTGCCGACAGGTTCTTGAAGCACTGGTGTGTGTGCGTCTGGATATCACCGTCGACCATGGCACCACTTGCATCTGCTGGCAGCGCACCCGAGCAAAAGACGAAACCATTGGCGACGATGGCCTGCGAGTAAATGCCAACCCGCGGTGGTGGCGCCTCTTTTGTGAAGACTGTTGTGCGAGTCATTGTTGACGGGTGATGGCAGAGAGAGTAAAAAATTAGCGTGTCAATTGTTTTATGTTGCCTAAATATTCCTGTGCCGTGGAAAATTGCAAGGAGGCATGGTGCTCTCTGCATTCATATAAGTGAACACGGCGTGACTTGACATCTTTTTTTTTTTTTTTGGAAACACATTTGAATATCACAAACAGCCACGAATTCTAGACTGCCTTGGCGTTGCCTGAAGGTGTGTACGATCTGCCCGGATGCGAGATCCGGATCGATAACACGGGATTAGTGAGGACCCACTAGCGCCGGAATTCCCTTCCGGAGCCTTCTTGGTGGGAATGGACCATGGGACGCAATGGCACATCACACCGCGAACTATGTGAGAATAATACTGTAACATACCGTAATTACCGGGGTTGGAAGTAATTCAATAAAGTGTGTCGTAGATTAAAACACAATGCTTGGATGACGAATAATATCGATGACACCAGCATCTTTTTGCAAAGCATTAAAAATCATGTACTGACGGTAGTCCCTCTCACCATCACCATGAGAAAAAATAAGATACCACGTTAGAATCCGGACAATAACCAGCCACGATGCTTTGTGGAATGTCAAAATTTCCTAAGCTGACGCTGTCGCTGTTGCAGGACATGTCGTACTCGCAGATTCACATTAGGCGGTCCCGTATGCAATGACCGTACTGGCCAGTGTTTCACTGAAACAAATGCCATTGGCGCATTCGGCCAGCTTGCGTCGGAAGTCTTCATTGCCGCAAAGTCAAGATGCCTCTAGGAGGACGCATCTAGGTGACGAAGATAACGAAGACTGGGCGAACAAGAAGAGCAAACAGCTTTGACCACAGGCAGGGAGCTCTCTGAACGCGATGGTCGGTAACGGCAGAGGAGACGACATCGTGGTTGAATCAGACGTATCTTTGTTGTCGGCGCTGCACCTACCCCATTGCGGCTGGCTGTATGTCGGAGATCCAACCAGACAGTAGTTTTGTTTGCGAACAAGACGTGAGAAAATCCAGAAAACTTAAGCACGAAGCCAACCCACCATCCTGTACCACAATCCGAGGACAATGACCCGCAAACGTTGTCTCTGTTGCAGCAGTTCCCAAACACGACATTGCACGTAAATTTATTCATTCCTCCACAGGTGCCGTCAGTGATATTCCCACCAGTCTAGGATCCCACACCCGGCTTGTAATCCTCGGGAGCACACTTCATCCAGTCTCCTGCCGAGCAGTTGCCGAGGCCGCAAAATGCTTCCCCGGTACCGCATGTCTCGTTCATGTTGCAGCAGTTACCGTGTTTGCCGGCGCAGAGCCGGAGGCGCCGGTTTCTAACGCCACATTTGCCGTTGGTGCTGTAGATTTTGTCACCGGCACAGGCACCTTCGTAGCATATTCCAGGTGCGCAGTCCTCGCTGTAGTTGTGGTGTCAGTATTAGGCCATCTATCATACGGAGTTCTGGTGAGTTATTCGCAAAGGCTTACCGTACGTCGATTTTCCTCACGCCCACGTCTCAAAATTGCAGCACTGTGCGGATGTTCCAAGGCACATGGCAACGTGGGATTTAGTATGAAGAAGGTTTCTCCGCGGATCTGGTATCTGACCGCCAGCTCCGAGCACGTGGAGCGGCTGACGTCGCTCTTCGTAATGACATCGTAGCGGCAGTTGACATCGCCGACCGACACATTTCCAGTGCTAATTATGCTCTTCCTTTCGCTGGCTGTACTTCCCTTGGGATCCTTGGGAACCTGTTGCAAGGGAACCTGCGCATCGTGCTCGTTGTCCGACCATGCCGCTGGTAGGCGATTTGCCTCGGCGGAACGAGGAGGATAGAAAAAAGAAATGCGACAAGAATTTTCATGATAGGGGATGGTTTATATGCTGGCCACGGACAAGATGGCAGAAGCGATGGAGAAAACAATAAAATAAACCGCGTGTCTTCAGGGGGAACAGAAATGGCAGACAAAGTCGCGAATTTTGAGGTCTCACCGCTCGAATGGTTGCATTATGTTGTTCCTGTGGTGCTATTGACGAACAGGTGTGCATACGGCGCGGTGTTCCTGGCTAAATGCCCGAAATAATCCAACTGCCAGGAGCCTGACGCATAGGTTGCGGACTGTCACCATACCAAATCGTAACTTCACAACCCCGGGTCCAGTAGCGAACAAATCGTGTTTGGAATACTCCGTACATCATACTCAAAGGACAGGTCAAGAATCATGGCTTTCAGGGCCTTTACGTTTTTATATTTACTTGTGATATAACACACATTGCATGAAAATTACACACAAAATAAGGCAGACGGTTATTCTTGTATTTTGTTATTACTTATCCGTTTTTGAAAATAAATTTATTAATACATATTTTGAAATAAAATCGGAAGAGAATAAATGAGTGTGAATTAGGATGGCTTCGAAATTAGGAAAACATAGACAAGGTGATGTCTGTTAAAGAACGCGTCGTGTGTTACAAAAACCCCTCTCCTTCGCCTGACGACCTATAACGGGCTGCGGCCCTTGATGGCCGGCACCTTAGTGTAGCTGCTGCGGGTCAGCTCGCCCGGAACATAGGTGACGGTCTCGTTGGCGTCGCGCTGCTTGATATTGAGGTTGGCCGGCGACTTGTTGCCGGCGCCGCGCTTGGTGTTCGTAGTCACCGCGGACGTTGGCGTCATCTCCACGTCGGTGATGATAAAGTAGCCAGACGAGCCAATGGGCGTGTCACACGAGACGACGGCGGTCAGGTCGACGTAGTAGTTGTAGCCATCCTTGGTGACGCCCGTCTCGCCCTCGACGACGTTGAGCGTCCAAGGGCCGAAGGTGGCGTAGGTCGGGTTGCTGGCGCCAATGTCGTAGTTGGGAGAGTACTGGAAGCCGTCGTTGTCGCTCCACACGGCCGGTTTGCCCGTCACCCAGCGCACGTAGCAGTCCGCCAGACTGCTGACGGGCTCGCCATTGATCTCGTTGACGTAGCCCATGGAGAAGGTCAGGTCGTAGTTGAAGCCGGGGCACATCTTGACGTTGGGCTGCTCAATGTAGCCGTGGAAGCCACCGCTGGCGACGTCGTTCATGGTGACGCCCATCGCATAAACCACGTCGCCATTGGACGCCGTGAAGAGCGTGGGACCAAACTGCAGATCTGTGCCCAGAGTGGTGCCCGAGTAGGCGCCGACGGTCCAGTTGGTCCAGGTCGGCGAGTAGGTGGCGAACATGTTGTTGGTAACGCTCTGGTCGGGTGCACAAGTGCCGGGCTCGGGCACGTAGCAGCTGCCGCTGATGCAATAGGGTGGGTCACACTCGTTGTTGCAGCTGCCGCAGTGGAAAGGATCGCTCTCCAAGTTAAGGCAGATGTCGCCGCACTGGTCGTTGGGGCAGCCACAGACGCCGCCGTGGCAGGCCGAGTTGGCGCCGCACTGGGCACCACACGCACCGCAGTTGTCATCGTCGTCGCTGGAGATGTTGGTGCAGTAGAAGCCGTCCGAGCTGAGGCTAGACAGACACGTGGAATCAGGACTGCTACAGAAGCACGCGCACATAGCGCCCAGCGCGTCGTAGTAGGCGTCGCGGCCCGTCGACGTCTCAGCTACGCCCAGATAATACACGGCCTGCAGGTCGCACGCAATGAGCGACACCACGTCCCACCACTCGTCGCCGACTTCCTGCAGACACACGGCCAGCATCGCCGCGTAAAAGATGGTGTTGCAGCCCTGGAAGCTGTAACCCGAGCAGTGGTCATAGCAGTTGCTCTGGACCGTGCAGGCGTCGCCAAAATCGTACGGGCTGTAGTCCCAGTTGCTGGACATGGCGTTACACAGGTTGCCCTGGCCCAGCTGGTAGCCCGCCTTGGTCTCGGAGATGAGCCCGGCCGGTGTATTCGGGCACTGCGGTGCGCTGAAGTCACCGTTGGTCGGCGTGAACTGGCGCGTCATCAGCTTGTTCATATCCTCGCGCGCCATCAGGTCATTGTATAGCCGCTCAGACCGCTTGCGCGTGGTGTCGGTCTGTGGCAAAGTCGGCAGCGTCTCCGGGATTGCCTTCATGAAGGTGGTCGTCGACGTACCCAGCTGAATCTGGCACGTGGCCCCCGTTGTCGTCCAGACGTAGCTCTGGCCGTTGAGCGTGATGGTCATGATACCGATGCAGTTGATGTTGAAGATGGTCGTGACAGCGCCGTCCACAAACTGTGGACCCGTCGACTGGTCTACCAAAACCACCTGGCCACCGGTCGTCATAGCCACGTACTGTGGTGAGGAAGCACCGTTGTAAACCATGTCGTATGCATCGGCGCCGGCCACCTCCTGCAGGAAGAACGTCGGCAGGTCAAGCGTGGACGGGTCTAGGAGCGGGTCACCGGGCTGAGGGGCCTCGGTCGGCTGTAGTAGGGGGCCGATAGAGTCTGTGGTGCTGACCATGGGCACGAACTGCTGGTTGAGGACCGTAAAGGGCGCGACGGGGCCCGGCGTGATGAGACACGGGAGATCCGGCAGCTCACTGCCCGAGGGCTGAGGAATGCCCGTGGCAACCGGCGGCGAGCCCGTCGAGTTCATCG
Source organism: Sporothrix inflata (assembly GCA_021396225.1). Lineage (NCBI taxonomy): Eukaryota > Fungi > Ascomycota > Sordariomycetes > Ophiostomatales > Ophiostomataceae > Sporothrix > Sporothrix inflata. Next base: position 98,541 of record WNYF01000047.1, on the reverse strand, counting down.
TCAGCGTGAACTCGGTGTACGTGTACGTCGAGATGAAGACATTGTCGTCGGAAGGCTTAGCCTGCGGGCCCGACGGGACATACGGCGGGCTGTCGCTCGGGACGACAGAGGGCGCCACAAAAGCCGAGCTCGCCGCGATGGACACCGACGGCGCGGCATAGAGCGCGGCAGGGACCTGGACCGACGGCGAGATGTAGGCGATCGAGGGGCCCGCCACAACGGGAGCAGGGCAGTTGGCGTCAAAGAAGATGGTCGGGCCACTGGTGCCAAAGTCAAAGTCGAGGTACAGCGCCGTGGCGTACAGCGTGCAGATGCCGCCCGTCTCGATCTGGATCGAGAAACTGTTGCAGTTGCCGACAGCCGCGCACTTGGCACTGCAGCCAAGGAACGTGTCGTCTGAGATGTCCGTGTATGTGCCGATGGGCTGCGTGTTGGGCCGGCTACCATACTGCTGGCAGATCTGCGAAGGCGAAGGCACGCCGGCGGCAGAGGAAGAGGAGGAACTGGCAGAGTTGACGCTGCCGATGCTGCTGGTGGAGCCCACGACAGAGCTGAGGGAGATGGCAGATGAGCTCGGAGGGATGACAGACGAGCCAACGGACGAGCCAGCGGACGAGCCGATGGATGAAACGACGCCCGTACTGGAAGAGCTGGCACTACTGGCACTGCTGGCACTGCTGGGGACAGAGACAACGGAGACCACAGAGACAATGGAGCTGACAGAGCTAACCGAGCTGGGGCTACCAGAACTAGCTGAACTGGCAGATCTGGCAATCGAACTGCCACTGGCCGAAGCCACAGCACTGTTGCTGGCCAAGCTGGAAGCACTTGACGCACTCGAGGCACTCGAGGCGGAGCTGGCCGAGGTGTTTGACGCCGAGCTAGAGCTCTCTGGAGGAATGGTCGGCTTGCACTTGGAAGCAGATGCCACGCCGACAGCCGTGGCCAGCGCCAAGATGTGTTGGAAACGCATAGTGGTGGTGTGAAAAACGAGCAGGCAGGCTCGAGACTGAGTGAGGAGTGAGTCGGGGGACGGCGGATGGTGGCGACGAACGTGGTGTCGACCGAGATCTGCTGTTGCACTGCCGAACTATCATTTTCACCAACTTCTACTCGGGGCGATCGTCACGATATATGTTATTTTCAGTCTCGGCGGTTAACCCTTTCCCCCAACAAGCATTCTTTGCGTTGACACCGGGCCCCTGGGGCACGTTCTAGCGGTAGGCCTCTATGGCTCGCATCCATGTGTTCCATAGCGCAGCTCCAATATGTCTCCATATCGTTTGTTCTTGTCTCCATTTCGGTCTAGAATATGACCCGTGGAGGGCTGGACGGGGTGTGGTCGTGTCGCTGTACACGCGTTCCGAAGTATTGGTCTCAGAACGGCAAGTGTGAATATACAGAAGAGGTTCCCAAGAAGAAAAGAAGCAAGAAATAACCCAAATGGGTGGCAGACTCCAAGTCTTGTAGGCTGAGTATGCACGTGAAATTGTTTTGTTTTCCCACAGTGGATAATGTAGTCATAAATTCAAAAAGTTGCCAGCGAAGAGTGACCTAGAGGGGCACCGTGCATTCGGTTTCACCCCAGCAGTGAAAGATGTGCCCGTTTCGTCAATGTGCGGAGCTGCTGCGCCAGTACGACGTATCGTGAATGGATATGCCCTCCGTATTGGCTTCTTCTTCTCTTCTTTTTTTTCTTTTTCTTTTTCTTTTTCTCTTCCTTTTCTTCCTCCTTGGCTCTGAAGCCACCAATACCGAGTCGACACTAATTCTTAACTGGGTGGATAAACAAGGGGCTCTTCTGGATCCTCTCCCAAATACGGAATATTGAGCTTTGTATGCTTATTTTTAAGACAGCAAGGAAGTAAAAACATAACCTTCTTTGCATGAATTAATTCGTATTGTTTTGTTTATCTTCCTCTACGTCGTATCTTACTTCGTCTGTGCCCTCGCCGGTTGTCCCTTCGCATCGATTTGATGTTTTGTTTTCGCCTCCGCTCATCCCCCACTCGCGAACTTTGTGTCTTTTTTTGCGCTGCATGCCCTCTGTGGGGTTTAGCCCTGCCGACAACGTGCATGCAACAGGGGATGTTGGCGCCTGGAACTCCCCACGACTGACTCGCTCCTTCGCCCAGTGAACGATTCTTGTTCCTCATCGTGGAAAGTGCCGCGCTGCGCCTGCATGGCAATTTCATTCAACGCTAAAAAATTCGATACTTGATTCAATAGCACACGAAGAAGCTTAACTCGTTTATGGCGCAAGTACGGAGTAATTACATCGCATTGTTTCTTTTTCTTTTTATCTAGTGGAGATTTACAAGTAACGACTCTGTCGCCTGGAATCGAGACTGAGACTTCTTTCTTCTGCTTCCTCCCTGTCTCCTTCTACGGAGTACAGGTACAAGTAAGATACAAGGACGTATCCCACTCCACGTGCAAGGTTTCTTCAGCCGTGCCATTCGAGTCGTTTGTCGTGCAAGCGAAATGCACGAAGGTACGGAGGGTGTCCTCCGTTGGCAGGAACCCTACAGGCCTACGAGGTAATTACCTGTAAGCTTCAACTCGCCAAGCACCTAGCGAAGCTTTGGCGAAGCTTTCCCGGTAATGCGGCACGGGTACTGCCATGACACCACCAAGAGCGCCACGCCACGACCGCCACGACCGCCACGACCGTCACGACCGCCACGACCGTCACGACCGCCACAAAAATGCTTGTTAATGTAGAACATGGAAAAATGCGCAAGACACGAGAAAATAAAATAAAAAGCATGTGGTTTCCTGTCTGGGTATTAAAATACAAAACCCGATCATTGCACGTCGTGTACTCCGTACTTGTATCCCCGTCCTTGTTTCTCTCTTTGTTGTCGCCCCGTGCCCGCTAAATCTGCAACGCTTCAGAAATTGAGCGCTGCGCCCATATCCGCGCCCATTGTGTTCATGTCCGCAGTCATATCACCCGTTAGGTCACCAGCCATGGCAGGTTCCGGCCACTGCCAGTCAGTGGACGTCATGATGTCCTCGGGAAAGCTAAACATAAGCGCGTCGTTTATCGTCAAATGCATAGACGACGCAGCCATGTTGACCGTCAGCGCACCATTGTCAATGTCGGGTGCGTCCCATAGCCAGCGGAACTGCTGCCCAGGCGTGCTTGTGTCGGACGGCGAGCGGCTCGTGCCGCTCGTCACGGGCGGCTTGGCATTGATTTTGTTCGCCACTACTTGCAGCTCGGCCAACTCCAGACGGCGGCTCTTCGCCGGTATGTTTCCTTTGGAGCACATCCAGCCCAGAATCTCATCGGCCATCGCGATGCATCCTTTGTCGACCTCGACGCGGGGGTAAGCAATCGATGTCAGAATTAGAATACAGCCTGCGGAAAAAACCGACTGTAGGTCCAATGGGAGAAAGGGCTCGACAAGATCCTGCTGGTGGAGGATCGACAGGATGCGGAGGATGGTCGTGGCAGCACCCACGCATGTCTTGAGTAGTGCGACGACGGGCTCCGACACGGACTTGAGGCCCGGGAGCCAATTCAGGAACGGGGCCAGACGCTGTTTGACGAGAACGAACATGATTGGCCGCGTCGCTATGATCGTGCACTGGTAGTACATAATGTGCAGCGTGGCCGCAACGCGAGACACCTTGCTTGGGCTCTGTAGGCTGATCTGGAAGTCGCCCGAAAAGCCCTCGGCTAGCCGTGCCATGTAGGCGAATAGGTCCTGGATGCCTGCTATGAACTCCTTGTTGACAGTACCGTTGATTCGATACGACGCCGACATGACCTTGCCCTCGAGTTCCGCCAGCCTGATGTGCAGGTTCAGTGCCGCGTTGGAGAAGCCGAGATCGTTGTCGCCAGGTAGTGGCATATCGATGTCCTCGTCACGGATGCTGAGCGGGGTGCCGACGATGACAGATAGCTTTTTGTCGATGATGTACAGTGTCCACCAGAGCCGGCGGCGGCGAATGTACTCGTGACGTTCGAGTGATGCGGGTGGTGCGTCGCGGTTCATACCCAGTGAGAGGGCAATGCGCATACCTTGTCCGATCTATGCAGTGTTAGATAGCAGAAACTGGAAGGCAGTGGACAACGAAAAGAACACGCACAAAATAATAAGCCGTGGCACGCATGTCGCAGCTCATAAGGTACAGAGTCGTCAGGCATAGGGTCTCTATCCGCAGAATCGGATCGCCCCAGAGATCTAAAATGTCAGTCTGCAGCGTCAGAGCGCGCAGGAAATCTGTGGCGCCTGGTGGACCCAGAGGCGAGGCACCACGTCGCAGAAACAGCTTGCCGAATGCGATGACGAGCAACAGTTGTACATGCCACAATGTCGACAGCGGCCGATCGCTTGACCCGTCGTCGTAGAATTGGTCGATCTTGGCCATAAAGCTCTCGCGGTCGAAGACATGAAAAATATCGCCGAGGTGGAAGAGAGCTGTCTCAGACAAATATTTTGTGTACGACCGTGACGGCATATTTGTGTCTGTCCCAGCCAAGGGAAACAGCGATGACCGAACTGTTGCCGACGCCATCTTGTACGTCTCTTCCTCGGAGCTTGGAATGAGGTTGATGGGCACATCGTCGCCCATCACCTTTTTGAGAAGCAAGCGGATCTGCCATGTGAACGACAGCGAAGACGATGACCCCAGGTAGCGTTGACGGCCCGATGAGTCGACCAGAAAGAACGTCTCGGACGACGTCAGCGGGTTGCGGATTGATGGAAGCATATCCTCGAGTGGGGTTGCAGGTCGTGACCCTCCTGCATCTGCATTGTGTGGCTCGCCAGTCGGCGGAGGCGATACGGGACCAAGCCCTGCGAAGTCTGTGTGAGTCTCGGTAGGGGGTGGCTGTAGGCGTGGAGGAAGGGGAAGCTGTCCTCCATCAGTCGGAAAGTTTGATTGTTGACCAGACGTCGGCGCGGATGCAATGGGTGGGAGGGGAGGTAACGGTCTCTGCTGTATGGTGTGTGCCTGTAGCGTCTCCGAGTCTTGTGTCCCCTGCACGCTTTCAAGGCTACCTCGTGCGCGCTCGTCGGCCTCTTGTTGGTAGCGGGCCACAGTGGAAACGAGATGCTGCAGATATCTAACGAAGTCATGCCATGTCAGGTTACAGGAGGCATATTCATAACCGCTCGTTCGATTTCGCTGCTCTGTCTTACCTCTCAGAAACCATTGTCTTCTTCCCCACATCTTCAAACACACATTCTGCAGAGCGCTCTGTGCACCCTTGGCAAGGCGTCTCGCCTGAGCACTTGATCTTTTTTCGCCTGCACCGCTGGCATCTGCAAAGAGCTGTCAGTGCCGGTCCCAGCCAGTTGTCAATTGCACGCTGCCAGCTGCCAGAGCACAAGAACAGAGTACAAGACGCGCCATGTCTCGGCTCCCTTTCCCGGTGCGGTCCCCAGCGCCACTCGGTATTTCACAGCAATACGTACGCGTTTGAGATCTTCTTCCGGCCCCGCTGGGCTGGTTCGTGGTCGTTTGGCATCGCAATTGCTCGAGTCCTCGTCCAGGTCAGTCGTGAGTTGAGAATAGTTTGTTTTGACCGGAAAGGGTTTGCGGAATCTCATGGAAGCGCACAGAATTCCCGGGCATACAATGTTGGGAATATTCATTTGAAACAGAGGAAGGAGCAGGTCAAGAGAGGGGGAGGCTGACCGTGCCGTCGTGCCGGAACTGGCTTCCGGAGGCAGGCGCGCTAGCGCTCGCCATAGTAGGAAGTCAAGATTACACATGGTAAATTATGGCGCTAGCCTCTTTAGGAACGTTTCTTCAACGACATTGTTCAGGATACACGACACGTCCTTTGAGATGCAACGCTGACCTCTGCGACCTATTCTGATGCTGTTGAGCCGCCGACATATTCTTTCCTTGTCCACCCCTATATCTTACATACAGAAATACATTTAATCACACGTGTTTTTCTTCTCGTATATCTATGACGTTTGTTTTGTTTTCGGTTATTTTCTTTAAATTGAACTGTTCAATTTACATTCATTTCATGGTATTATTATATTTTACATTCTCTTTTCTGCTTTCTTTTCTTTCTCATCTGAATGCAGGCACTTGCAGTAACATCCTTCTGTTTAATATGACGGCGCCCTTTCTACAATGCTACTCTTGTAGCAAAACACATCCTCTTAACACATCACTGTGGAAATGCCCATGTGGCGGTGTTCTCGATGTGCGTGGGACCACACTCTTTCTACGCAGCGAGTTATCTCACCGGCCCCGAAACCTCTGGCGCTACAGGGAAGCACTGGCCCTGCCAAAGGACGACTTTCCACAGATCTCTCTCGGCGAGGTCATGACACCGTTGCTCACCACAAAATTTCGCGGGTGGGATGTGACACTGAAGCTGGAGTACCTTTTGCCCACTGGCTCATACAAAGATCGCGGTGTCGCGGTGTGCATCAACCACCTAGCCGCACGGGGTGGGATTTCAGCTGTGGCCGAGGACTCTTCCGGAAACGCGGGTGCATCGACAGCAGCCTACGCAGCAGCAGCAGGAATTCGTGCCGACATCTACGTGCCTGAATCGACATCCACAGCCAAGACCAACCAGATTCGACTCTACGGAGCTCAGTGCAAATTGGTACCCGGTACACGTACACACTCGGCTGCGGCGGCTCAAAAGGCTGGAGACACAGATGACGAGAGACTGCAGTATATTGGGCACAGCTATAATCCATACTTCGCATGCGGTATCAAATCAGTCGCATTCGAGCTTGCAGAGCAGAGCAACTGGCATCTTCCAGATTGGATTGTGACCCCTGCGGGCGGAGGCAGTCTGGTGCTGGGCTTGATTGACGGGTTTGCTGAGCTTTTGTCTGGTGGCTACATCTCGAAGCTGCCTCATATACTTGCAGTGCAGTCAGCCTTATGTGCACCGATACACGCAGCTTGGTTAAAAGGTGATGAACATGTGTTGGGTGTTGATGTCACCCAACAACAGAAGACCTATGCTGAAGGTGTGACACTGCCCAATCCGGCACGAGGCAATCAAGTTCTACAAGCTATCCGCCACTGCGACGGGAAGATGATTGCTGTGGATGACTCCGAGTTGCTAGCCAGCTGGCGAGACATGGCACGGAAAGGAATTTCCATGGAGCCCACGTCAGCCGTCGGCGTGGCCGGAGCCTGGATGGCGAAAGAGAAGAACTGGATCCGACAGGAGGAAAGCGTTGTCATTTTGGTGACGGGTCACGGCCTAAAGACGTCACCCACGTTGCTAGGCGATGAGTAGGACAGGCGCAGGTGGAAGAGCTTCTATGGTAGAGATACGTGGATTTATCAATTGACTTAAGGAACATCATTATCAAAAGGGACGAGGCGGAAAGGGGTGAAAACAAGGCGTGCATTCATTTGATTTGTTTTACTACGATAAAAATAGCTTAGCACGAACTCGCGGAAAGCCCGCAAATCAAGAGGCGTCCAGAATCTTGGCGCTGTCGATTTATCTGTACGGATGACGATGAAATATGGTGGCTGATTTCCCGCACTCCAAGACAACAAAATGAATGAAATACAACAAACGCAAGGCGGATAGATAGTGTTTTGTCCGGGCTATCGTAATTTGATTGGTGGCCTCTTTCCGAAGCCAAGCTGCCACGCCTATGCGCCAACAGTCCAGGAACTGGGCGCCGGGAATTAGTGGGTCTGTGGGCACTTCAAAGCTACTGACTTTATTGTATTTTTCTTTTCTGGGGGATTTACTGCCTGGGAAAATCCGGGGAAGCGAATAGAGAAATGCCTGGGATTTGCGGGGATGGGTATGTGTCCAAATGACTTGTTTGCGCCTGTCCTCGGAAAAGAAGGCAAATAGAATCCAAGAGCCCTGTGGGGATGCAATGCCAAGGCGTGTGGAAACAAGATCCCTAGATGCTAAATTGGAACACGGCCTATGACCATCGATAAGGGGTAAGACAAAAGACAGATACACGTGGAAGATGGGGGTGAATACAACTGGCAGTCTTTGTACTTGTATATATTGATGCCATCTCTTCGACTACGAACGTTCTTGACATCCTTTTGTTTATCCATGCCTCGGATTTTCTACTTTCTACAATTATCCTACGAAAACAAAACGCGAATCTAAAAATGACGGCAACAGAAGACAAGGTTGCACCCATCGTCTCTAAGGACGAGATGGGTCAGCATCTCGAGACAGGCCGTGCGTCCTCCGGCGACGGCAGCGGACCTGACTCGGGCCTTACTCTCGAGCACCGGCACTATCTTGTGGAGAAACATGGCACCGCTGAACTTGACCCGGTCCCATGCTTGGACGATGCCGATCCTCTGAACTGGCCAAAGCATAGGGTACGTTTCCCGTTCTCTTTTTGCCCGGAGGAATCGTTCTCGACTGACATTGCCTATAGAAAATTACCAACCTTGTCCTTGTTGCCTTTCACGCCATGATGGCTACGTTCACAGCCGCCGCCATTCAATCAGCTTTTGTTAATATCGCTGAGGACCTCAACATTTCCATTCAGAAAGCTTCCTACCTTACCTCACTTGTCATTGCCGTACTGGGTGGCGCTCCACTCATCTGGCGACCGCTTGCGCATATCTACGGACGTCGTCCTATCTTTTTGGTGTCGTTGATCTGTAGCCTTGTGGGGAACATTGGCTGTGCGGCCAGCCACTCCTACGGGACAATGGCTTTCTGCCGCGCGCTGACGGCGTTTTTCATCGCACCGGCCATTGCCATTGGTAGTGGCGTTGTAACGGAGATATTTTTCAAGAGAGACCGCGGCCTGTACATGGGCATCTGGACGACGATGGTGACCCTGGGTGTCCCTATTGCGCCGTTCTTGTTCGGGTTCGTTGCATTGCGCGTGGGCTACCGCTGGATATACTACGTTCTCGCGATTGCCAACGGTGTCCAGTTCATTATGTACTTCTTTTTCGGTCATGAGTCCAGATACGTTCCAAGAAGCGGCCCGAACAACGAGAATGCACAGTATCGCAAACTATCCGGGTTCGTCGGCAGGTATCTCAACTTCCACCGCATCGACCCTAGCCCTCTCCGTGCAGTTGACTTCATCCGGCCGCTGTTCTTGGTCATGCGTCCCTGTGTGATCATCCCAACGGCTGCATACGCCATGGTTTTTCTCTGGGGCAGCATCATGATCAGCATTGAAATACCACAGATTTTCCCTGAGTCCTTCGGATTCAACACACAACAGGTCGGTCTGCAGAACATTGCTCTCATCATTGGCACTGTACTCGGAGAACAAGTCGGCGGGCGGATGTCTGATGTATGGATGCGCTTGGGCAGCAAAAGCAATAACCCCGGTCGCAGCCGGCCGGAGCACCGGCTTTGGTTAAGCTACATTGGCTTTGCTCTGACCCTTGTCGGTGTGGCTGTATTCCTTGTCCAGCTGGACCAAGCCGTTGAGAAAGAGGAATGGAACGTCTCACCTCTTGTTGGTGCGGCTATTGCGGCTGCTGGTAATCAAATTGTCACGACAGTGATGATTACATATGCCGTTGACTGTTACCGAGAGGAGGCTGCTAGCATCGGTGTTTTTGTCACATTCGTTCGCCAAATCTGGGGCTTTATTGGCCCATTTTGGTTCCCCCAGATGATTGTCAGACTTGGCTTGACCAAGAGTATTGGTGTTCCTATTGCCATGGTTGTTGGTGTGTCGGTGGTGCCAACCATTATCGTTCAGTGCTTTGGCAGCCGGTGGCGGAAGTAGATGGCTTGGGTGGCAGTAAACAGATGTACCAAGTAGATGTGTATGGACGGTGAAGGATATCATATAGCTACCACAGGAATGCTCCTGATAAACTGTGCTTAGCTTAACAATCAAGGTCTGCGACACTAAGGTCCTCATCCCATCGAGGTTGATGTTTCCGTAACGTGATCTGTTCTATTTTGTTTTCTTATCTTCCAATCCCGTGTTACATTTCTGTATTTCTCTTTTCCTCTTGATTGCCCTCACTACATAACTACAGTCGCCTTGCGAAAAATGGGCGTATTTTGCATTGTGATAACTTAAACACAGCTATTCTGTCTTTCAAATAGAATCAAACAGGAAAGGCTCTCCACCAATCAATCGCTGCTCCGCCGTCCCAATAGAACCCGTATCCGTCCCTATAGTCATTGTCATATCCACGCCCAAGTCCAGATTCATATCCACAGCAATGTCTATCCCAATGCTGCTGCTAACCGGTGACATGAAATCATTATCACCGAGCTGGCAGAGCAAGTCGTCCAGTGTTGGAACGTTGAATTCTGGAAATCCATGCAAAGGAAATCCGTTTCCATGCAAGCTACCAAGGGGGCCAATATCGACAGAATGTTGTTGCTGTGACTGTTGTTGAAGTTGTGGTTGAAGGTAGTTGTCATTTGCGCCTCGAGTTTGGCCGTCGGTGTCGTTTCCCAAATGTACTCCAGTAGCCAACTTGCGGACTCGGCTCACATGTCGCAACAAGCACCGATGTGCTTTGAAGCTCATTACGCTCGAGCTTCCAAAGGCACGAAGGGTTGTCAGTGCGTCAAGAAGGAGTCTTTCCGCCTCCGCTATCACGATTCCAATGACTTTAGACATCGGCGCCGATACAAGGGAAATCAGCCAAAATGAAAATGAGTGCAGACACATGGTGAGTGCAGAAAAGTTGCATGCCCACCATACTGCGTTTCGTTGGAAAAATGACGAGGTGGAAGAGTCTCTCAAGATGCTCGATATAATGCGCTGAAAGGCACGCAGCGAAACAAGGTCAGTCTTAAGAATGGACGCAGAGGCCTCTTGTATGATGGTCAATGTGGATTGTGCTGTGGTCACCGGTCGGTGTTCTGTATTGCGCAAGAGTACGGCCATCAGGACTGGGCCACAGGTGAGCATCACGGTTCTGTGATAATGAATGGAGAGGATAAGTTGGTGACGGTTTACTTCCAATCCACTTGCGCCATTTGAGGTAAGGAAAGAAAGCTCTGGGTATGTCGCGACGGAAGATGTCTCTTGCCACCGGGCCAGATTCGCGAGGATCTCGACTGTCTTGGAGACAAGTTCGCCGGGGGTCAGGTCTGGTGGTAAGCCCAGATTACTTGCGTGAACTGCATCCATCGCAGAACCCATGATGGTGTGGAGTGACGACAGCTTCTGGAAGTAGGAAAATGTGACGCCGTGGGGCACGTTCTGAACATGCTGCATCTTCTGCGCATTTTGTGTTGGAATCAGGCATGGTCGACCCAATGCTGCACTCAAAACGCGATCTTGGTTCACAACGGCAGACCACAGTGTCGCTCGCAGCTCCTTGTCTGCATCAGATGTGCTCAATCCTGGCGCTCTGCAGTGGAGCCCCAGCTGGTAGCTTGCCTTGACACACAGTGCGTGCGAGGTGAGGCTGGCCATCGCGCGCTGGCTGTTTTGCTGATAGCTTCCCAGTAGAAGAAGGGCCTGGACAGTCTCCACGGTTGTACCTCCACCCCCGCTGCCACTGCTCTGTTGTTCATCCGAAAGGAGAAGGTGAAGAGCCTGCCGGTAGTACGCATGCTCGTCAGCCGCTACGACGCTAGTGTCGTGGGAGTCGTCACCACCGACCGCCAAAGCGTAGGCAAATACGATGCTGAGCAATGCCTGAACTGAACGGCCCGTGGGCTGACGGTGCTCTCTCTGCCCTGTGCTTTCTGACCCTCGAGCTCTAGTGACACTGATCTCCCGTAGAAGTGTAGACTCGTGAACGTATGGGAGCACGGCCCCGACGCTGTCGAAAAACAGTGTGATCCACCGAATTGCCACTAGCGGGCCGGGGTGGAGGATTTGCGGGTCCCTTTGACCAAACACTTCGGTGTTTCTCCTGCGGCCGCTTGCTGTTGAGAACCTCCGGCGATGTTGCGTCCGTGGTGGAGGTTCGGAAAGGTCCTCCATTCGTTCAGGTTCATTCTCTCTGTACTTTGTAGACTCGAGGCTACCTACGTAGACCAGGGCTTGTGTGAGGGACCGATACAGGGCGACGTTGGAACTTAGGCCGAAATAACCAATGTCGGGTGGTGGTCTATTGTCGTTGTTGTCGTCAAATGCACCCGTTGCGAGCATGTCGATAGCTGAAGTCGCATCAACGTCTGTTGTGTCTGCATCTTGTACAGCAGCAATATATTCTGTTGTATCCGTAGGGGTACTGCTGTCGTCGGGGGTGGTGACTGGGCTATTCTCCTGGGCGAGTGGTTCTTGAGCAGAGAGTTGTCTGTTGATTGTTGTAGGTGAGCGGTCGTCTTGCCTTGTCGGGCGCGGTTGAAGGATATTTTGTGCCACCGTTCCTGTTGATGGGTTTTCACCTCTCGCCGTTATTTCGTTTTCTTTTTCACCAACATCTGGCATCGCGGCTATAAGGGCTAACCGAACACGTCGCTCTTCATGTCGGCCTAGGCGTTTGTCACGATGCGACCGGGGTGTGTAGATACAATCGATCCTATGCTGGGCACAGCGTCCACAGCATGGCCGCTCACTGTCGCACTGTATTGTGAATTTGTTAGTGATATAAAATATATGTTAAATGGCTTTGGGGAATATTTACCTTTGATTTTGTCTGTCGGCAGGAATTGCATGCGAGGGCCACACGGGACCGTTTTGGCAAAGGCCGGCTAGGGGTCTGCTCCATCATGAAGCATATGAAATGGACAACCGGGTGGGAGTGTGTCTCGTTTTGCTGTCTCTACGCAGCAATATATGTGTTTGTAAGTAGAGCGGTAGATAAGGAAGATAGAAGATTACTGACAGGAAAACAAAATGAGAAAAACGCGGGGATCAAGCATACAAATGAGCGGAAAGGCGGAGAGAAGGCGGAGTAGGCTCGGAATTGTGGACAAGCTAAAGGGTGTGCGCTGGGGTAGACTAAGCCGTACGAGGCAAACTAGAGGCAACGCCGCCAGGTCGTTTTTTCAAACGAACCCCCTGCTAAAAAGACAAAGTTGGTGCGGGCTGTGTTGACGGGTGGTATTCAAGGGGAGGTTTGCAATGGGTTTACCACAGACGAACAAAAATATTTATGAAGATAAAGACTCACCGTTAATAAGTGCACTTTTTTAATTGATTAAATTACTAACGTGCGGCTTCGCACAATTTTTTCTTCTCTCACAATGAAAAATATATCGACAAATGTAACATTTAGAACGGCAAATTGTTTACATAATGCCTCACAGTCGAACGGACAATATAAGCAGCCCATGGTCAAGTACACAGTCAATCTTATCGACCGGGGCTCACTCCGGAGATCACCGTTTTTTAACCGTCACCATCAGAGGCGTCGAGAGGTCGCTTATGCCCACACTGACCATGTGCGGCACCTTCCCATAAAAAGCACCCTTGTTTACCGCGTCGCGCTCACCGGCATCGGCCAGATGAAAATCAAACTCACGAAGAAGTGTGCTAGCCAGTTTCACAATGTTAGTCTGGGCCACCGTTTTACCAATGCACTGGCGGCTACCGAGGCCAAAGTGCATGAGGTAGCGGGCCCGGCCGGATGTTTCGGGGCTGTTCTCCCAGCGTGCAGGATCGAAAACATTGTGATCTGGGCCCCAAATAGTCGGGTTATGATGGAAGGCATGATTGCACACAGCTAAAGATGTCTGCCAACAGGCGTGGTGAAGATTAGTCATTTGTAAAAAGAGGAGGGATATGGCGAAGGAGAAATAGGGAAACCTACACCCTGTGGGAAGTGTTGTCCTCCAACAACGACACCTTCAGAAGCCATGACACGACGAGCCAGCGGCATTGTGAACACGGGCGTCAACCGAAAATTCTCTCGGATGCACAACTTGAGGTAGGGAAGTGCCGCGTCGGCTTCCGTGACGGAATATGCGGCCCGGCCCATATCCGTGTCCCGGTTCACTTTTTCCTTGACATCTACATCAAGCGCCGGCAACTTCTCGTCCAGCTCAGCAACAACCTTTTCCAGAGTCTCCGGATAATGCAGTAGATGGTACAGTAGTAGGGACGTTGTTGCACTGGTCGTGTGCGTGCCGGCGATGATGAAGCCAAAAGCCTCGGCCTCAAGATCCGCCTGAGACAGCCGTTCGCCGGTGTCAGGGTGTGTTGCCAGGATCAAGTTAGTCAAAATGTCCTTGCGCTGTCCAGTGCCGCACTCTTTAACTCCTTCAAGTTCTCCCATCCGACGTTGAACACACTCGGCAGCTAGAGCGGCACATTTGTTGCGGCCCTCGAATAGGTCATGCAGGCCCTTGTGCGGAACAAGCGGTAGCCACCTCTTCAGCGTGCGCGTCATCGCTGGCCATGCACCAGTCGCTGCTGCCAACAAGCTGTGCTCGGCCACGGGTGGCACACGGGCAGCGGCAGCGGCGGCATCAACGATGGCTAACTCTTGGATGCCGAATGACTGGCTAAAGGCGAGCTCACCCAGGACATCAATGACGTAGTGGTGCAGCAGCGTCTTGAGATTGAATGCCCCGCCAGTGTCGGCCAATGCCCCAATTCTCCGGCGCAGAATTCGAATGTTGGTATCTAGATGCTGTTCCATGTCCTTGACATATGATAGTGAGAAACTGTGGGACATATGGCGACGGCGAATGGAGTGCATGCCAACGTCTCGCATGCCAAAAACATTGGGTGTCTTGGCGCCGTACGCGTCGTAAAACTCTGTCTTGGGATAGTGTCGGCCACCCTTCTGGAATAGAAGGGGGATGGCATCTTCTGTTGTGATGCTAATCTTGTCCGGACCGTAGCGAACAAAGGGACTGTTGTATTTTTCGTGGAGATCGGTCAGGTTGTAAGGCTGTTGCAAAGATAGAAATTCGGATACCTGCCAGAGGTCCGTGACGGAAGCCCAAAATGGCCCTGGGTACTTGGCAAGGGGATGGAACCAGCGCTGGTAAACGACGTAGGCGATAAGAGACGCGAGAAGGGCGAGCAGGGCCACAGCCGGCAGAGACACCTGGTCGAAGTGGGAAAGCAGGAGTGATGCCATTTTAGGAAGCGTAGACTACCAAAGATCTGGGAGACAAGTCGTAAATTGCGAAATAGTGCAAAAAGCTTGGCGGTTTGGTTTCACTATTCGAACCGGTAGTCTCTAGATGTCTTGCGTTCGTTATCTTTCTTTCTGATCGAGACGACTCTTCTCTGTTTTATGCAACTGTGGGAGGATGGCAGAAATTCCACCGGCAGCGACGAAAGAAATCTCTTCGTTGCCGCAAATACAAATCAAATTTCTGCCGAACGCCGTTGTCAGCTACTCCGTACATGCAAGTTATCTCTCCGCAGAATTTCCCCAAGACTTTTCGACGTGCCACCACGAGCAGTCGCTCCGGAAAAACTGGCCAATGATACGCAGGTTAGCCGCTATTTACAGAGCGTTGACAGAGTGGGGTTGATCGCTATTCCGTTTTCCGCAACGCGTGCGGGGAAGTTGAAATGCGGAGAATACGTGGACGTTGGGGCGCTGCTCCGGGTTCTCGTTGAAAGTGCCACGAATGGAATCCATGGATAACCAATACAAGATTAACCTGCATTCAACTATTTTTCATTCAGTTTTTTATTTAATTTTTTTATTTAATTTTTTAGATACGGCACATACTTGATGTACAAGAGCGGTTCGACTGAAGTTGAAATCATTATCAAACAGGTAACTTCCAGCCTTCTTTCGACATTGAGAAACACAACGGCACTACATACGTGGTCTCGCTACCCATGCATGCTATGCATAACTTAAAAAAGAATTCCAATGGTGTGATCGTACACACGCTCCCACTTTGTAGTCGGCTGGTCCAGACGCCGGATCCTCTCCTTCTCGAGATAATCTTCCTCTTCACGATCAATGCGTGCCTTGTCGCTGTAGAAGTCAGCCTCCTCGGCCCGGACGCGTCGCGACTTCATAGTGAACTTGAAGCCGAGGATCATTATCAAGTACAGAGGAATACCAAGGTAGGAGGTGATGAAGTTTTTGTAGTCAAATTTGCCGTAGACGGGACTATGCGTGAAATAGTTGAAGCCCTTGAAGATGCTGACAATGACAGCGAAGAAGAGTGCACAATAGGACCCGTAGATGCCCAGCGGTGCAACATAGACGAGGGCACTGTCGGAGATATCCTGGGCTTTCCGGGCGCGGATGAAAGCAATGTGCGTGACAAGGATGGAAATCCACGTCAACAGGCCGAATATGGTGGTAAGGTTGACAAAATACGTAAATACGACAGATGAAGACGTATTAACGTTAAGGAACGCGAGGAACGCGATCAGCGATGACATGACCAATGCAGGAACAGGTACACCGCTTTTATTGGTCCACGTGAAGATTTTCGGCGCGTTTCCTTCGATAGCAAGGGCGTAAAGAGTTCGAGTGGACGTGTAGAGATCTGGAGCGATAGATGTTAGTACAGCAATAAACGTTGGTAGTTGTTTCGGCACAGAGCAAAACGACAGACAACGCACCTGAGTTTGCCGCAGAAAGGACAAAGATGAGAATAGCGCCATTGAGAATCGCCGGCAGTGTCTTGATACCACTCAGCTGAATGGCAGCAACAAATGGACTTGCAGCGGCGGAGGTGCCGGCCTTGGTGGAAGTAGCTAGCTGGGGGCTGTTGTAGGGAATAATCAAACCGAGAAGTAGCACGAGGCCGACATAAAAAACAAGAATGCGGTAGAAAGTCAAGCGGATCGCACGAGGGATGACCTTGCGTGGATTGGCACATTCGCCGACAGTGACACCAACGAGCTCGGAACCCAGGAACGCGAACACTGCAGTTGTGAGCACGCTCCAGAACGCAAAGAAGCGGCCGGCTGCACCCGTCGAAATGTACTCAGCAAAAGCACCTGGGTCATTCCAATAATGGAAACCAGTTGCCCCATGGTTGGGTCCACCGCCAGCTGCCAGGACAATGCTAAGAATCATGAGGGCGATGATCACGATGACTTTGATGCTGCTCAGCCAGAATTCAACTTCGCCGAAATATTTGACGCCGAAGTAGTTGATGAGGAACACAGTGACAAGAAAGACTGCAATAAAGACTCCTGGGTTGACGGTCTCGCGGCTCACCCAATATTGCAGAACAAGCGCGCCAGCCGTGAGGTTGTTGGGTGTCTGGACAGTGTACTTGAACCAGTAATTCCAGCCAAGTGCAAAGCCGAGAGCTGGGTCAACATAACGGCCAGCGTATCCGGTAAAAGTCGAGGCCAGTGGAAGCCATGTTGCCATTTCGCCGATGGCAGTCAACACAATGTAGCACAGGAGGCCGACGGAGGAGTATCCGATGAAAAGTGAACCAGGTCCGGCACGCTGGAGGGCAGAGCCACTGGAAATGGTTAGCCAATGGAAAACAAGGACAAGGAGACAAGGACAAGGGGACAAGACTTACGTTCCAATAATCAAACCAGTTCCAATAGAGCCACCAATCGCAATCATGGCAACATGCCGGGCCTTGAGACCACGATGCAAATGGTGGTGGCTATCAGGTTCTGGCTCGTCGGTGTCCGCGCCGTCACCGGCTACGACACTCGTGGCTTGGAATAGTCCGCTCTCCATCTTCTTTTGATTCTCGATGTCGCCGCCCATGCCAGGAGCGGCCTCGCGAATCGAACCACTGTCAGAAGAAACCATTGAGAGTGCGTGCGTGTAAGAGAGCTTGTAGGAGCGATGTGGTAACACGAAGGGGGGGCAAAAAGAGCGGTAAGAGTGGTGAGGCTTCTGTTGTCTGAAGCTGCGCTCTTCAATGGACATTTGCAAGGCACCGTCGTAGGGAACCGCGTACTAGTTATACGCATTCTTCCATTGCAGCCATGGCCACAAGGGAGATGTAGAGAGAAGACCCAAAACACGAAGAAGATAGACGATGGCGTCACCGTCTCCGTCTTGTCTGCCCCCTATCTCGCTCTCGCGGCCTCATTTACGGCCGTGTTATCTTGCCAGTGTGTTGCCAAGGTGTGGTGTTGTGGTCTCGTGTGGTTGAATGCATATCCTTGCTTGTGTTCCTAGCAGGGAAATGTCTGGGGAAATGCTACAATATCCACGCCACGTAAGTTGTCAGCGATTGGGGATTCGCCCAATCGAGTTGAGCCTATCTTGAACATCGTGATTACAAGCGTGCAACTGTGGCTGTTATCTATTACGATAAGAACTCTCCGGAAGTGTCTTCCGGCCACCTTGTGGGTATGGCTAAAGACAGGGCTATCTACATTGAGTCCGGAAAGAAAATCCGCATTCTTCACCTTGCTCACTAGCGACATTTTCGGTGAGCCAATCGATGATATCCAGCCTTCGTTCTCCACAGTATCGGCTGAGTCGGCCAGTATGTGACAGCCTTGTCGCTCTTCATGTTTCTTTTCTACAGTTTCCATTATTTTATATCGATATGTGAAGTTTTTAGTATGAACATGGTACTGTGTTAAGGAGGTTTAATTATTGCATCGATGTGTTCTTACGCTCCGTATATACCCTTGAGAGACGTTCCCCTACCTTTGGATTTCGTAATCGTCTGCCGCACATTGCCGAGAACTGGTAACACGTGAGAAAAAAGATGTGCCAATCTAGAATTATTAGTAAAAAGCTACACCTACTACAGCACCTTTTGATGCTCGTAAAAATCAAGGCCCACGGTCACTGTTCCTTCACGGAACACTCTGCGCAAAGCCTCTCATGGCATGGGTGATCACAGGCAGTGCCGACAATGTCGACCTCATTTCGCCTCTCTACAACCAGCGCAAGTGCACGGCATTAAGCGTATAGCCGTTCATCACTACGACTACCCTGCAGTGATCAAAGATGGCAACTCAGTTGTGGAGGGCTTCGTTCTGCGACCACAGACAGTATCACAACGGCGCAAGCTGGATGACTTTGAGTGCGAGGTTTACAACCAGTCCCTGGGACGGCCCACTTGGTGGATCCATCTGCCAGGGAACAAACAAGAATGACACCGACCGGAACACTGAGAACAGCAATACCAATAACAACACAACATAGCAGGACACAGTCGTCGTAGACCTATACTTGCGGGGCGGTGACTTGGATAAGCTATCAGAGGATCCTTGGGACCTGGAA
Organism: Sporothrix inflata; assembly: GCA_021396225.1. Taxonomy (NCBI): domain Eukaryota; kingdom Fungi; phylum Ascomycota; class Sordariomycetes; order Ophiostomatales; family Ophiostomataceae; genus Sporothrix; species Sporothrix inflata. Next base: position 79,551 of record WNYF01000047.1, on the reverse strand, counting down.
CAGTTCTTCACCACTCGGCTTGAGGACTGGATCAACCTGTTTGATGGGGTAGGGGCGGCAAAACGTAAAGGTAAGGGTGACCCCGGAGGTGCATTCCGGCTGCGTTGTGAGCACGACATCGACTACACTTGGCATAGCCATCATTGCACATCGGCCAATATTACGGACCCGCAACCCGGCTCCATGGAAGAAAAGTCGAATATGCGTTAACTCGCCCTAGCCCCCGGAAAGGACATCCAGACGATACATCTCGTAACTATCGACAACTTTCAGTATCACAACAACAACCTATTACGGAAATTACAACCTCAAGTTCATCATATTTCGGTACACCATCGACAGCCAACCGGCCCGCGTAACAGAAACGAACGATCATTCTGAGCTCTTCCAGTGAGACTTTGCGCCAAGGATCCGCCACCCTTTCCGACCAGGATTCACAACCATCCAGACGATCTTCCATCTTTGTGGACTTCACAAGGCTAGGATCGACTTCTTGCAAAGGCGTGCGGTGCAACTACATAACCCCGAAACGCCCACCAAGTCAGAATCGACCATCTATCAAATATTCACGATCTCGACCCACCATCAAGCAACAGCTCCATCCTCGTTCTTCCAATACCAGACAACACGACTTCGACCTCTCTCTCCACGAATATCCTTAGTTGAACTTCGCACAAGATCCACATCGAAATATCACCATGGGCTCTGTCACGACGAGTAAAACAGCCACCCACGCGCCTATGGTAATCGGCGGCCTAGAGGGTGCATATGCTGACGTCAACGGCATCCGCATGTTCTACATGCACGGTGGCGGTGATAAGAAAAAACCGCTCGTTCTCGTGCATGGACTCTTTCAGACAGGCATGATGTGGCGCCGCGTTGCACCTCGACTTATGCAGGACCACTACCTTATTGTCCCGGACAACCGCGGCTACGGCATGTCTGAGAAGCCGGCGGCCATGGAGCAGTTGACAAAGAAGTTGCAGGCGCAGGACTTACACGAACTCCTCCTCTTGCTGGGCGTGGAGAAGTGCGTTATGCTATCGCACGACCGTGGGGCACGCATTGCCCGCACGTTCGCCATGGACTACCCCGAGATGCTCCTGGGCGTCTCGTTCATGGACATGCTCCCCACCGAGTATATCTACCAAGAGATGAGCCCCACACAGACGGGGTCGCATCACTGGGACCAACTGTTCAAGTTGGCCTCGCCAATGGCTGAGGACCTGCTCGACGGCAACGTTCAAAACACCACCACGTATGTGAACAATTTCTACAACCGCTCGCCCGGCTTCATCGACATCCTTAAAAAGGACGGCGTGTATGACTACTACATGGACTGCATTCTGGCGCCGGGAGCCATGATGGCCATGCTCAACGACTACCGTGCGGCCTACCATATTGATGTTCCGCGCATCCGGGCGGCGCTCGACCGCGGTGAGCGAATCTCGGTGCCGGTGCAGCTTCTGTGGGGAAACAAGGGCAACGCATCCCGGTCCCCAACGATCGAGATTTATAAGGCACGGTGCTCCAACACGGTGGAGGGTGCGGAGGTGCCATCGGGACACTACCTGGCCGAGGAGGCGCCGGAGATCACACAAGATTTGTTGTTAAATTTTGTGGACAGTATGTACGCAGGGGACAGTGCATAAAGATGCAAATAATCATGGTGATGGTTGTTTTACATTTAAGTAGACTTTATGTACGACGTAGACAAAACAAATATAAAAAACATATAATACAATCGAATTTCAATGCAGTACATGGGTGTCGTAAAGGTCGTGCATCTCTGCATGGATCTTCACTCCTCCTTTGGTAACGTCTCTCGGAAGGCACTTGGCGAGACAGCAATCGCCTTTCCGTTGCTGTCGAGTTCAAACTGGAACAAGGTCGTGCCAATGCCACCATAGGTCAGCGAGTCCACAAGAACCCAGTCACCTTGGATGAAGCCTGGTCCCGAGAAAAGAGTCGTGCTGATGGGTGGCTGAGCGCTGGGCTGGTCGGCGGGGGTCAGGAGACGGAAGCTAGGACGGTCGCATGGTTCGGAAATGGACGGAACAAGGCGGTAGGGCAGTGGGCCGGAGTAGGTGACAAACGGGGACGCCAGGACATCGGTGCCATTACTCGTCCAGTTGGCAATGACAAGACCTGAACCGGGCAGAACACCGCCAGGGGCAGGCGTGTTGCTGGCTGTCTGGTTGACGATGAGCCGCAACGACGAGTTGCCCAGAGTGTATGTGCCGGCGAAATTAGCGGCCGCTTCGACAGCAGCCTGGGCGTCGATGGCAGGTACGAGCGTGTAAGTGACGACGTCGGCAATGGCAGCGAGAATCTCGAAGCGCAGCTTAAGGGTGCTCGAGGCGGACAGAAGGGTGAATCCGAGGTCGTAGTCCGGCAGAAGCACGAAAAAGGCGCTGTACGCGCCCGAGTCGCCCGACTTGGTGTACAGGTCGACGACCTTGTTGTTGGGCAGGGTGTAGCGGTGGATCTCCCACGGCGCGCCGACGGCATACTGCAGACGACCGGTAAAGGACACAGGCTTGAGCCAGCGACGCGTTTCCGCGGCGGACAACAGCGTGGACCGCAAGATGCCGACACCCAGGCGGGCAAGGTCGTTCAGAGTGGACAGGGCCGCGCCGGAACTGGCGAACACGCCCGCAGAGATGTCAAAGTAGGTGGACGGCGAGGAGGAGTCGGCAATGACGCTGCGATTCCACTCTGACTGCGGCGGTGTGTCGATGCTCGAAGACGTCATGTTGAGCGGATCAAAGATGGCACTCTGCACGAGCTGTTCATAGGTCGTGTTGGTGAGGTTGGCCAGAGCCATGCCGAGCAAGGAGAAGCCGTTGTTGGCGTAACCCGGAGTCGTCCAGGGGTTGAACGTCGGCGGACGGTTGGCGCTGCTCTCGAGGAACGGCTCAGCAGGGCACAGGGATCCACCGCTGCCATCGCTGCCACCGCCTGCGGACTCGGACGAGTTGGAGCCGCCCATCAGATAACTGACGCACGGTGGGTTCTGGAGGGGGTCGCTGAAATTGACGGGTGGGAGGCCCATGGGAGCAGTCTCGACCTCGCCAAGAACATTGAGCAGCTCCAGGTCGTTGAGGCTGGGGAATCCATCACGTGGCACGCCGCTGATCTGTGCAGCCAAGCTGCGCAGCGTCACGGCTGTCCAGTTTACGGCAAAGGGGCCACCCGGATGTGACTTCTCGTACGATAACAGAACGGGGAAGACGTCGGACAGCGGCCGGTCCCAGTCCTTGTGCGGCAGCTTGATGAGCCCGGACAGCGTGGTGAGAAGCTTGGTGACACTGGCGACACGGTAGATGCTGTCGGCGTCGACGGTGTTGGTGCCGTTGCCGGCTGTAGCGATTTCGGGCCCCGTGTAGTGGTGCTGGAGCAGTTTGGGCGCAGCATCGTCGTGCAGCGAGAAGATGCCGAGGGAGAAGGTCAGGTTGCTGATGCCAGCAATGAACTTTGGGGCGGACGTGCTGAGGTTGCCGTTGGCATCGTCCAGAATGTATGCTTGCAGTGTTTCGGTAATGTTCGCAAAGGCCTTGCGGACGCGGCTGGAGTTGCTGGTGAGGTCGGTCGGCGCCAGCCAGCTGCCGGTCGCGAAATCGGCCAACACAGCCGGTGCAAAGCACGACGAGGCCAGGGCTAGCGCGTGATGGAGCTTCATGGTGGGCGATATGATATTACTGAAGGTTGTGCTTTGATGCTGTCCTTCGTCTTTTTCGTCAATGGTGTTGTCGACGTTGAGGCCATCTTTATATGTGCCAGTCGCGCCACAGTCGGACATACATTGGGTCCTTTGTTCTCCGTGTTGTGTTCGACAACAACGGTACTCGATGTTCAATCCAGGCACCAGATCGGGCACAACGGTGCGCGCTGTCGCCCGCCAAGGCTGAGCAGCCTGTTTACTGCCATCAGGTTCTTGGACGTTAGTCGCGGCAGTACTCCGTAGTTGGTATCTCACTTTTGTGGGGATGGAATTGTGCTAGGCCGGATTAGGCCGGATGGGCCGCTCGGCGGTGCAGCGGTGCAGCACTAGAACGACGTCACCGCTATTGCGGCACACGCCCGAGCCGGGTCAACCTCGAAGAGGAGAGGCTGACAACAAAGATGCTGCAGAGGGATATGGCAAGTAAGTTGCCGGAGTGCCTCATTTTCCCCGGAATGCAATACGAGTTGGGAAAAGCCTCCCATGCCGTGCTTGGATCCTTCACATCGATCGGCCTCCCAATCAAGGACGGCAATGCACAATGACGAGATGCTCCAGCGCACAACTGTCAGAGGAGGCAGGAGCTTCCAACGGGACGCCCCCAACACCAGCCATTTCAGCCTAGTAAGGCCCAGCAATCTCAACGCCTGTCGTACCTGGAAATAACCTTAATCCGACGGCGCCACTGACGCCCCCTTGGCGCTGGGGCACTCACTGGGTCACAGGTCGCCTAATTCTGTGCCCCTCTCCCGTCATCTCCGACCAGTGCAGTGTCGCGCCACGCACACCCGCCCCAGCCCACCGACTTTCTTGCCCGACCTGGCATAGCCCACCTGCCAGCTTGTCTGACCCATTACGTCGTCCATCTCAATTCGGCCGGTCCTCAAAAAGAGCTCCTTTCCCGAATGGGTTCAATGCAGCGCTCGTGTTAAGAATGACCTTTACGCCACGACAACAGCCAACAACAACAGGGACAACGACAGCCCACCTCACCCACCAGCAACCGAGAACCGAGAACCTAGCGACTCGACCAGTAAAAGATCGCCATGCCGGGCGTGCCGTCCAGTCGCGGCTGCGATGCCTGCCGACGGCAGAAGAAAAAGGTAGGCAGACGAGGCAGATATCTGGCACATTGGCCGTTGACAGACTCTCTGTCGTCTCTCCTTGTAGCACTCTTCTCTTTGCTGACTATCTGTGTAGTGTGACCAACAGAAGCCGGCCTGTGGCCGCTGTGCGCGTTTACAGATCGAGTGCAGCGGCAGCGGCCAGCAGCGCTACAAGTTCCACAACAACACAGTGACGCAACCGCCGACACGCGGGCGATCACCTGGATCATCATCGTCCTCGCACGCGTCGCCCACCTCACAAGAACTAACGACACGGCCTGTCTTGCTGCCACCCGTTGGAGGAAGTGCACAAGGTGCCGTCATTGGCCGTCTCGTGTCGGCCCTCAAAGTCAGCGATCCACGCTTCGATCTGTCTGTGTACGGCTCTTTCTTGCGGGACGTGCCTCAACGCCTCGGCAGCAGCCCGGCCCTCGATGCCGCCGCTGCAGCACTGGCCTCCAGTCTGCCACTCGTGCTGCGCCAAACGGGCACAAATGACTACGACAAGGCATTGCAGCCCGTGAACCGTGCCACGGTGCCCATGCTGCAGGACTATGGCCGCGCGCTGCAGTCCCTGCGAGCCGCCCTCTGCGATCCTGTCGCCATCACGGCACCCAACACGCTGTGTGCTCTGTACCTGGTCGTCGTCACCCAAGGCTGGCTGCAGGGCGACGGCGGCCATTTGCCAAGCCATGGCGAGGCCGTTGCCATGATCCTACGTTCGGTCAGGGGCCGCCAGCCGTCTTGGGGCACCTTTGAAAAGAGCATCATGTCGACGCTGTGCTTCCTTGTGATTATGGAAAGCTTCATCAACCCGCGCATCAAGCTCGACGACGACCTATGGCAGATGCCGGAGCCAAACGGCCCTCCCAGTCCCAGTGACGAGCCCGTCAACATCGAGAGCCTCGGCAATCACTTCCTCGCGCGCGTCGTCAAGCTTCTTCGAGAGCCGGAGACCTACCAGCTGGAGCTTGTGGACGCGTATCACCGCGTGCGCATCGACCGAACCAAGCTGGGCAACTTGCTCGGGTCGCTACCCGTCGCTCTATCACCGGATGGCCGAGGTGCATCCCCCGTCTCCGAGGCCTTGCGTCAAATCCAGCTGCGGTGGCAAACTGCCTATGCCATGCTCACGCTCGTGGCCATGCGCATTGGCTCTGTCCTGTCGGCGGCGGTCCCGCTCCCGGAGAGCATGGACGCCTTTGCCATGCTCGACTTAGCGGGCGATTTCCACGCATACAACGACGACATTGTGGACGTGGCTGGACAGGCGCTGCAGTACTACCCGCTCGGGTCCAGTTTCATGCCGCTGTGTCTTCTGGCCGCATATTCGGCGCTGTCTTTCACAGGCAGCGATGCAGACCAACGCACACGCATTCTCCGTCTCTTCTCCGAGTACCGACCGGGCTCCAACTTGGACAGAGAGCTGACCGACATCGCCAAGGCCCTCCAACCTCGTAACGTGCTTGACAAGACCAGCGCTGCTCCACCTCCGGCCGTTGGATGCGGGAATGGAGACTTGGACGACGTGCTGACCCAGTCAGACATGTGCACCATTTTGTGACGCGGAGGGGAGCGCTTGTGGCATGTTGTTTTCGTTATTTGATTTTATTATGATTTTATTATGATTTTATTATGATTTTATTAGATATCCCAGAGTGTTCACCACGGGGTGCCGGGTCTTGGTTGGAATTTTGCAAATGCAGGGGCGAGCGAGGTATCGAGAAGAGAAGTTACAGAAGAAAATAAACGAGCAGGATCTTGTAGACAGAGACAGACAGAAAGACGAGAAACACAGCTACTGTCATGCAACACGATCCATTAATCGGCCCGCACCTTGATCACCACCTTTCCGCGAGCCCTCTTTGTAGCAATGCGCTCATACGAGGCCAACAGGTCTTTCATGTCAAAGACCGAGTCCACCGGCACTTTGAGCTTGCCCTCTCCCAGCAGTTGTGCAAGGTACACAGCATCGTCGCGCAGTGGCGGTGAGCTGAAAAAGATGTAGCGACGTGGTACGCCGCCCAGCCAGGCCGGCAGCAGCATGTTCGACAGCAGGTGCCAGACAGTAGCGCCGATACCCTCAACCGCGCCAATGTTCAGAACGGCCCCCTCGGCCTTGAGAAAGCCAGGCGAACCAACAAAAAGGTCATGTGTACCGATGCAGTCCATGACGTAGTCAAAAGGCGTGGCACCATACGTTTCTTTGAGAAACGCGGGCAGCGACCCGGTGTGCGCCCGGTAGTCGACAAACTCGTCAGCACCTAGACCGCGGACCATGTCCTCGTTGCTGCCGCTGGCAATTCCGACAACGTGCGCTCCACGCAACTTGCACAGCTGCACCAGAACGGAGCCGACTGATCCACTAGCACCATTCACAAGAACGCGCTGGCCCTGCTTCAGGCCGCTCTTGCGCAGCAATTTAAGGGCGGTGCACCCGGCCCCGACCACTCCTGACGCCTGCGCAAAGTCGACCGACTCGGGCAGCGGTGCCACTTGTGTGCCAGGGATACGGACGTACTCGGCCAGCACACCGTGGCCCAGCACCATGGCAGGGATCGTCTGGAAGGCGATGACGCGCGTGCCAACGTCGCGCACCTCGGGCGGCGCACCGCTGCCGGCGGCGACCACTTCGCCAGAGAACTCAAGCTCGGGGATCCAGGTGCTGCTGCTCAGCAGAGGAACCGAGGGAAGTGCATTGAGAAACAACGCGCTGTTGAATTGCAGTGCGACGTGCGACACGCGGATCATGACATCGGACGATGACGATCCAGCGGGGCTGCTGGGGGAAGGGACGTCAGCTGCTAGCTGCAACGTCTTGCTGGGCTGACCGCGCTGCGTGCGCACCCATGCGCGCATTGTGGGCGGCAGCGCGGGTGCTGCTGACGCTGACGCTGACATTGTGGGTGCTGGTGGGAGTGCCTGTCAGCACTGTATTGGCGGTCGTTCGTTGGCAGGTGGTAACAAGTTGGGAGCTGCTGTCGGGTCGCAGATGCAGGTCTGATAGTAAGGCGATGTAGAAAATGTAGACGGAAATGGCGAACGGCGAAGTTGAAAATGAACGAGAAATTGTCTGTTTTTGATCAGCTGGGCAAGCTACCTTTATTACGAATGGATGCGGGAAAGTCTCCGAGGAATGTAAGAATTTAATCCCCCGCGGAGCCACTCTACGCCCGTGTTCTGTTCATGGGCCGTTCCAGTACATTCATCCGCTAACAGTTCAGTCCAACGCGTATTCCAACGGTCCCTGGAAGTTACAGTGCACTCAAAGGAGTGGCAAAGCCATATGGTCCGTCACTCTATGTCTACAACCGTTGTTGATTTGTGCGCCAATGTACGGCCAAATTTATGGCGATTTCTATTATTAACCGTTGGCAGTGCTTGCTGTCCTCTTTCTTACAGCTGCATATCGACATAAGGTCACCCAGTGTCTGCGTGGCCGTATTTTGAGGGATTGGCACGATTACTCTCCGACGGCACAGGCAGGCACGACCACGTTACGTCGCCCTTGAACATATCTCTCGTCTCGGTATTCCACGACACCGACGGCCGTCGCATGCATGGTACGGAGTACACTCCGTTGAATCAGGTCATTGTCTTATGCAGTGATACACTGCTGTCAGTTCAAGACGGCGTCTGGGATGATTTGGTAACGAAAGAAACTAGCCGACGGGAATATGTCAAGTCATGTTCCTTTCCTTTTTGTTTGTTTTGTTTGTGTTTTATTGAAAAGTAAATCTTACTGTTATTATTAATGAAATAGAAGATCAGAAAAGCAGCTTGGGTTTTTATTTTTCACGTGGCAAGTCTTTTCTTTTTCTTTGTATTTTTTGGCCAAAATACAGATATATTTCAATTTTGTACCAAAACTAAAATAATAAATGAAAAGAAATGAACGACAAACAGAAAAAAAAAATAAGTAAACAAACATAAAAAATAAAGTAAGGTTACCAAAACAAAACGGAACAAGCACGTATTCAACAGATTCTCAAGTACACTACGACAATAGGTAGGATGCCCAATTCAAGAGCACTGTAATCATGTGCAACCCGCAACGTCAGCCGTCTCACCTGCACGTGAGATACCCGTCAAAATTCTTTCAACAAGCATCTGGTATGCAAATCAGACGTACATTAAATAAACATAAATATAAACATGGCTTGTATTCAAATCGTGAGATTCATTGCTGTAGCACGGCATCCACATCATCAAACAGAGGAGAGAAGGAAAGAAAGGTAAAAAAAAGACACAGGACGAGAGAACAACCACCAATGACTAAAGACAACAACTCCTCGCCAGCCCCTCTACTTCAGCAGCTTCCACGACGCCGTCTCATTCAGGACACGCGAGTACCACTGGTGGAGCTCCTCGATCCACGGCGGCATGGGGCCCTTGTTGCCAGCAATCTTGCCCTCGCTCGAGAAGAAGACGCTCTTGACGCTCAGCTCGACCTGCTCGTTGGCTTTGTCGACGGTGGCGCTGATGACAAAGAGGCCGTCTGAGGGGCGCGGGCCTCGTGTGCGCGGCGTGTCACCGGCACGCACAGTGATGGACGTGGGGGTCTTCTCGAGGACTTCAAAGTGGTCAGTGATCAGTGTGCCCTTGTCGTAGGTGCTGGTCGAGAGCTCCTCGGTGTCCCAGAGCTGGCTGGCGGTCTCGGGGCCACGGTACTTGTACTCGAGGTACTTGCGTTGTATGGCGTAGCCTGTTGGGTTGGACAGAAATGTTAGCAATGAAGAAACAAAAAAAAAAAAGAAAAAGAGACAGAGCGACGTGGAGCGAGAAAGAGACGCACCCCATCCACCCCAGACGCCGCGGCAGAACTCGAGGGCCAGGTCGCCGTCCTTTTTCAGTAGTTCCGGGCGGATTTTGCTGATAGGCACCCGCTTGATGCAAATGTCTTGTGTCACGGGGTTGCGCGCCGGGTTCTGTTTCTTGTAGACGCTGGACGTCCAGACGGGATCCGCCGCGGCGAGGGGGGAGATAACCGGGTTGCGGGCGGCCAGGTAGGCCGCGGCCGTCGACGTGCCGAGCAGGCCGGTGAAGACCGTCGTGCGTACGAGGCCCATGGTGCGGTGTGCGGTGTGTGGTGTGTGGTCTATGGTATGTGGAGGATCGTGTGTCGAGTGAGCGAGGTGTCGGTCCTGACCGAGAGGCGTGCGTCGTTGTGCGTCGTGGTGCGTGGTGTGGGGGGGAAACCAGAAACGTCAGATTGGTTGGCGAGCGGCAAAGGGTCCAAGGAGGCCAAAAAAGGCGCGTGGTATCATGTTGCCGTTTTCGGCGCTAGTCCACAACTGGAAGTGTCGCATATGGCGTGCAGGGCAGTCGCCAGCCAAATTGCGGGGCCCCTGAATTTCAGGCACCTGGCGATTGGAGGGGCAAACAGTAACAACAGCACAGTGCGGCAAGTAAAATTCATGACGGCTGGGAAATGATACAAAACCGATGGAAAATATTGGAGATGGGAAAATAAATCAAAATGAATGCAACAGTTGTCGCCTTGTCATATGTGACACGACAAGATCGCCCGCTCGCCCACTGATACTACGTCTCCTTTGCCGCATGTTCCTCAACCCTCAATGGCGTCTGTGCATCGTCAACGCCCTGGACCACATCCACCCACATACAAGGCCAGGGTCACGAGGACGAGAAACAGGTTGGGTAGCATGGGGTAGCGCAGGTTGTGCGTGCTGTTCTGGATGACGCCCTGCACGAGTGGGTTGATCCAACCCGTGACCAGGTCCAGTGTGATCTCGACGCCAAAGAACAACGCCTCGCTGCCGGCGGGTATGAAGCAAGCAAAGAGCATGCGATTTTACGTACGCAAGGCACTGCTGGTGCTCATGGAAAGGAACTGAGCAATCCAGAACTCGGGAACATTCTTGTAGCCAACGGGCACGCGGGTACTGATGCCGAGGCAGCCCAAGAACACGCACAGCACCTGGACAGCAAAGAAGCCATACGCCCAAATTTTGACCGTATTACCGAGGCGTCCATATGCCCTCATGGTGGAGAGAATAGGGGAAGGCCAACATCCACGACAGTGAGCCAATGCATGCGAAGATGACTGACGTGAACGAATACACAGTGTAGATGCCGCTGCCAGAGGTGAGTCCTGCAGTTTCGAGAAACAATGGACTGAGCAACCCAGCAAAGTTTCGTATTACATAAGATCCAGCCGACACATAATTTAAATGCTTGGGGATACCTTGGGACAGCCCGGATCAGGGTGAGCCAGTTGCGGGCTCGTATCAGAAATAAGCTCTGATGTTTTGGGCGTGGCTTTGCCTGGAACATTTGGGAGCAGGATATGGCCAACGACAGCGACTAGAACTGTAGACGGGCGAAGATAATCAACATGTGATAAGGCGGAATAGAAGACCAGCGAGGTTGTAGATAGAAGATGACACAGGGGACGTGGCCAGGAATTGGTTTGAATAACAACACTGCCCACTTACTTTATGGATCCCGCAATAGTTATGGCAAGAAAATAACTCGGAACAGTCAGTGTCTAGTTCGAAAAAGCAATGTCTGTCAGAGATCCCCGGACGACACACCTTTCATAGCAGCGGTAGTGTAGCTGCCTCGCGTATATACGAGGAGAACGAGAACACCGATCAGAAGTGCGACAAGTCCACCGACGTTGCCAAATTCAATCAAGCCCAGTACGCTCACCCTGCTGCCTTCGACCCAAGCTCGTGGACTGAGTCCTCCGTCATGGCCACTCTCAGCCGACGCCAACAGAGAAAGCCCGACTGATCGCATGAACATGGGCACATAGGAGCCCTCGATCACCGTATACACGCCTTGGAGTGTGGTCAAAGCACAGGACAGACCAGATAGAGCGGTCAAATTGGTGTAAGATTGTTGAATAAGACCAGCAAACGGCACTGCCAAAACCCCAAAGACGTAAATGGAACCCATGAGCATTGGCTTCCGGTAGTGGGCGTAGTCGGCAGCTTCAGCTACGATGATGGAAACAACGCCCTCGAGGACACGACCAATGGCACGGAGGTACTGGCTCGACTTCCATTCTCTACCTATGGCGCGCGCTCGCCACGAGAAGTGTCAACTTTCCAATAATGGTCGTGATGCGCTTTATTCACGGCCCTGGAGTGAGGGAGTGTAACACCATTACATCCGCATATCTATCTATCGTTGCTTCACCGAACCGCCGCGGGTTCCGCCGTGACTCTAGTCTGTTTCATTTGCTGTCGTCTAGGGATGGCTACGGAACATATTTTTCAAGCAACGGTATATTTCCCTGGCGCTTCCCCTTGGTCCTGTCCTGCCTCTTCCCTCTCACTCTTTTTGCTGGCTCACCCTTGGTTCCAGAGTCGCCGCGGTGATCTGGAGGGACCGTGTCGTGGAGGCCTGGAAGATCACATAGAAGCTCCACAATAAAGCCAGTGACCTAACACAGCGGATGGCCGAAGTCGAGCTTTTTTCATATGCGCACGCAAATCGAACTTGATAGCACATAGGATTTATCAATGGCGCACGTGTTCAAGACATATAGCCTCCACCTCCGTGTCTCCTTGGGATGCGGTGTCTAAACCGTGTGAATGTTTTTTTTGTTCGAGCGCCGTGGAACAATTTCGTTACTAACAAATAATGGGTTGTAATTACCTATTATCGGCGTGACTCGTGTGCTCGTATACTTCATCAGCCTCTCAGGGCCGACATGGACGAGGGTGTATCCTGCATTATAGAGTTGTAGATATTGGATGTACAGTCGGTGACAGTGCCGACTTCAGAGTGCCCAATGTGCATATGGTTGTGAAGCATTTACAGGTTCGACTATCAACCAACCTTTATCGTCTGCTACTGTCAACTTCAGTACTTCTCGCGTAAAAGTAATCATGCTTTTAATTAATCAAATGGTATGTAGCAAAACATCTCAAATATCATACGTGCAAACTACCTGCTGGGCCATGAAACTGTGGATTGTTCCACGCTGTCCACGAGCAGACAATAAAAAAGCAAGTCCCCATTTGTCAATTTGGACGTCTTAAATTTCGCATGTTGTCTTGCTGCTTTTGCTCAGTCTTTTTGGGTCCCGCTCTCCAGATTTTCGTTCTCAGTGTCGCTTATCAAGTTTGGGTTCTCAGTCCCGCCAGCTACCAGAATTGGGACTTCAGGGAGTCCCAGTGTAGTCTCTTCCAGCACGTCCATCAGCTTGACTACCTTTCCAGAAATGGTTTCCACCTCGTCCGATGATGGTTTATTGGTCACTTCAACCGCAAACTTATTCCTCCAAAAGTGTCATCTCCACAAGTTGAGATAGGCAGAGCCCGAATACTTTGCCCCGGGGGCCCAGTGCTTCCTGTCGAGATCCGAGACTTCGCCGTGGTAGACAATATGTTGAGTGATATCCTGGCCCTTCCACAGCATGTACTGGACAGCGGCCAGCACGTATACGTGTCATATGGCGAATGGTGAGTGCAACTTGTCATCCTGCTCGAAGGCGTCACGCAGCGCCCAAACAGCACAGGTTGGAGCCGAGGACTAGACGAGGACCTCTTACCTTGGCGACAAAGGAGTGAAACTTCACATATGTGGAGTGTCAGGATCCGGAGCTGAAATAATGTTAGACGATACTGTTATACCAAGTCAAGCATGTCATTATAGGCACGAAGGGAGACGTCGGTCCCACAGCTCACAGGCTTGGGGGGAAACTTACAATGTCTACAGTTGTCTTCGAGAGACCCTTGTAGACAGCTGAGGCGGTCACAGCGAATATCTTGAAGTTATGGGGAAGAATTAGATTCTAGCCAACACATTATATAGGTCACTTGCTTATATTAGTTGTCACTTTCGTCAATGAGCTTAGCTGCTGAAGCAACCGAGCAAGCTTCAGCTGCGACGGATGGGAGTACGGAATCTGCTTGGCGAGCTCGATTCACAGATTTCCAAAGACTTCGACATGCACTTCCTCGGGGCTTGAAACTGGCACAAGATCTAGGACTAATGTGCGTGCCGCGTTCAAGATTAGATTGGAGTCAGGCTGCAGGAAGTTGCGGAGAATGTCAAAATGCCGACCGGTCGATATCATCAAGTTCAAAGAACTCCACAACAAAATTAAAAGTAGTCATTGTGCATAAGTTTGTTAGGGAAGACGGGTAGGTTTTTGCGGTGAAAATTTTGGGTTTTTTGTAGGACAAATTGTAAGTCAAATTCTTGTGACCATATTAGCATTCGTGGCTGCCAGGTAAGACGGCCAAGATATTATAATAAGAAAAGCGACGTCGATGGTTATTTGCAGCATAAACATATTTAACGTGCTTTGAGGGGGCGGAGCACAGTCAATTTGCTGAGTTTCAACTAATAACTAGCCCTCGTTTGTAGGTAATGCATGGTTATTTGTCTACTGTTTTGACCTGGACGTACTCCGAGATGGAGCGCAAAAAAACAAATAAAACCACAGTGAAGTCGCTTCGATCATCATGTGAAAAGGCGTCTCATATGGCGAGAGGGCGGGGACTTACATACCCGATAATTCGACTTTACTGATCTGTTCTGCCAGTATCACCTGTGCACCCATTCTTTTCGTAGACAATGTCTTTCTCGCCAGCTGCTGGATTATCTAGACTGCCTGCCTTCTACCAATGCCAATACACGAGGCTGTCCTCGGCTTTCTCGATTTGAAAGCACGCAATGCGCATCACAAAAGGTATAAATTCTACTTGGTGTTCGTTGCATATTCTGTTGTTATCGCGAACTTGACTTATTTCTTCCAGTCGGATGTGAGTATCCTAAATAAGAAATATGGAAAGGCTTTTATTTTCAATGTTACCATTTCCCATAAACTTCCCAACTGCTTCTCGAGGAAGAGAAAAAGCCTTTTGGTGATACCATCTTGGTCAATATCACGAAGGCCACGGAAGCGGTCAAGTAGATTATCAACGATACGATCGAACGGAAAGCAATGGCCATCGTACACAATCAAGAACACGGTTACGTCGCACCCTAGGGGAGATTTGTAGAAAATAACAAATATCTTTGATTATTATCACCAACTCTTGTATGCATCACTGTTCTATGAACTGCTTTCCCGCGCTCACTTTCCACGACATCACTTAAAGCGCCTTGGCCCATCCAAGAGCCACCTCGGGGTCCAATCTCTGAGTGTAGTCAGGCTCAACAAACGAATTGCGAACAATGCCATTCTTGTCAACCAACAGTGTTGTTGGCACAGGAACCTCAAAAGAGTCGTTTCCAGTACGTGCGGGCAGATTGTGACCAAACTTTTCAAAAACAGGACGAAGCGTATCAGGCTGCTTCCAGACAATACCGAGCTTATGCGCAAACCCGTTGCCGACGTCGGAGAGCACAGGGAACTTGAGCTCGAGCTTTTCAGTGGTCGTCAGCGACGTGTCGGGTAGTTCAGGCGAGATGGCAACAAGAGTAACACCCTGTGCCACAAACGCATCGATGCGAGCTTGTAGGTGATGAAGAGCAATGTTGCAGAACGGGCACCACGAGCCACGGTAGAAAGTGATCCTTGAGAATATGTCAGCAATGGGAAGAGTTGTTTCATCGCCTTCAAGATAAAAAGAGAGAAAAAGACGGGACGTACAGGAGAGGTCCTTTGGACAGCAAGTCTTTCGAGGACACCGTCTCTCCTAGCGCATCTTTGAGCTCGAACTCAGGCAGTGCCTGTCCTTCCTGGATGGCGGCGCTGCGGTCAAATGTGGCAATGATGCCGTCCCGTGCAGCATTGATGGGTACCTTGGCGGCCTCGGGCGCGTTCTTTTGGAAGCCAGCCAAGGTTGCGGAAAGTTCTTCTGTGATGCTAGGCATGGTTGTCGTGGTTCGGCTGGAGAAAGACTTGTTTTAAATATGGTCTATTGAGTGTAGAAAGAAGCTGTGCGCTGAGGATTGGAAGGGGCTGTTGGTAATCTGAACAAGAAAAAAAAGCATAGATCTAAACACGATACCGACATTTATATAAATAATTGGACAGAAAATATCGTGCATGTAGGAACTTACAGAAACTGCGGCGCAGAAAGTTGCTCCATATTGCTGCTATTTGCAAGCGCACCAATTGTGTAAGCCATCTTGGCTAGGCGGCTGTTTCGTGCGAAAATAGCACAAGCGGCCCGCCGAACCCCGCGTATGTAAGACGAGCACTAGCTACTGTGCTCCAGAGGAGATAGATACACATTGCAAGGATCTTTTCTAGGGTCTGGGGTTAGGTTGTCCCCGCTAGATCAGGTCTGCATTTCTCGTGCGGCCGTCAGACATTTCGCACGAACTCGGACGAAATCGACCGATCCGCCAGTCTAGGCCGAATAAAGGGGCACAAGATCCGTGTCTGCATTGCGGGCAAGAACGAACAATTCTGTCTCCCACAACACCATCTCTTAATGCCCAGAAGCACGATGCACACGGTTGCCGTATAACGTCAGACGGTAGATTCTCCGAATCAAACGATACGTCAGCAGTCATACCTTTCTTTTTCCGTTCTTTTCTTCTCGCTTATTGCGGCAAACGTCCGCCGCACGACCATGGACCCTGACTCGGACCGCACCGCCCCACCGAAACGCTTGCGCTTGGGTACGCGCAGCTGCACCGAATGCCGCCGCCGAAAGGTCCGGTGTGTTTTTCAAGAGGCGAGCGCAACATGCGTTGCGTGTACACTGCATGGTGTACCGTGCCAAGCCCAACAAGCCGCCGCCGGGCCTGGGCCCAAGTCAACCTACGGCAACGCTTTGTCTGCGCACAATGGAGGACAGGGGACCTCGCTGGCCCTTCTGAAGAAGCTAGATGAGATGGAAGGCATGATCAAGCAAATCCGAGGGAGTGGTGCACTGGCCGGCACATCCGATGCCCCCGCTGGTTCCATGTCGCTGTCGTCTGGTGCATCCGACGAACTCGAAGAAGCAGGGCGACAGCGTCTCCTCTCGACAGCAGCGACGACCCCGTCACCGTCCAACTCAGGCAATGCTGCAAGTGGGACTAAGATTACCCGCCATAGTGTCACAGATGCCCTTGAGTCGTTTGGCAACACGCCGCTGGTGTCGCTGTTCCGGGATGCCCTGCGTTTGCCCGACAGCCACGGAAGTTTGCTCGGAGTCCCCCAGTCCACATCCCCTGCCTCGCCCTCAAACGCACCCGCATTATTCCAGCAGCCTTCCGTATCAGGCTTCTCATCAAACATACTGTTGACCGACGCCTGCTTGCGTGCAGTCCTGGAGGCCACGAGTATGTGCTTCGCAGTCTTCCCACCCTGCTCGCTCTTCAAGCCGCCAGCAACAACGACACATGCGCCAACAGTCACACCTCCAGTACTGAACAGATCAGATGCGGCAACCGTATCAGCTGACATCCGTTCCGCTATATGGTCCGACAACTCCGACGCCGCTGCCAAGGCCCTGCTCTGGACGGCGCTCTGTTTGTTCGAGCTGCCTCGGTCTTGGACTGGCCAGTACACCGAGCTCACCGACACGCAGTCCCGGATTGACATCTACAGGCGACAAGCCGCACGGATGCTCTCCGCTTCGTCTGAAAGCGGCGACTGCACAAATCACGGCGTGGAGGCCCGATGTCTCCAGGTCAAGCTGAACGTGGACCTTGGCTTTCCTCGCAAGGCATGGCTCACCGCGCGGAAAGCCGTCAGCGACTGTCTCCTTCTTGGCTATCACCGTGCTGCTCGCCAAGACAAACCTCATGAACAGAGTTTGTGGCATATTGCCTTGCACACAGAGAGAGAAACGTCCATGATCCTCGGCATGCCGTCCTCGATTTCCAACCACACAAAATGCCTTCTTCCAATATTGCCAACAGATGAGCAAAAAATCACGCCAACGTTCCGTCTTTTGCACGAGATGACGGTCCTGCTGGGTCCCGTCACAGACCACTACCAGGTCCTCATGGCTCCTCCACCACCAGGCGTCGTTATCACTGACAATCTCGGTCCAAACTATCCAAAAGCATTTGAGCTGGACCAGGCATGGGAGTCTTGTCGGCAAATCATGCCCTCTGACTTTTGGCAAGAAGACAACGCATCACCGGCCATCTGCGAGTTGCGTTCCGTTGACCTGTATATACGACAAACCACCAAGGTCCGCTATTTCATGATCGGTCGTCACATCCATCTTCCCTACGCACTCAAGGCAAACCAAGATCGGCGATATGCGTACAGTCGGACTGCCTGCCTCGAAGCGTCACGTGGAATCATCGCTGCGTACCAGACACTGCGGAATCGTGGAAATGCAGAGTGGTCACCGTGTGGAATGCTTGATTTTGAAAGCTTCTCTGCCGCCATGGTGCTCGCTTTGGCCATGCTCCAGGACTCTCCCTCACACCCTGCACAGCACTCCCACCAACGAAGCCGCCAGGAAGAAGACGACTACGGTCTACTTGTCGAACTATCTCTCGCATTCCGAAAAACACATCTTCTCAAAGGCAGCTGCACCGTGGCCCAGCGTGCCGCCGATGTGATGGATATCATTCTTCCAATTCTCCAGGGACGCTACCGGCGGTCTGCCAAGGTAGGGTCTGCGGTGGGTACTTCAACAGCCGACCACGACATCAACATCCCGTTCTTCGGACGACTACGTGTTACATTCCCTCGTATGGAACTTGGCCAGTCGTCGAACCAGTCCCTGTCGTCGCCGTCCATGCCAGAAACACTGGCTTCCGACGACATGGACATGTCATATGCGGCACAAACTGCACAGATGTCTCTTGTCGCCGCGACGCCAGCACCCCCGACAATTGAGTTTGGCGTGCCGTTCTGTAACCACGACTTCCATTATAATTTTGATTTTGATTTGGAATTGAATGCAGATTGGATGAATGGTGTGGACATGGGAATATACGACTGGACAACGATGCTGGCTCCAGGACCTACATGAGGTTGGGCGCCAGGCCACGCCAGGACGCCTCGGATCGGGTCACTAACAATATCTTGATGTCATTATCGGCCGTACGACACTAGCTTTAGGTTACTTCAAAGTATCGAGAAAATTATCATTGTATCGACAATGCCATTGCCTTGTTGTCCTCTCGTCGTCCTTGTCAAATCGTATGAATAAATAACACCGCCTTTACTACTATTGCAGTGGCGTCAGCACTAGCTAAGCGAGTTGACAGCAGAGACTGGCTTTCCAGTGGTGAACAGAACCGAAATATTGTCCATGACCTCATGATAGGCATTCTTCCAGGCAACATCTGTCCATGACCCAATATGAGGCTGCACAATACACTTCTCGCTCCCGCGGAAAAAAGGACTACCGACAGCGAGTTAGTGGAATGTTTATGAGGGGGGCGGGAAAAACACTGTCGTACGTACTTGATTTTGGGCTCATTGTCAAATACGTCAAGTCCGGCTCTGGCAACTTTACCGGACCAGAGACTGGCAATCAAAGCCTTCTCATCCACAACTGGCCCACGGCCCGTGTTGACCAGGAACACACCGTCCTTCATCAGTGCAAACTGTTTCTCCCCGATGAGGCCCCGTGTAGACTCTGTCAGCGGACAGTTGACGGAAACAACATCGGACGTCTTGAGCAAGTCGTCCAACTGGCTACAGTATGAAACACCAAGTGCTTCTTCTTCGTCCTCCGCCACCCGGGAGCGGTTGAAGTACTGGACTCGCATACCAAAAACAGCTGCTTTCCTCGCCACGTGCTATACGATTGTTAGAATTGAGGCCAACGATCGACAAATTTTTATCTGTTACAATTCGTTGCAAGCCAATCTCACCTTGCCAATCTTGCCCATTCCGACGATGCCCAGAGTTAGCCCGTTTGGGTCTCTCGGCGGTACTTTGGCAGACTTCCAGCTGCCCTGGCGAACGAGTTTCTCATTGGAAGAAGTGTCTCGAAGCACGCCGAGTATCAGAAAAACAGCAATGTCGGCCGTGGCCTCGGCGACAGCATTAAGTGTGTTGGTGACATAGACGCCATTTGCTGTAAACCAAGGTAGGTCAAACTCGCTATACCCGGCATTGACGCAGGCCACAATCTTCAAACTGGGAAGTAAGGGGCCAAACAGCTCGGCATCGAATGGATCATAGGCAGAGTTTCCCATGAGTAGCATGGCTCCATAAAACGGGCCGGACGTTGCAACTGCATTGCCAACTGCCTGGATCGTGCCTGCTCGATCCGTCGGAAGTATTTCCTAGCGCATGTCAGAAGACGAATTTTGGGTTGCAATAATGGGTGTGGCATAAAGACATAGAGCAGTCATACCGTGACATTGAAAAGCTTCTTGAAATCAGCCATATGATTGCCATCTGCCCATGACGGTTCGCCGAAGCAGAGAATGTTGGGCTTAGCTGCAGAGGCCAACGAAGCCATGGCTGTTTGATTTTTTATTTAATCACGATAAAAAAAAGAAAACGATAAAAAAAGAAAAAGAGAAGAGAGACCTGGTTTCCTGATTCCAATTGATGGTCTCTACTCCTCAGTAGTCGTCTATGTTCGTGAATATGATGACTTATAATGCGAAATTCACCATGAATCTCCGTGCAATGCACCTTCCTCGCATCTCGAAATCCAAAAGAGGCAGTAGGTAGTGGAGCCAATAAGACAACACGGCTCTTTCCACGCGTGGTGGTTCGCTAGAGTGGAGACGGGGCCGGAACGATCCGACTCGGCTTTAACAGACGTGTTGGTAACAGTTGATCGGTGCTTCCTTATCGCGCTGGGGGGTTGTGGATAACAATGCAACAACATTCCAGCGCCGAGTATCTTACATATCGATGACACTTGTCTTTCATCTACCTCATACTTTTTGCAGTCTTGACAACTGTCCAGCGACAGCAAACTGTACAGGAACCATGGCAAGCACGACGACGACAGTAACGACTAGCACCGCAATCAGCGAAACCGTTCCCCTGGAGGTAGGCGGTAACGACGGCCTTATCGACAACCTCTGGACCCTGCCTGTTTTCGTCGATAAAATGGAAGAGCGCAAGTGGGCAAAGAACCACATGGCAGCGGCATTCCGTGTTTTCGCCAAGTTGGGGTTCAATGACGGTGCGGGTGGGCACATCAGTCTTAGGGACCCCGTGTATCCCAATTGCTTTTGGATCAGTAAATATTATCCGGTTGATCTACAGTGCCAGCTGTCTGACTGAGTGCTAACTAGGAGAACAGATCCGTATCGGGTCCACTTTGGCATGATCAATGCACGGGACTTAATTCTCGTGACAGAAGAGGGAGTGCCCGTGACACCAACAAAGTTCAAAGTCAACACCGCTGGGTTTCGCATCCACGCTGCAGTCCACAAAGCCCGACCAGATATCAATGCTGCAGTTCATACCCACTCACCATACGGTCGTGCTTGGTCCACATTTGGCCGACCGATTGAAATGATCAACCAGGGTACGTTTGGCCAATACAAGTACGAGCTGTAGCTAAGCAGTGCAATACTCACACCCCAGACTGTTGCTACTTCTATAACGATTTGGCTGTTTATGAAGGATTCGGTGGCGTCGTCCTCGGGCAGGAGGAGGGCGAACGCATCGCATCTAGCCTGGGCTCCGAGAAGCGAAATGTGATCATGCAAAATCACGGGTATGGCCGAAATATAATTCCCCGCAGAGGCACTTGCAGTTCCACTAACAGTGTAGAATTCTCACGTGTGGAGGAACTGTTGATGAAGCCGTCGGATTCTTTATTGCACTCGAGCGTGCATGTCAGACACAGCTTCTCGTTGAGGCGGCAGCTGCGAATGGAATCCCGAAAACGTTTGTCGGCGATGAAGAAGCCGCGTTCACTAAAAGGGCGGCGGGAACACCGGCAGTTTTGTTTGCTCAGTTTCAGCCCGAGTATGATATGGTCGTGAAGGAAACAGGTGGGGAGTTTTTGGAAGAATAGTTTCATTTATGATAAACCCTTTTCCTCCTTGTATCTTTTTTAATTTTATATTGTTGTAACGTTATATTCTCTCGATATTTTTAGAAAAATAAATAGGAACATATGAAATTACCATAACCGAAAAAAATGCATCCATGTTGAAAATAAAGTCCGATATCCAACAAGAACGGCAAAATCACTTGCCGATGTCACAAAACAATTTACGCTAAAGTTATGCACGACGTATTAAATATGGAAAAGCTAGCTTTCATTATCTCCCAAGACAATACGGAGTACAGACTACTACAACCTACTCAAGAGGCCATTCGCTCCGATAACGGATATATGCTTACGGGAAATATCCGCAATTGTAGGGCACCTATGCACATGATCAAACAATCCATTAGTGGCAATCCAAGAATATGTAGGAGGCAGGAAGAGAAACGTGAAGTAAACAAATGGTGTACAATACATACCCAGCAAGTGCCATGGCCGTGCGAAGCTCTGCCTCAATGATGCGAACAGAGAGTTCGACTCCCTTTTGGCCATCGTACTACGTCGCGTTAGTTAACAGAAGTCCCAGGGGTAAATTGAAATGCAGCACGAAGCACATACCGCCAGTCCCCATATAGGTACCCGACCGACAAAGCAGCAGTCGGCGCCCAGGGCCAGGGCCTTAAACAGATCAGTGCCACGGCGAATCCCGCCATCAATGGCAATCTTTATGCGTCCTTTGGCAACAGGAGCACACTCGGCGAGCGCATCTACGGTAGCCGGGACGCCGTCAAGCTGTCTGCCGCCGTGGTTGGAAATAATGACGCCATCCACTTTGTTCTTGACGGCCAGCAAGACGTCTTCGGGGGTATAGACTCGGCTTGTCAGCGTTCTCTCCTTCTACTTGGTCAACATTCATGTACGGGTATAAGCATGCTTACTTCCTTTGAGCCATATTTCCAACTTTGTATGGGAGCGAACCCACGGCACAACTGTCTCCCATGTATTACTAGGATCACGGCCCGGGTTTTGAAAGCTTCTGACTGGCGCGCTGCGTTTGATTCCTTGAGCATCAACGTACTCTTCGCCATTGAGATTCGGCAGGCAGAGATGCTCAGGTAACTGGAGCTTGTTCCGTTTCTCGTTCAGGCGATGTCCCAGAACAGGTGCGTCGACAGTGATAAAGAGTGCCTTGTATCCAGATGCTGTTGGAAAACACGTGTTAGGTAGGCGTTGGTATACTTGATTGATGGCAATAGCACATACCTTCGGCCCGCTTGATCCACGCCAAACTGGTCTCCCTGTTCTTCAAAATACTGAGCTGGAACGCGTATGGTATTTTGTTCGATCCTGGTTGCTGGATCACATCTTCGAGCGTAGTGGTGGCATATGTGGACAGGCCCATGGGGATGCCCAGCTCAATGGCAGCGCGTGAAGTCGCCTTCTCGCCCTCTGGATGAGCCAGTCCGTGCATGGCAGCTGGGGCAAATCCAAGTGGCAGTGAGACCTAAACCACGGCCAGTTAGCAATTCAGTGCCAACGAAAACGCGATGATGCTATTGGGCGTATTAATAGGGAACCAACTCGCCTTTTTCTCAAACAGAATCGTAGATGTGTCGATATTTGAGACGTCGGTGAGAATCCTAGGCCGTATTTTGTACCGATCGAAAGCAACTTCATTCTCCCGGAGCCTGGAAAAAGTTAGTCTGAGGCACACAATGTTGTTTCCCATGCTGCACCATGTTGCAAATATACATACGTGATCATATCCATCGCACCTTGATTGAAGTACTCTTCGCTAATGTTAGCTGGTACGAAGGTTTGTATTCTCTCCAGCCGGATTCTTACCCATTGGCACCTGAGGAAGCTTCTCAGATGCCGCCTCTTTGAGGTCTGCTATTGTGAGGATCGATTTCTCCATTTTTCTTGACGATTTCACAACAGTATTCGTAAAGCGTGAAGATCCAAATCAGGTGGGCGATGTTTTCAGGTGCCGAATCACGAACGATGGCCTCTGAGCAATCATTTGGAGAAGCAGTCGTAACTTTGTTCCGTGTGTCCTTAATATGTGTTCTGTGTAGAACGCTTACTACCCTTACATACACATGCAGTCTCCCAGATCATTATTTCTGCATATCTATCTTATCTCGGTCGTTTCCGCAAAGTTGAATTCAAAGATGTGCAGCGGTATCGCACAACGCACTGCGGATCATCCACTCGGTTTATTCCGAGCCAAGATCGGGCCAGGATCACTGTGACCCACCTACGATTTAGTAGAGACACAGCTATCTATCGTTTGGTAGGACAGCCAGCCAGTAGAAGATAGACTTGTTAAGCACGCCTTGAATATGTCCATATTGTAACGAGATAAATTGACCATTCCCTGTCTTCTTTAAACCCCCATTACACTTGGTTTTCCCCCAATTAAGCCACCTCAACACAGACACTAAGATGCAAGAACCCGAACAATTTTTTGTACAGGCAACACCCTGGGTCCCGAACAGCAGATATCCGATTTTGTTATACCGTGGAGCCTGCGCACACTGCAAAGATGACGACGAGATCAAGCAGTTTTTGGAGTCAAACGGTGGCTGGGTAAAATCTGTGAGAATCACATCACAATGCCACTTCGTACGACCTACAACGCCTCGCTGACTTGGCACATCTAGGGCACTTATAACTCGTTCTTCAAGGCACACTACCACCCCAATGTTCACGAGTGCTATGGTGTGTATTATAAGCTATCCAAGACTAGAGAATGATGTGCCTGTTCGAGAAATAGTCAACTGACAACGCTTGGTTTTAGGCGTTGCGGCTGGGCATTCTGAATTGTCACTCGGAAGGGGGCCTTTGGATGACAACAACGCTGGTACCCTAGTCAATGTACAACGAGGCGACGTGGTCGTGCTTCCAGCGGGAGTTTCCCATTGCTCCTCAACCGCGAGCACAAATTACCGTTATGTGGTCTTTTTCCCCAAGCACGATCCACAGTTCATCAGCAAGTGGTGCGACAGCGAGGACACGAAGCGCCAAGACGAGCAACAGATCAGCACTCTGTCAATCCCAACAACGGATCCAATCCAAGGGGCGGGCGGCTTTCTCATCAGGAAATGGAACGAGATTGATGCGGCTATGTAGGGTTGTTAGACTGAACTGTAGATGACTCTTTATTCAATGTGAGTTGAGTATTTGACGAGAAGGATAAATCCGGTGGCTGAAAATCAGAACGAATATAGAAAAACAAAAACCAAAATCTATTTCACTCTTTCACATGGTATGTCTCTGCAATTAGTTTGCTCTGCGTTGTTGCATCTACATGTACATTTGAGCCTTGAGCATATATCTATTTATTCTCTCGTCGGTGAAGCCTAGTGCTACATATCTACGGTAATCAAATCTCTGTGTCTGGAACAGAAGTCCCCAACTGCGATCAAGAATGCATCCAGTGCGGCGTTCGGCTGAGGCAGATTCATGGCCAGAGACCCGCGCAACGTCACCCAGAAACCAGCCGCGAGCATTTCCAGCCAAAACAAACGCTTCAGGTCGCAATCTTCAACTGCTGCGACATCGTCTTTGCATGTGATCTGATTAGGCCTCAGACCAGTTCGTGTAGCGTGAATACACAAGAGAGTTCCGCGACCAGTGGCACACAAGCGTGACCCATCCAATATGGCTTGTAAGCGCATGCGGAAGGAGTCACCGCGAGCGTTGAATGGATAGACGATGTCGGGCGCGTACACCTGTGACATGGCCACATAACCACAATTAGTCATCAATGCATTGTTCTGGAAGGTTCCTGAGTGGCCAAGTGGACTGGCCGACCGCGGGTCGTATGCCGCCATGATCTCTCTCTGGCCACCAAAGGCACCAAATGGCATACCTCCTCCGAGATACTTGCCAAATGTAACCATATCGGGTGTCACGGCGAGAAGTTCCTTCAAGCCCCCTGGGGCCAGCCGCGATGTGATCACCTCGTCCAAGATGAAAACAGAGCCACTCGCCTGACTCAGTGTTCTGATGGCCAGAAGAAACTCATCTGAACCTTGGATGGCGCCACCTGACCCCTGCATCCCCTCCAAGATAACAGCCGCAATGGTAGAGCCATGTTTGTTGAAGATATCCGTAATACTCTTCACGCTATTGTACTGGCCAAGAATGAAGTCGCTTTGGTCGATGTTGTTGCTCGCTATGCCCATGCCGAAGGACAGAACACTTCCGTGGTAGCCGCCGCGGAAGGCAACCACCTTTCTCCGACCTGTGAACTGACGGGCAGCGGCTAGACAGTGGATGTTGGCTTCTGTTCCTGAGTTTGCGAATCGAAGCTGGTCAATGCTAAATCGCTCGCACAGATACGCCGCATACCGTTGTTCGTACATTGTCGTGCCTCCAAGGTGGAAGCCAACAGTCTCCAGAGTGCTGATGAAGGTGGCCACGATGCGTGGCTCAGAGTGTCCGTAGAGACCGGCTGTCAGTTCGCTGACAAAGTCGATATATCTATCGATGTTGTTAGTGACCCTCACTCTTCCATTTCTCTTTCTTCATTTTCACCCCCGTTCTCAGTGCCACTATATCATTGTACTCACTCGTGCCCATCTTCATCATATACTTTATACCCTTCGCCCTTCACAATACAAATAGGAAATGGTGGCGTGTACAGGGCAGACCGAGTGTTACCGCCTGGAAGACTTGCTTTCGCCACTTCGTGGAGAGCTTTAGACTTGGGGTTGCGCTCCACAAACTCCTTGACTGCTTTTTCGAGAGCGGCGTCCATGGTGTATGTGATTTTTGCGTGATATGACAGTGCTCGATGACTGATGGTGCTATTGTTGTGGCCATATTGTCCTACGTGGTTTTTGAAGCGTTTGGATACCAAGGCATATAACAACGGGCATTTTGACAAGTACATAGCAGTACGCATCCCGATCCAGTAATTTCACTTGGCAAACATGCTACAGCTGATAAGGGACAACCGCAGCCGTCATTGATCGGGAAATTATTCAGAATAACCCCGCACGGATATAATTACCATATCCCGGTTTCGGGATCTTCCGTGCAGATGAAAAATCGACATTTGTGGTCAGAAGCCGTCGTCATTTAGTTCTTGTTCCACCGGTAAGACAAAGAACTGCACAGCAGAAGTGAAATATCGCTGTGAAAAAGACATAAAATGTTGCAATGATATGTTTTCCGTAGGCTTGACTGCGGCAGGTTTTAGTCCCTTTTGTACCTTCAATCCTCCAACGTCATCGTTTTGACAGCAACACACGAGACTGGCAAAGTTCGACACAACCTAGAAATGGTTAACCACTCCTATATTAACACGGAACGGGGCCCTGGGCCGTATCCAGCGCTGTCCCAAGCCACCGTCTTCAACGGTCTTGTGTTCTGCTCTGGGGCCCTGGGCGTGGATCCCGTGTCTATGGTGATGGTGGAAGGCACCATAGCCGACCGCACGGTAAGGCATCCAAAACTGCTGATAATAGTAGTTTCCTCATTCGTGGCGTAGTGTACTAATAGTTTTTTAGACCCGCGCTTTGGAAAACATCAAGATCATTTTGGAAGAGGCCGGGTCCAGCGTCGGGAACATTCTCAAAGTGAACATCTTTGTCACCTCCATCAGTGATGTCCCAAAGCTCAACGAGGCTTACAATCTTTTTTCCCCAGAGCCAAGACCGGTACGAAGCGCCAGATACTATGACATGCACTGTTCCATGCAAAATGAGGAAAAACTAACAGGCACGTATTGTAGGCTCGAGCATGTGTTGCTGTGCAAGAGCTAGCCCGTGGTACTGACGTGGAGATTGAATGTGTGGCACACATTTGAGTGACAAGGCCTGCATGTGTTTTGTGTAGGCAGTATTAGATATGGCACTTCTTGCTCGTGGCTTAATATTATACTTACAATAAATCAAACTTCTGTGTAGCAACCACGAATTCATGCACGATCAAAATACGTCTAAAATTGTGCGAGATTTTTAACACATGTATTTCTTATTTTAAAAACCAAACTCGTCATAGACAATTTTTAATACTACCTATACGTACTTTTAAAAAAAACCACCAAAAAAACCAACATGAATTAAAAAAAAAAAACACAACAAGTAAAATACAATGCAACAATGACATTACTTTATCATGTCAGCCAAAAGCGCCTCGATCGAAGGACATAAGCCGATATCTGCCATGTGTGACAGATAGTCAAATAGCTGATCGTCGTCGGATGTTGTCAAAGCTGGCATGATGGGTGGAGGAAGATGGGCTGGGACAATAGGGGGAAGAGACGATGTTGATAGAGATGCCGCCACAGCTGTCGCAACCGCAGCATTGGTTGCCCGCTCTGCCATCATGGATTGTGTCGCGCTAGACAGCAAATCAAACGCATCCCGAAAAGGCTCGACCGCATTCCATCGCTCGGACATCACAGCCAGGACAACCATGCAATCCATACATGTGGCTGCCACCTTGTCTTGGCGATGTTTGGAACGTACTTCTTCACTAACCCAAAGGCAGTGCAGGAAGGTAACGCCACCAAGAAAAAGAACGTGCAGTGATCCCCAAGTGTCGTTAAGTCGCTGCGTCACATAGAGAGTGCGGTAGAGGCGGCATATGGCCTGGCTGGCGTCGGCACACTCTAGATACACAGAAGCAGGAACATCCAGACCCGCCTCGTCAGCGGTACCGCCTGTTATTAACTGGCCCTGGGATTCCGATGACACAGGCACTATGCATGAACCTGAGCCAGAGAAAACATTATGTGATGAGGCAGGGGATTGTGCAAGCCTGTGGCGGTAGAGGAGCAGGATGGAGTGGTGATACATAATTTCGAACCATTCTGACGACCCGAAGTTGTTGTTATAGAGCTGGTTTGCAGGAAGTTGCGGTGGTGCGGCATCCAGCCACTCGGATAGCAGACGCTTGAAGGTATCTGTCATGGCAGAGCGGTCGATACTGCGGTACGGAATGTGGACGTCTGCGGGTTGATCCATGCAATCTTGAATACGCGCCCATATCTGCCGGATGCGGATTGTATGAATGGCTGTCGACACGGTCGTGGAGGCCTCGTCCTTATTATTCTGACGTGGCTCACAAAGCAGACCAGACACAGTGATGTTCTCATCATTGATGTCAAGAGGATACTATCGTTATGGGGCCATGTGAGTTAGTTCCTTCGGTTTTGTGCAGGAGACTATGTCGTCTTGAAGAAGGGCAGGCAACACACCTCGACGCTAACAACGCTGTCAGAAATTCCTACTGGTCGTCCTAGTGTGACTGCAGCGGCCCTATCCAAGTTGTATGAACACCAAAAGACACGCTTGCGCATTTCGGATTTGAGTGTGTTCGACTCGACTCTGGACCAAGGGATCTTGCGGTGGAGGCCAAGTTCGATGCAGTGACGTAAGGCAAGGCCGGACAACATCCACACAGACACGCCCACTGGGGATCGTATTGAATACATGGCGCAGCACAGGATGGCCTGGATGGACTCGAGCGAGTTCAGTTGCATGACAATCTCCAGCAGGCTCTCCGCGGACGCATAGAGGCCCTTTTTCATTAGCCCGCCCGAATTATAGTCATAGCCATAAGTGTAAAATAGACTTCGTACCTCGTGTAGACGCTTACTGGAAGCTGGGCCTATCAGGGCACCAACAGCGGCAACGGCGTATATAAAAAACAATCGATCCGGGCGAGGGTTTGCAGTCGCGGAATCGTTGTTGACAACCTCATCAAGACATTGCATAAAAGTTGGCCGATGCAAGAAAGGAAACTGCGGGTGCACTTGGTCAAAGTAGGCATTGCACAGCATTGATGTTAGGGAGGCATCGGGTAAGGCCACTGGGGAGGCCGTGGAGTGCTTTTGCACCGAGCTGTCCGTAACCCCCGACATTGTGAGGCCCGGTCCCTGAGTACGGACCGCACGGAGGGATGCAGAAAACATGCGCGAGAACGCAATAGCAGAAGACGAGCCAAAGTAGTGCGGTTCACCACCCGCTGAGCGTAAATAGAGGAGGCCCAGGCCGGACAAGTCACCCGTGGGTGTTGCGTCCCCCACATCGCCATTGGCACCGTCATCCTTCTCTGGCGAGCTGCTGTTCCTGTTTGGTCAGATATTGTCTTTATACATATGGTATATAAGACCAGAGAGACATTTGATCTAGAGAATTACGTACTCTATTGTTCTCTGTCGCTCGCCTCTCCGTTGTAAGGCGGCACTTGATCTCTCGACCGCATAATCCATGGCCGTGAGGCTAGTCAGCCGGTCGATGTCAATATCAGGACGTAGATCGTGCAGTGTTCCTTCGAGAAACGCGATGTGTTGCTCCAGGGACTCCATGTACCCTCGCGGGTGTGTCCGCTTCGTGGAAGGGTCTTGACTGACGCATGCTACAGTTGTCAGTCGACGGCCATCGAGCCACAGCCATCGTGCCACGTGCAGTATATGACGACAAGATGCAAGAATAATGCAGGTAAGACTAGGGGATATGATACTGCAGACATACTTCGATTTGCACGCAAACAGTTGCGACAGGCCGGTGTTTGGCCATCACACTATGTCACAAAAAAACATCAATAAGCTACCTGCCAGTGAAGCGATTTACCACAACACCACACAGTGAAATGAAAGGTCTGGGGCTGCAGTATAGTTTGCTTACTTTCTGTTTCTTTTGCTGGCAGGCAACGCACGCATGAGACACTCTGCCGCGCCTGGGAGCGACCGGCCGAGGGCTAGATGGAAACGCAGTGTGCATGATGGTTAGATCTCGAAAAGCAGCTGTTTTGCTCGTTTGTGCCAAAAAGAGCATCAGATCACTATCTGGCAATAAATTCCGTTTCTGAGGGTTGTCGTATGGATGCGAGGGGTCGCGATAGGGAAAATGGGAATAAGAAGAGTAATGGAATGATCCGAACTACAAAACCGAAGCAATACCGAAGCAAAGATAAGGCAGCCACCAGTGAGGTCTTATCATCTTATTTCTTCCCCCCGATTGCTTTAATCCAGCCGTTGGAGCGGCATTAGCGGAAGTAGCAATAGTGGCAAGCCAGTTCTTATCGGCACCCCTGTAAGTCGTTGCGTGGCAGGCCACATCGAACACCATGTTTCTGATCTCAATCATTCATTCACCTTTGGGATGCCCGTACAAGACGAGTTATATAAATGAGGCTGTCTTCTTACAGAAACAGGTGTGGATGAAAACCAATAGGCATAACACCTAGTCATCGCATTGCAACTGCAAAATACAACATACCCAGCGTCAATCCAATCAACCCACCATGGAAGCAGACAAAAACACAAAATCTGCAGCCGAACCCCGCCATACTGTGGTGGCAGACACGGACATCATGGAAGGCGAGATTTTTGATGCCAATGCAGAGTCCATCACGAAGGGCGACATTGAGTCGGCTGACTTGAATGCCGCGGTTAACAACTACATACCGGACACAAAGACAGAGAAAAAGCTGGTCAGGAAAGTGGACTTTATGATCTTGCCCATGCTCTGGATCATGTGTGTTATGTGCTATGTCGACCGCAACAACATTGTACGTGAAGAGCCTCGCGTTTTCTAGTCCCACTGAATATAAGAGAGAATATTCTAACGCATTCACGATAGGGAAACGCTGCTGCGGCAGGCATGGACGCCGACCTTGCCCTGACGGATGACAGTGAGTGACTTGGATGGACCACGCCTTTCGAGATGTATTATTTTGCTAACGTGGCCGCTAGACTATTCTATGCTCATCTCGATTTTCTTTGTTGGTTATATTATTTGGGAAATTCCATCCAACTTGATCATCTCGCGCCTCCGGCCGTCTCTCTATCTCCCGGGTATGATGGTGGTACGTGTTCTCTCCTTCCATATACTGTGATATGTCATAAATGGACATTGCTGACCATGTTCAGGCGTGGGGTGCCATGGTTAGCGGTATGTCGCAGCTCAAGAACTACCACAGTATTCTCATCTGTCGATTTTTCCTGGGCATCATCGAATGTGGCTTCTTCCCGGGCGTGCTGTACTTTTTGACGTGCTGGTACAAGAGAAACGAAGTTGGTACGCTGCTGCACCGCATTATTCCGCACGAGCCCATGGGTCTGTCTTGCACTGACTAACCATAAACTGTACAGGAAAGCGTTTTTGCATCTTCTACACTGCTCTTTGTTTCTCCGGTGCTGCCAGCGGCCTCATTGCAGGCGCTGTTATGACTGGCTTGGACGGAAAACATGGCATGGCAGGATGGCGTTGGCTTTTTCTGATCGAAGGTTTGTTGACAATCGGCGTCGCCATCGTGGCTGTGTTTGTTATTCCCGACTACCCTCACTCGTCCAGGCGCCTTAATGAGGAAGAGCGTACGCTCGCCATTGTCCGCGTTCTTGTGGACCAACAGGAGACGACAAACCGTGTCAACAGTATGATGCGGAAGGATCGCAAGATGCTGTCACCATGGGAATGCGTCAAGGCCACGCTGGCGGATCTCCGGACATACTTCTTCATCATCCTTTACATGACGCAAAATGGCTCCGGTACTGTGTCCTACTTTATTCCCACTGTCCTCAAGAACATGGGCTACACTGGCACGTCGGCACAATGGATGACTGTGCCTATCTGGGCGGTAAGTCATAAAGCAATCCACCATGTATTTCTCGGCGCCCTCGCTCGTTTCTAACAATGGTGTCAGGTTGCAACTGTATTTCTATTGGTGTTCTCCTACACAGCCGATCGCTTTGGCGACCGCAGATGGCACGTGTCAGCCGGGCTAGGCCTTGCGTTCATCAGTGCTATTGTGAACCTGGCTGCCAAGGAGCATATGAAGGTCCGCTATGTTTTCATGTGCTTTTATATGTCGGGTTTGTATCTAACTCTGCCCCTGATGCTCAACTGGGCGTCTGAGGTGATGTCCATGCCGCCTGAGAAACGCGCAGTGGTCATTGCGACGGTCAACTCTATCGGCTGTTTCTCGTCCATCTATGGCAGTTACTTGTGGCCGAGCGTGGATGCGCCAGATTACACCATGGGTTTTATCACAGTTGCTGTCTTTGTTGGCGTTGGATCCGTGCTAGCAGCGATGCTTCCCATTATTTTCCGTCACTTGCCGCGCTTTCCCACTAAGGCAGAGAAGGACCTGGGGCTCGAGACGTACTAGTTCGGCATCTTCCGTTTATTTCCACGAGGACAAAATATTCATTGTTTCTTCTAGTTCATAGGATGTTTCGTCACAGACGAGGAAGAGGGAGGTGAGTAGGGAAGCAGAGTACGGGATGGTAGTTTAGATAAAAATGAAAGCAACCATGGCGGCAGTTAATTCTGACAAAATACGGATGTCGCTGACATACACTATCCTTCCGGGCTATGGCCGTTCTATACTTTTTATTAACATAGATGGACGAAAACATACTTCCAGTTACTTGTGCAATATCATCCGTCCACAGATTTCATCGTCTCTCGCTTTTTGTACTCTTCTACATTGAGATTAATTTGTATCATGACTTGAAATACAATATACTCTTCGTACACTCTTCGTACATGCCGAAACTATTTATGCGAGAAGACAAGCACACAAAAAATAAATACCCATTGTCACGTAACGGCTAAAATAATCATTCTGATTGTGAGTTAACTGCGTTCCAACTTCCCACCTGTCCCAACTAACGTCTTACTTCGCAAATCCGTCAAAATCACTATCTGTCAATAGAGACATTGGAGTGGACACGGATGCGGACGATTTCACAGCAACTTCTGGCACGTCGACAGTATCCAGGTAGCCCGTTGTGGAGATGTCCAACTCTGCAGCAACAATGCGTCCATTACCCATCCAAGACAGACAATTTTCTTCTTCGTCTTCAAACGACTTGTACTCAAAGTCTTCATAGCGGACATGTGCCAGTGTGGCCCGTTGGTGAACAGCAGATCCGGGCCAGTAGCCCAACATGCGCCCATTTGCAGTTCGCTTCGCCCAGTTGTTGCACTGGTGGACAATCGCAGTATCAGTAGGTGCCAGGCTAGAAAGTGTACAAGAGAAAATGGAACAGAAGACAAGTAGATGGAGAACGTCGGAAACAAACATACCGTGAAAGCAAATGTTGACTTTGCAAAGTACCGATCGACTTCTTTCATGAATGCCTTGATGGCCGTATCTCTGGAATGCGAAACAATATTAGCCAACCTGTATTTTTGTGCCTTGGTGTGGTAGGATGGCAAGATAAGATGAGCTTACTTTGGGACCATCCATCGCAGGTTCTCCCGCTGGATTTTCTGAATGCACTGGATCATGTACTCGCAGGTGCATTCGCTCATGTGAATGGTGGATCCAGCGCCTGGCGCACCATTGGGCCCCACGAAGATAAACATGTTGGGCATCTTGGACGGACACATTGACATGTATGCACCAGGTTCCTCGAGCCAAAGATCGTCCAGTGACACACCTTCCATCCCATGGATGGGTGTATCATGTAGGCGGAGAGAACTATTTTGTTAGTGAATGTTTAGAACGATGGACATGATGTGCGGCTGGTGCGTTGGACCAAGGCATAGAGAGTGCTGCGAGGGCAAAACGTACGTGTCGAACCCAGTGGCACAAATAATCGCGTCAACTTCTCTGTGTACACCGTCTTCATCGATGACCCCGGTTTCAGTCACTTGTTTCACACCCTTGGGAATAAAATTCAGTTTATCTTCCACGAGGCACTCCAGATAACGAGGGCCGGGTGACACTCGGCGACAAGCCACGGGATATACCGGTCGCAAGTGCTCGAAAATTTCTGGCTTCCTCGCTAGCCGTCGAGCCATCGATTCTTCCGTGGCCTTGGAAAATGTTCTGTTTATTTCCGACCCGACCCAATGGATCATTTGTGCCTTGTTGACGTAGTTCTCGACGGTGTGGCGGTACTGGAGGTACAGTTGTGGGTTGGCAGCGAACTTTTCGCGCTCCTCGGGAGGGTGATCAACTATTAATAAGAGACAATGAAATTAAAATCAACCCAGCTAGAGAGTGAGACGCGGAAAACATACAGTTGTGAATATCAGCCTGTGCTTTGCGTGGGTCTGCAGCCACGTATCCAGCTGGCGAGATCCAAGCAGAGCCTCGCACATAGTGGTCCATGTATTTGACCTGCGGTAGAATGGCCGGTACGAGCTGCACTGCTGTCGCGCCATACCCAACAACCGCAACTCGCTTGTCAGTCAAGTTCACGGACTTATTCCACGCAGCCGCGTGGATCAAGTCACCCTGGAACTTTTGTAGGCCGTTGAAGTCAGGCCAGGCCCACTTGTTGAGATTGCCCGTGGCTTTGACGAAAACGTCGCAGTAGTCGGAAAATTCCTAATCACGTCAGCGCATATACTCCATGTGCAGTACACCCAGCATGTCCTACTAACCAGATTATCTGACATGCGAACGACGCGAATTTCCCACTGGCTCTGGTCCTCGTGCCATGTGGCAGACTTGAACATATGGCCGAACTTAATGTACTGATTCACATTGTACTTTTCCGCGACGTTGTGGAAGTAGCTGTGGATTTCCTTGCCGGGTGAAAAGAAACTTGTCCAATGCGGATTGTTCTCGAATGTGTATTGAAAAACATGCGACGGGACATCTACACTATCAGTTCCCATGAGACAAATCAAGCAGGGGGCCACGATTCAACGAGTCCCATTGAAGTACAACATACCGCAGGTCACTCCGGGATACCTGGCAGCATTGTTAGCAAAAGTTTACAAAACGTCACAGTACTGATGTTGAACTTACTTGTTCTCGTACCACACCCCGCCGACGTCGTCGTTTTTCTCATAGATTGTCAACGAAAGATTTGAAATGCGCTGCGGGAAACGAATGCCGCAGAGGATTCCAGACATTCCAGCACCAATGCAGATAACCCTAATGGGCCTCGCGTAGTCGACGGCGGCGTCGCGCGGCTTCGCCTGTGCAAATGGTCCTTCCATTTTTGCTAGCAATGTGTCTTGTTACGAAAAGCTTGAAATAATACGGCTCACTGTTGGATTTCACGATGTTCAAGTATACTAGTAAACAATACGAACGTTTATTATCTTCTTTTATCGTGCCATGAACATATTACCCACGTATGATATGATACTAAGTGATCTCGGAGAATATCCCGTGCCTTGTACGATATACGACGGCAGGCGGTCGATGATAACCATAACTTGTCGGATATTAAAACATAAACAACGCCAGCTGTCTCATAAAGAAGTGGAAAGTTCCGATAATCGTTGGTTTATCGGTCCTTCCCGACCGCGGACTATGATAAGATACATGACTCTCTACGCTTATCTATGGCTATTTGCTACGGGTATATCCGTAAATATTACTCGTGTGAACTACGGATAATTATCCGCGTCCTATATAGTTGACTGTGGTTGACGATTCATAAAATGACTAAGGCGGCGAAAAAAAAGAAAGAAAACATTACCTACTGATTTCACTTAATAAATCGTATACCATTTGAGGCTTATATTCTTTAATCTAATTTATAAGGAGAAATATATAAAGAAAAATGAAAAAAAAATGAAAAGGGGAGGAGAAAAAAGAGGTAGTAGAAAGTAAGAAGAGGATAAGAGATATAATATTAAAGAAACGAAAAGAAAAACGATTAAAATAAATTAAATAGGTAGGAAGAGATACCCGGGGGGGGGTGTAGGAAGAGATAAGAGAAATAAAAAATAAATAAAGACGGGTATAAAAAAGAGAGAGAGAGAGAGAGAGTACAGAAAAAAGTAAAAGAGTTGAAATAAAAGGGATAAAATAAAATAAATAAAGAGTGAAAAAAGGATAAATAAAGAAATAAGTAAAAATTAATCGGGTCTAGTGTACCCCGTCCGTCCACTGTGATGCCCGTTTGGAGAGATAGTCTGCAAATGGACCGCCGATGGGCAGGCCGATCAACAGTCCGATCAAGGACGACGTGATGAGGGCGCCGATGGACAGCGGGCTCCACAGCAGAGGCAGTTCGGCATAGCTGGACGCATTCGAGATCGAAATTAAGACCGACCAGCCAATGGTAACACCGAAAATGACCGTCACCACAAAGACCTGAGGCGTAATAATAAGGTCGAACGGCCGGACCGTGTTGATTAAGGCCGCCTTCTAGTCGAGGATAACAAACTGGCTGGAGAAGGATCTTTCCCGGTATTCCTCCCGAAGCGTCCAGGTGTGTTCTTTCGCTTCATTCTGGGTTTCACGGTAGACAGCCTTGGCCTTTTGCTGTAGGTGTTGCTCAAAAGTATCATCTGCCGGGTCAACGGGGCGGTGCGGGTCATGGCCGACGTGGGTTGTCTCGGGCAGTATGAGAACGGAGCCGACTGTGTTGAGGAAGATGGTAATGGATACCATCCGTAAGCACCACCGCCAGCTGTTCAGACCACTGGCAATGGCGCCGGCCACGACGGGCCCCAGGGCACTTCCGGCCGCAAGGAACCCAACGTACACTACTATGGCTGAAGCCAGCTGATGCTCTGGGAACATCTTTCTCTGCTGGGCGAGGGGACATTCGATTTAGAACGATCTCGTTACGTCCTGTTGCTGGTTGGTGTTGTTGTGCTAGCGGAGCTCGCGCTGCTCGCGGCTTCGTATGGGATAGACGTTTATGTTGTGAGAAGGACCTTCATATCGAATGTGATTTGTTGCTCAAAGAGGTTGCGCACTACTCTGACGATGACTCGAAGTCAGTGTCTCCGTTAAATAAGGGGAGAACAGCCGCACTTTCTTCTTGTACGTCATGCATCAAGTGACGGTAGGAGCGGGCAATAGTGGAAAGGAGGGGACTGTTGCACGTTTTTCTCGGGTACAGCGACGGCAGGAGCGATCCGCTTGGATAGAAAATCTGCGTTTGTCGCGTCTGTACGAGCGCGAAGAGCGTGTTCGTCTCCGCCTAAAGAAGACAGGAAGCCTCGAGAGGCCACATTGCCTCCGCAGACCACCAGGCCTCAGCGGGCTCGGCGGCCACAGAAAAACCCAACCGCCTCGTTCGTTCCAAAGTAGAGAGCATGTTTGGTCCTCCCAATGCCATTCCCAACAATGTGGACAGCAGCTTGTTTGTTGGTGTGTTCTTCGAGGCACATCAAATGGAGGCAGTCGTGCTTTAGCTCGCTTTTGTGCTAAGAAGCTCAGTGGCAGCTTTTGCCCGCTAGCTCAAGTTTGACTATTGAGGCTTGCACCGCGAAAAAACCAATCAGCGCCAGGAAGAGCTTGCGGAAGAGGTGCAACTGTCATCCGTCGGGTTAATTTGTCCCAGGTTAAGCCGTCGTACATCGCCGCAGCCCACGTGGAACGCCGTATTTCGGCAATGGGTCGTCTATTCTGCCGCATTCCAATCGGACAGTTTAATGTACGGTTTACGAAGTAGGTACTTCGTGCGATGAAACGGAATAGAGCCAACGGCGGTAGGAGTTTTGGGAGTTTTGTCTCCTGATTGGGGATGCGAAACAGTCAGCCACCAATTCAGTTTTCCAAGAGAGCATCGTCGCTGAGACTACATATACTAGTGACGAGTCTTAGAAAGTAACCAAATTGAACCGTTCTATTAACCCCCTCATTATATTGGTCTACTGCTCTTACGAAACCCAAAAAAATCGTTCACTCACATTATGACTCCTTTTGTTCAATGGATTATCGCGGCCGGTCTAGCTGTGCAGACAACAGCAAAGACAATCCAAATCCAAGTTGGCAGCACTGGCCTCAACTTCTCCCCTAATTCCATCTCTGCTTCACAAGGCGATGTCCTGGAGTTCACATTCGAAGTTGGTGGTAACCACTCAGTGGTCATGGGTGACTTTAACAGTGCCTGCCAGCCCGCCACGAGTGGAGGCTTCTTCTCAGGATTCATGGTTTCCAGCACTGTGAGGCATAACCATCTAATCATGGCCTGCCTGGTCGGATATACGTTGCTAATTGCATCATAGCCTACGGCGTTCAGCGTGACTGTCAATTCGACCGATCCGATGGTGTTCTACTGTGCGCAGAACCTCGGCAGCCACTGCAAGAACGGAATGTCTGGCGTAATCAACCCGGGCGGGTCGTCCACGCTGGAGAGGTATCAGAAGGCAGCCCAGAGCGTCTCGGCAGCCGGCTCGCCTCTTTCAGTCTTTGGAGGTACCATCGGCTCCGTCCCGTCGAGTTCGAGCACTAGCACCGGGACCACCAGCACCGGAGCCACCAGCACCAGCTCTAGTACCACTACTACCGCACCCGCCGGCAATGGCTACGGCCCGGGCACTACGACATCGACGACGACATCGACGACGGCATCTAGCAGCGGTTCTAGCAAGACAAGTCTGAGCGTGGGCCCTATCTTCGTGACTAGCCTTGTCGCGTTGCTTAGCGCTGTTACTGGAACTCTGTTCCTGATTTAACAGAATTCAAGATGGGGTAATTTGGGCGGCCTTGAAGGCTTCCAAGGGCGCTTGCACAAGGGCGTAAAAGCAATCCTAAATCTGAAATTGCAAGACACAACTGTTGGCACCTAAGTAGCCACTATTGTCAAATTTATCGCAGTCACTGATAATCTAATTGAGATAATTACGGTAGGATGGACGCTAAGTTCGAATACAAATCTGATTTTGAATTGAACTCTTGAACACTTTTTTTCGGTAAAACTAACCCCGTCTTGTTCGGATCAAGAATATCTCGGTGAGCATGTCTTGTTATGGCATCTTTTTGAGTACAACTACGTCTCGACCAGCGGCGATGTTCACAACCAATAATTCCCTACTAGCCTAGACGAGATATTCTGCCTGACTACAGAACAATGGCAGGATAGCTCAGAAACCATGCAATATTCTCCAATACCAAGCTCAATAAAGACGGATACAAGGCCTTCTTTGTCCCCCTGACCAAAAAAGAGGGCGGGATCCAAAGATTATCACAGGCCGGTGGCCAGTTTCTGGACGATGTTCTTGATACTCTTCGCAGCGTGTCTCAAATACCTATATAGACAATCAGGTATGAGAAATCATGTAAATATCATTGACATTTCACCAGGTCGTATGACATAAACAAATCTGATGTTTGAGATTGTCTTCGCTAATAAACTGATGTTTATCGGGGTTCACCATGGTACGAAACAGATGCCGACGATTCGCCGGCTCCGTTCATCGAGCAGATAACAATTCTCTGTCATCGTGACCTCGGTAATTGCTGCGCTTTGAGTTTACATCCAATGAAAACGGGCTGAAGATACAACGCTTTGGAGACTCAACTGACCTCGTGAAGTTGTGCCGTCGGTGATTTGGTTTGCCGATGCTTTTCCGAGAGAACATACCCCTCTTCCCATACTAACTCGCCGCGCAAGTACCCTCTTGTCGTACTAGTCGGTCAACTCACCGACATACTACGGAGTTCTTACCGACCACCATCCCGGCCACCTCTCCAACAACCACGCCTTTGTTGCGATACCGGGATTACTTAGTGTCGTTATGCTCTTGATTCATATCTTATTAAAGTGTGAGGAAAGATTGGCGTATCGTGGGAGAATAAAGCGATGAGACGAATTAAGTTTGTCTTCACAAATAGTTGGGCCGATTATGACGACAAAATCATCAAGGGTTGTTATCGTGGGCGGCGGCGCCTGGGGCCTGTCGACGGCGCTGTTTCTGGTCAATGCGGGCTACACAGATATCACAATCTTGGAGCGGGCGGAGACAATACCATCACCATATTCGGCGGCCAATGACCTGAACAAGATCATCCGGGCCGAGTACGAGGATGAGTTCTACACAGATCTTGCCCTGGTAGGTGATATAGTTGGATTGAGTTGGTTGTATCATTTGTTTGACGTCCCGCTAACCTCTTTGCTGCCATAGAAAGCGATAAAAGAGTGGAAGAAACCCTTCTTCGCACCACATTTCCACCAGACCAAGTATATTGTCGCAACAACAGGGCGGGCACCCGAAAAGGCGGTCGCGACATTGGAGAAGGCCCTGTCATCAGTGCAACGACACCCTGTCTTCGCCCCCGGCATAACACGACTGGAAGGCGCCGAGGAGTTCCGGCACCATGCCTGGCAATTTACCGG
The DNA here is from genome assembly GCA_021396225.1 of Sporothrix inflata. Lineage (NCBI taxonomy): Eukaryota > Fungi > Ascomycota > Sordariomycetes > Ophiostomatales > Ophiostomataceae > Sporothrix > Sporothrix inflata. Next base: position 38,898 of record WNYF01000047.1, on the reverse strand, counting down.
GCCCTTGACCGGTTTCAAGGGCTACATCAACCACCTCGGTGGCTATGCGCATTCTGGCAACTGCCTCGAAACCGTCTGGAAGCACATCTCGGCGCGCGGCGTCAAGTCCATCCTAGGCGAGCAGGCCGGCCGGGCAGTCCGTTTAAAATACACTAGCAACGGGAAAGCAACGGGTGTCACCATGGCCGACGGCAAGACGCACGCCGCCGACCTCATTGTCTGTGCCCTGGGTGCCTTCGGGTCGGCTCTGATCCCCGCGCTGGGCCAAAACAACGTGGCCCGCAGCTGGTCAGTGGCCCACGTGCAGCTGACCAAGGAGGAGTGCGACCTGCTGCGCGGCATCCCGACCACCAACGTGCGCGATCTGGGCTTTTTCTTTGAGCCGGATCCTGAGACGCGCCTGTTTAAGCTGTGCCCTCTCGGCATCGGCTTCACCAACACGGGCAAGGACGGCGTGTCCCTGCCACCCGCCACGCTTGATGGCTTCCAGCCAGACTACATTCCCAAGTCCGACGAGGTCAAGTTGCGGCAACTTCTCAAGGAAATCCTGCCATGGATGGCAGACCGGGTGTTTGTCGACAAGAAGCTCTGCTGGTTCTCGGACACGGTTGACTCCAACTACTGCATCGACTTCGTGCCGGGCATGGCCAACTCGGTCATTGCGCTGTCCGGCGACTCCGGGCACGGTTTCAAGATGATGCCCATTTTTGGCCAGTGGGTCGTGGACCTCATCGCCAGCGGCAAGCAAAAAGAACCACGCTGGCAGTGGCGCATGCCTTCCAAGGGTGGGGCGAATTGGAGCGAAAGCGTGAGCTGGCGCGTTGGGCAGAGTGCAGAGTTCCAAGAGATTATGGCAGAGAAGGCCGGAGTTGACCAGAGCAAGTTATGATAGCATTGATAATAGACATAGGAATGAGAATCCTAGAGTTACCTGAATTCATCCAGACACCAATGGTGACCAATATCATGATACAACTGTACTTAATTTACTATTTCTATTCTATATACATCACAGCGAACATATTTATGCTCTGCCTAGTAGATCCACCCACCATCCACGTTATACACGGCACCGGTCACGAAGCTGGCCTCCTCGCTCAGCAAGAAAGCGATGACCTTGGCCACCTCGTCGGCTGTGCCCAGCCGCTTCTGTGCGTTACCTGACAGGCCGCCCTCCACTCGCTTGGGGTCGTGGTCCGCTGACATGGGCGTCAGCACCGTACCCGGTGCCACGCAGTTGATGCGCAAATTCTGGTTTTCTTTTGCCGCTGACTTGCACAGGCCAATGACGGCGTACTTGCTCGCGCAGTAGGCAGAGCAATTGGGCATTGCGAGCTGGCCAAACGTGCTGGCGGTTGACACAATGCTGCCATTGGGCTTCATGACGGGCAGTTGCGCGTGCAGGCAATTAAACACACCGAGCACGTTGACGGACAGCACAAAATCGACCTGGCTGCTGGTGTGGCTGGTGAGCGGACCGGAAGGGCCCAGTACACCCGCCATGTTGACAGCACCGTCGAGCGGGCGGCCAAATCGCTCCACCGTTGCGGAAATCCAGGCGTCGACGGACTCACTCTTGCGGACGTCCACTACCGTCGCCATGTGCTTATCGGCGCCGCCGGGCAGCGCCGCCAGCTCGCGCTGGAGGGCCTCGGCGTTGAGGTCGGCCATGGAGACGGTTGCGCCGCGCTCCGCCAACAACCTGGCCGTGGCCAGACCCATGCCGCTGGCTGCACCGGTGATCACAATCTATTATGAAGTTGGTATGTCAGCATGAGGAAGGGGCCAAAAAGAAGATTGGGTTCAGTATGGGATGCCTAACTAGAGACCGTCCAAGGAATCACCTACCAGTTTTCCTGCTTGTGTAGCCATGTTGACGCCCCCTATCTAGAATACGCAGTATAATATTCTAGGAGAGAAGGGAGGAACGCAGTCGGGTGGGACTAGACGTGTGTGTTTTGTCGGGAGTCCCGGGGAGCGAAGAAGAAGAACTGTCGATGTGTCTTAGATGGCAAAACTTAGATAAATCAACCAATTAAAATTTCAGGTTTCGAAAATTGAGAGATATAATTTTCAATACACAGTTGTCTGTTCGTGATACTCTAATATAGCGAACTAAGAGTCTTAGCCATGTTTCCTGTCAGTATTGTGGTCACGCACACCATTACCGGCGGTGATGTCGGTCTCCGAACCGACATCGCGCTACGGAGTTGGATGCGGGGATCGGTCCACTTGGCCGAGATACGATGTGTTTTGTAGATAGGGCTAGTTCTTTAGGCTTTGACAATGACCGTTATCTATGGAGCCCCAAGACAGCGCGTATGTTCCCTAATTCACTGACGGGCTAAAGCTAGCTAGTAACACGATTTTTTTTCATTAGCGGGTTTTACCCCATATTCTGCTTCGTAGTTTAGAGCAGGCGAAAGCAAGATCAACCCTGCTCCGTAGTGTCGTAGTTGGGAGTCAGGTTACTTTGATAAGACGCAGCTGTCGTTGATTTGATTGCTTCAAGAGTTTCCCCCCTAAACACACTCTTTCCTCCTCTCAAATGGCACACGAGACTCAAGGGCACTGCTTGGCTGTCCAACTCACTCAGTGAGATGCATATAAAGCGTCTTTGCGTCTCTGCATTCCTGGCCGATCCCTTTTTGATATCCGAGTTTCTTTCTGAGTTATTTGCCTTTTCCCCATAATTTCTTATATATCTCATAACTCTCTTTCCGTGACGATACCATGTCTGTGGAGATGGACCAAACAGACACCAAGTCTGTGGCGATGGACCGGACAGAAACCAACGACCTCGAGGGGAACACGCAGAATGTTGAGTTCAAATACAACCACCTGTTACGTCGTCTCGACAATCGGCAGATCCAGCTGATTGCCATGGGCAAGCTTCTCCCCGAAGAAAAAATCATACACGTGTTTTGACACATGCTAACATCTCCAGGTGGATCCATCGGCACCGGCCTCTTCATCAGTATCAGCAGCGGCTTGCATGCCGGCGGCCCGGCCGGCCTCCTGCTGGCCTTCGTCGTGTACTGCGGCGTCGTCGCCATGGTCAACAACGGCATGGCCGAAATGGTCACTCAGTATCCTGTGGCCGGCGGTTTTATTCGTCTTGCCGGCCATTTTGTCGGTGATGCTTTTGGCTTCATGGCCGGCTGGAACTACTTCATCTATGAGGCTCTGGTTATCCCCTTTGAGATCGGCTCTCTGGCCAAAGTCATCCAGTACTGGAACGAGAACGCCCCCGTCTGGGCCATTTGTTTGGCCGTCATCATCGCCTATGTCCTGCTCAACTGCCTGGCCGTTAATATTTATGGCGAGTCCGAGTTCTGGCTCGCTCTCGGCAAGGTAATACTGGTCATCGCATTGTTCTTCTTCACTTTCATTACCATGGTCGGTGGCAACCCTAAGCACGATGCCTACGGCTTCCGCTATTGGAAGCACCCCGGCGCGTTTGCCGAGTCCGTCACGACCGGCAGCCTCGGCCGCTGGGAGGGTTTCCTGTCAGCGCTCTGGACAGCCTCTTTCTGCGTGGTCGGCCCCGAGTACATTTCGCTGGCGGCCGCCGAGGCCAAGCACCCACGTGTCTCCATCAAGGCCGCCTACAAGACCATCTACTTCCGTTTCTTCGTGTTCTTCATGGGCAGCGCCCTCGCCGTCGGCATTGTTGTCGCCTACAACGACCCGGTTCTCGTTAGCATCCTCATTGGCACCGGCGCCGGCGGCGGCACGGCAGCCGCCTCACCCTATGTGATCGCCATGGAGAACCTGGGCATCTCCGTGTTTCCTCATGTGGTCAATGCCCTGCTGGTCACGTCCATCTTCTCGGCTGGTAACTCTTATGTCTACTGCACGTCTCGCAGCTTGTACAGCATGGCCATCGAGGGCCGCGCCCCCCAGATATTTTCGCGCTGCACCAAGCAAGGCGTTCCTGTTTACTGCCTGGCACTGACGATTGCTTTCTCGTGCCTCACGTTCTTGCAGTGCAGCGAGAAGACGTCGAGCGCACTGGGCTATATTGTGGATATCGTGACCGGCGGCGCGTTCATTAACTACTTCGTCATGTCCGTCACCTACGTCTACTTCCACCGCACGCTCAAAGCCCAAGGCGTGGACCGCAAGACGCTGCCCTACTGTGGCTGGGCCCAGCCTTACTGTGGCTACATCGCCTCCGTCTTTTATGTGCTCGTCATTGGCACGTTCGGCTACACAAGCTTCAGGCCCTTTAACGTTAAGTCATTCTTCGGCTGCTACGCGATGGTGCTGCTTGCTATCTTGACGTATGTCTTCTGGAAGATTACGAAGCGCACGTCCATCCTAGACCCGGCTACCGTTGACCTCGTCTGGTTGCGGCCCGAGATTGACGCCTACGAGGCCACCACGACGGACGAGATCACCACTTTTTGGGCCGAGATGGGTCACTTTGCCTTTGTGGCTAAGACGAAGATGATGCGGCAAAATTAGAAGGAAAGAGGGGAAAAAAAAGCAGCAGTGCAAAAACGCAGCAATGCATTCATTCATGTCTGTTTATTTTTCTTTTCTTTACTCAATCTTCTTAGATAGTCATGCAATCAGAGACAAAGAGACAGCAATGTCTCTCTTTACCCCCTACTCTTAACTGTTGATATATGATAAAAAACCACTTTGAATTCATAATCATCATAAATGGTCATCCTGCTGATTTAAAACAAATCGTGCTCATGTGCCCAAGACAACGTGAGGTTTTACCCAATAGTGAACGGATACGAAAAATCACCGTGCTCCAGCTGCTCCACCAGGGCCAACATCTCGTCCGTGCCGGTAACAAATGGGTCAAAGGTGCCATCGAAGCCGTTGAAGTTGATTCGAAAGGCATTTTGTTCCGGTGTCGCTTCATTTCCGCTTCCATAGACGGGAATGCGCCGCGGCAGCGGCATTGACAGGAGTTGGAGTGGTATCTGGCATAACACTTTCTTCGCTGTGGTGGTCCCAGCCACACCGTGACGAGGACGTAACCGGAGCAGAAGAAGCAACATCACCGTCATGACCACCACCACCAGTCAATGTATGTTGACCCGGCGTCGGTGACGGGGGCAGAGTTAAACGGGAGGTCACCCTGGTGGCAGAGCGGAACCCGCGGTGCGGCTCCAGCAGCGCCTCCAGATGCTCAAGCTCCGACTTCCGCAGGCCTACGACGACGTTACCGCGCTGAGCAATCTCGGCAAAGATGAGCTCGGCAACGGTGCGCCAGCCGATGTCGGGCACGTAGGCGGGCAGGATGGTGTCGAGGATGCAGAGCAAGACGGCAGAGGAAAATGCGTACTCGAGGTGGAAGGGCAAAAACGCCTCAATCATGTCGCGGTCGACCAGGTTGCGCAGAATCAACAAGGCCGTGATAGCGGACTGGGCGGCTTTTTCCAGCAGGCGGGCGATGGGGTTGGCCAGGACCTGGGGATCGAACTCGCCGGGGGGCACGCTGCGGATGAGCAGCCAGATGATGAGGGGGCGGGTGGCTAGAATGATGCACTGCTTGGTTAAGAGGATTGAAATATGAAGAAGTAAAATGATGGTGGGACTCACGCAATGGTAGCACAGCGTGACGTTGTAGAACATGTGCGGAAGCTCGCCGCGCGTCGCTTTGAACGACGACGTCATGGCGTCCATGTCACCCGAGACGTCGGCGAGGCTGTGCAGGACGGACGTGATGCTGCAGATGAAGTCGGACCCGAGATTCCCGTCCATACCGTAGACGGCTGTAGCCTTGTTAGTGACGAATCAAAAATAAATACCACACGAACGAGGAGAGACACACTGCTGCAGATGCTCGACAGGATACCAGAGAGGCGTGTGCGCAGGGTCAGCGCCTTGGCCTGGATGGACGCCGACCGTGTGGCCGGCAGCGGTGTCGTGATGCTGCTCGGCGGAATGGCGGGCGGGCAGCCCAGGTCCGCCGACAGCTCCTGGTCTAGCACGTACACCGTCCACCAAACGGTGCTACAACGCGAGGCCAAGGCGGGGTCAATCGCATCCTCGGAGAACTCGCGGTGCAAGCCGTCGTGCAGCGCGAAACGCAGGGCTTGGCCGATGTATTGGTACGCCGCGGAGCGCATGTCGATCGCCTTGAAGTAGAGCGCCACCAGGAAAAACACTTCCAAGGCCAGCATGGCCGGTCGGTCGTCGTGCAGTAAGGCAACGTCGGGCAGAAGGGAGAGCGCGCGGGCGGCCAGGTCGCTCCCGGGAGGGGGGAAAGGGGTGCCTGCGGCACGTCCTTCCGAGGAAGGCGGCGAAAGCGGCGTAAACGCCTTGCCAAAGGCTAATAGCAATAAGTATCCGACAAACCAAAGGCGGTGCGCGCTGGCCGTCTCGGGCGGATGGCGGTGAAACTCGTCGAACTTGCTCAAAAACTGGGGCTCGTCGATGATACCAAACAGCTCGCCCAGCCGAAACTTCACCGTGTTGTACAGAAAAAGTGCATGATCCATGGGCGGCAGGCGCAGCAGGTCGTCGGCGTCGACTGTGGCCTTGGGCTGCCAACGCAGGCGGAAGGCGGCGCCGTCTAGGTTGAGCGGCGCGCGACGGCTGTCGGGCGAGCAGGCGACATCTTCGAGCAGAGAGAAGGCGCGGCGGCAGAAGGACCAAGTCGAGGTGTGGCCGAGAAAGACTGGAGGATGTAGGTTATTATTATTTTCTGTCCTCTTGTACGTGGCGCGTGCTAGTTTTACTACGCGTCGTCTGCAATATCGTACGAGAAGAAAACGAGAACAAGAACAAGAATGAACGAGAACAAACAAGAGTAAACGAGAACACACAAGAAAACAGAAAAACTTACGAAGACGGCGGTCATCGCGGCCGCGCACATAGGCCACGTTGCGGGCTACCAGCGGATTGTAGGCGCGCGGAACACCACCACTGCTCAGTGGGGCATCGTGGTGTGGGGCGAGGCTGGTGTTGACTGTGTTTGTGTCGCTCGTGGTGCCACCAGTTTGGGACTGCTCCGATGCCGGACGAGCACTAGTCGAGGATGATGGCGATGCCTGGTGGTTACGAGTGTCTCTGGCAGCTGATGTTGGACCTCTGTTGGTCTGGGCTGTGTTCATCTGGGCTGTTGTGTCTCGGCTGGCTCGCCGTCGGAGAAGGCCAACTATCGCAGGGGTTGCTGTCGGCGACTTTCCCGAGCTAGCCTCTTTGGGTAAGGAGGTCGTCGTCCCAGAGTCAGATGTCGGTGCGGAGACCGAGATGGGCATCATCGTGGAGGCGCCCTCTCCAACTCCTTCTCGCCACTCAGACCGTGAGCTGTGCGCGCTCGAGGCCATCGAAGAAGAGGCCATTGACGACAACATGGTCGTGGAGATGGAGCTTCTGCGCTCGGCCTGGCGTTGCAGGTCGCGCAGATACTGCTCCGGCACCGTGACATGGACTTCGTCGGCAAGAAAGCCACAGGCATCGCGACGACGCGTGCAGCGGTCACATGGCCGCGTGCCTGAACATCGTACCTTGGCTGCCCGACACTGCTTGCAACTGATGTCATAAGTATGTGAAGCACTCCATACGTCGGTCCGAACTCCGAGATGACTTACGCGCGAACTCGCCGTGAAGGCCGCGAAATTGCTGCCCCTGTTTGGATGGGTATCGGGCAGGATCGATTTGTTGCCATGATCGAGAGCAATGAATCCACCGACAATATCACAGCCTGGGAATCTCACGGCGACGGTTGCGAGGGCGACTCCGGGCTGTCGATTATGGTTGCGTGCATGCGTGTGAGTTGTATTCAGAAAAGGGGAAGGCATCGGCGAAAGCTGGGTTTTGCGGGGAAAACGTCACTATATATTGAACGCTAGTAGAGCCGTCTTATCAGCGAATACAATGGGCAAGATACAATATACAGAGCAGTCTCACACCACACGCAAGTCAGGCTGCTAGTGTTTGGCCCGCCGCCGTTCCACTTCTCCACGTACCTTATCTGCTGATATCTTGTAGATAGTGCCGAATGATGCTTTCGGCCAACTGCCCGATCGGTCTTCAACGGCAACATGGCATCCACAGAGTAACAGGAGCCGATGTTTGCCTCTAGAAGGAATGCAGAAAGGACGATGAAGTCTCGAATAGGAAAATCAAAAGAGAAATAAAACAAGGGTCAGAGTAACGTCCGAGACTTTGATATCTAAGACCCCGACATTCAAACCCTGACATTAAGACCCCGAAACCCTCCTTATTCACAAGCCACACTATTAACGACACCACTTCGTCCCTGCTCGTCTATCTAGATTATCGACTCCCCTGTCCGCCCTCACTCCTCTTCTCTTCTGTCTGTATCACGATAACACCTTCGCACAACATTTCCGCAACATCATGGGGAGCCTTCCTCCTGTCGAGGAATACGATGTCCTGCTAATCGGCGCGGGTATGTCGGGCATGTGCACCCTGCATCACATCCGCAAGCGGTTCCCTAACTGGCGTGTGAAAGTGCTCGAGTCAGCCTCCGATGTGGGCGGTACCTGGTTCTGGAACTGCTACCCGGGAGCACGCTTCGACTCCGAGTCGGTGTCCTACTGCTTCTCCTTCGACGAGGACATCCTCAACGAGTGGCACTGGAAGGAGGCCTTCTCGCCCCAGCCCGAGACGCTGAAGTACCTGCAGTTTGTAGCCGACCGCTTAGACCTGAAGCGCGACATCCAGTTCAACACGTACGTTTCCTCGGCGCACTGGCAGGAGGACACACGCAAGTGGCGCTTTGTCGATACCGAGAGCCGCGTGTACACGTCTCGCTTCTACGTCTCCTGCATCGGTTTCTTGTCCAACCCGACCCTCCCCGCCATCCCCGGCATCGAGACGTTTGCGGGACAAGGCTTCCACACCTCACGATGGCCGCGCGACTTGAGGTCGGATGAGGCCTTTAAAGGCAAGCGCATTGGTGTGATTGGCACGGGCGCCACCGGCATCCAGACCATCACGGCGCTTTCCGAGATGCTCAACATTCCATCGATCACAGTTTTCCAGCGCCACGCTACCTGGACAGTGCCCCTTCGCAACTCCGAGATCTCCACGACCGAGATGGTCGAGCTGCGGAAGAACTACAAGCAGATCTTCCAGCAGTGCGACGACACGCCCACCTGCTTCATGCACGCTCCAGACCCACGCAAGTCGGCCGATGTGCCCCGCGAGGAGCGGTTCGCGCACTACGAAACTATCTACAACAAGCCGGGCATGGCCAAGTGGCTCGGCGCCTTCGCCGACACCTACTCGAATCGCACCGCCAACGAGGAGTACTCAGCGTTCATTGCGGACAAGATCCGCGCCCGTGTCATCGATCCGGAGCTGGCCAAGAGCCTGGTCCCCAAGGATCATGGTTTCGGTCTGCGCCGCGTCCCCCTCGAGAGCGGCTACTACGAAGCCTTCAACCAGCCCAACGTCCACCTCGTTGACCTGCGTAAAATGCCCATTGAGACCGTCACGCCCCAGGGCATCAAGCTACAGGATGGCACCATACACGAGCTCGATATTCTGATTTATGCGACGGGCTTCAACGCCATCACGGGCTCCTTTGTCAACATGGACTTCAAGGGCAAGAACGGCGTCCCCCTCATGGCCAACACGGGCTCCGGTAAAGAATATAAAGCCGTCTGGGTCGACTACCGCCCGCATACCTACTTAGGATTGACGGTTCCCAAGTTCCCGAACATGTTCATGGTCTTGGGACCCCACCAACCCTTTGGCAACGCGCCCCGCAGCATCGAGCACGCCGTTCACGTCGTCGTGCAGATGCTTGAATTCTGCGACGAGAAGGGCTACACCTATGTCGAGCCCAAAGAAGAGGCCGTTGACAATTGGACCAAGCACGTCATTTCTTGCAGTGAGGGAGCCCTGCTCAATGAGGTCGACAGCTGGATGACGGGCGTCAACAAGAACGTTGAGGGGCGCACCGAGCCCCATATCGCGCGCTACGCCGGCAGCGCCATTGAGTTCCGTCGGCGCTGCGAGGTAAGCAAAGAGGTCGGCTGGGACGGCCTAACGTTTGCTTGATTTGGGCAATATGTTGGTTGTTTGTTCACACTACATAGTTACATAATTTGAAAATAGAAGTTTATTCACAAGAATATGTTCGGCCGATTTTGGCAGAAACCTCTAACAAAAATATCTCGACCCACTACGATTCTGGCAGAATCGTTTCCTGCAAAATCCGAATTCTTCCCCACAAACAGGTGGATTCCATAAACGGGGCGTTGATTGGACAAGAAGAAAAGAAAGAAAGAAAGAAAGAAAGAAAGAATGATTTCAATCGTTCCGGAAGATTGAAAAGATGAAATAAAATGAAAAGGAACGGGTTTTATAAGCTAGTTTGCTGTCTTTTGTTCGTACTAGCTTACAGAGGACATAGCGAGGCCAGTAAGGAAGCTCGCAGTTATAGCTCTCTAACACCAATTTTCAACGCTGTTTACCAAATTACAAAGGGTGCACAAACAATAATACATTCATACACATTGTCGAATGCGGCACTATGCAAATGCCGTTGAGCTGTCGAAACATAGCGAATAAAGTAACATGCTCCTCAAAAGAGGGACGGAGAGCTGTAAGAGCCCTGGCGTACGCGAGAAAAACCCTCATAAGGAGGATGAAAAAACTCCGCACACCACAGACGAGTGATACCTAACATACAAGGCAGCCACTTCCGGGTCCGAAGACGAGAGTTAAAGAGAGAAAAAGGTGGCCGAGATTCGGTCCCTAGAGCAAAAAGTGAGGCAAAAAAATTGCCAGAAAAAAACGTGACTAAAAGGACAGGGATTTCAACATGTCGCCGCCACGTCTGTCCGTTTACCTGGCTTAGGCCTTCGCCAAGCCACCCTCGGCCCCACAGCCCGTCACAGAGAGCTCCCTAGTACGCGCCAGGACGTGCTTCCCAGGCGGGCTGGGGACTTAAGGCCGGCCTCTTAAGTGCCGTCAAGACCGACATTTGCGGCTCGAGGCTCAACCCCCCCAGGCTGGCCCCCCGAGTCTCGAACGCCCAGAGCGTGAGCCCTAGGTAGTTCGTGCCGGCGTAGTTTAGTACGCCTTCTGGCACGGGGAAGACAAATTGCGGCCCAAGATACGGGATGAACTTGCCGAATTGATATCCGTTGACGAAGAGCTGCACACGGTATGCCCCGCCGCACGTGTTATTTGCGAAAGCGAAGCCGAGCGGCACGTCGTAGCCCGCCGGGATGTTCAGGTTGAAGCTAGTAGAGTAAAACGAGAGCCCACGTTCCGTGAGACCTTGCGTGATCGGGTTGTTTATCATCCACTCGTCATTCGGCGGCGCCGGTAGATGGTAGCCTTGTCGTTCCGCGTAGGTGGCGCCTTCGTTCTTGGGGCCGCGCACCTTGTCGACGTAAGCCTCGCCGCCCAAGTTCCCCGTCAGCTTCCATGTCACATCCGTGGCCGCATGGCCTGAAAGGTCAAAATTGAGGACGCCCATAGGGAACTTGACCGCATCGGTACCTGGGCCCTCCTCATCTTGTCCCATATGGTCTTGCAGGACGGTGATTACGTACGGTGCGCCACTGGAAAGAGGCGATGGAAGGCTGAATGTCTGGTTGTTGGTCGGGTCGGCGTCGTTTCCTAGCCAGCAGCCGAGGAATGTGGAGTTTAGGTAAGCCGAGTACCCGAAACCCCATCCGCCCGAGATGTTGAGGTAAAGCGTCGTCTCCAGGCCGTTCGCAGTGAAGTGGCCTCGGTAGATGAGAGAGCCGTGATGGTAGCCGTAGTCGCTGGCAAAGAGAGACGTGGGAGTTAGAAGAGCGAGTTGATTATTTGTCGAGTTAGCATGATTCGCCACCGTCCAGAGGCTGTCGTCGTAGCCGTCTTGAATCTCTGGGAGCGAGTCGATCATCCTCCAGACTTGCCGCGTAAAGTCCGGTAGCTTTAGTTTGGGAGGCGTGTAGACAACAGTGCCAGCAGGTCTGCCCAAGTAAGATCTACTTTTGCTCACCGGGGCACCGTTGACAACCAGAGAATCAATATTGTCCGTGGGGTCAAAGACCAGCTGGATGCTCGTCGTGGTATTGAAGTCACCAGTTAAGCTAAGTGTTTTTCCCCTTATGGATGCTCCCCGCAAAAGGTAACCAGCCTTGACGATAACAGAAGACTTAGAGGGCGATGAGTAGTTACCAATTGGGGCAGGCGCTGGGAGCTCAAGCACCCAGTAGTTGTAGGCATCGTTTCGCCATAACAGCCGGATTTCGAGGTTGGCCGAGTCAAAGAACAGCATCTGTTGCGTTCGTCTAACCGACCATTGTGCCACCCAGGATGAACCCTTTTGCTTCACCTTGACGAATGAGCCTGGCGGGATGGACGGACGTCCTGTGGAGAGGGGGAAAGCGAGCTCATGGACTTCCCCCTCTCCGCCGTACACGATCAACACCCTCTTTCCCCCTTCGCTTTTGGCCCACGTTAGGATGTCAGCAGTTGAGTAGACTAGGCTAGTCCCACCGACGTCATAATCCGTAACCAAGACCTTCGAGTCCCGGCCTAGCAGAGATAGCTTTCCACCCAACTGTGGGAGGGTTACCGCGCCCTGCGAAGTGTTGAGAGTCATGGTGTAGGATAAAGGTGTGGTGAAAGTCCAGTTGGCTTGGCGCACAACGTAGAAGTTGGTCCCATTCTCCCCAATCAGCGGAGTGGTCGAGACGGCTGTGGTGTCCGCATAGGTGCCGTTGGTCGCATTTCCGGCTTTCGACGTCAGATACGCGGGGGAAACCTTGAAAAAGTTGGCTTGGAGCTTTTGCTCGCTGTACTTTTCGCGCCAAACCTGCCGATACTCGTTGACGCTTGCGCCATAGTCGTAGGAGCTATCCCCGCCCTGGTAGCCCAAGTTGCCCCAGTTTGTCCCTCCGTAGGTCATGTAAATGTTGAGCAGCTTTACGCCGAACGAGTAGTTGTTCTTGTAAAATACGCGTAAGGCTTCGGGGCCGACCAGAGCTGCACACTGGTCTTGGCTCACACCACCCCACGACGTCCCCGTGCCGCCTTGAAATTCCGGAATGGAGAACGGGGTGGTAGGACTCTGCTCCTCGTGCAAAGTCTGCCAGTTCGTAGGCCACCGGTAGGTCGGCCAAACATCCGGCTGCGAGCAGTCGTAACGCACAGGGTAGGAGTCGATGCCGTAGATGTCCACGGCTCCAAGACCAGTACCTGGAGCCCAGTAACCCAAAGCCAGATTGTCATTGTCGATGAAGGGTACCACAATCCCAGCATCACGAAGCTGCTGCTCGACGAAGGCCATGTATTCTTTGTTCATCGATGCCGGGAATTCAGTCTCGCCGTAGAATGAGCTATATTCGTTTTCTGGCTGAACTAGAATAACAGGACCTCCATTGGTGATCTGCGCGTCAGCAATGGCACGGCCGACCGTGGCTAGGTAAGTTTTGGTCGAATCTAGGTATTCAGTGCAGTTGGATCGCAGACGGCAGCCAATCTTGAGAGTCCACCCGGGTAGGCCGCCTGCTGCGGTCTCAGCATTGATGTATGGACCGGGACGCGCGATGAGATAGATCCCAGCCTCTGCAGCGGCGTCAAAGAATTGTCCTAGGTCGAAGATGCCGTCGAGAGTGACATTGCCCGGATACCCTTCCAGCAGGCCCCAATCTGTGTAGAATGACACACCGTTGAAGCCGAGGCTCTTGATCTTTTGAAAAACATCAAGCCACAAATCGGGCACAGGGAGGCGGAAAGGGTGGAACTCGCCCGAGTAGATGAAAAGACGCTCCCCGTGGATGATGAGAGAGTGCTCGTCGAAGGTGACCAAATCCTGTAAAAGGGATTGCCTCCTAAGCACGGGAGGTGCCGCCGTGGCGGAGCACAGATTCCAGCCAAGAACGGAAGCCGCCAAAAGGAGCCGGTTCAGGAAATGCATATCTGCTAATTGAAAGAGGCGTACCGGCACAGAAAGTGTAAATGGTATATGTAGAGTTGGTCGAACCTCTCTGGCTCTTGCAACACCGTGGAGCCTTTTTCCTTTTATACTGCATCTGTCTTTTTACAAAGTATTGCGGCCGAGCTTCAACCCTGAGTCAAGCGTAAAAGCCAGCTCCGCATGCGCGATGACTGCTGACCACTGAAGCTCAAGATCTTCGGGGAGTAGTTTGATTGGACTGCTTTGCTCCCAGAGAGTTGCTGCCCTGATTTCGGCTTGGGCAAGGCAATGGCGACAGCCGTGATATGGAGATCGGTCGGGCTAAAGGAATTGGAGATGACGAGGCGCAAGTACTCACCCCCGGTCGAGACAGATGGTGGTATCGTGTAATGCTTATTAGGTTAGTGCTATGTGACCAATTAGTTACTTGCTATCGCTCTGGGCACTGCTCTTCCAACAGATGTCAAGCAAGACTTACGAATGGGGTTGGTTGCACATTGGACTCTTCGGTTAAATGAGGCATGGTAGCCCAGACCGCCACCCAGCAGGCGTAGCAACTGCTCGTTTTGGACGACAGGCTCGCGGTCTCTAGTTTGAGAAGTTGTGATCAACGTCCGAGAGTAGAAAACTGACGCTCGACAATAGAGAGAGAGGGAAGCCGACGTAAAAGCCAGCGCCGGATGCTTCTATCCGCCTTCGCGCCGATATTACACGCCCGGCGAAGCACGACATGTTGAGTCTTCACTACCAAGGTAAAATACTACTAATAACATATGGTTCTTGCTTTATCCCCGTATAGAAAATTTCCTTTTAACTGCAACTTGTCAGTAGGATTTTAAGACAAGCCTTGCGCCGGCTAAATAAAGACGTCAAAATCCCCTCATTAAATCCCCGCATTGAGTCCCCGCATTGAGTCCCCGCATTGGGTCCCCGCATTGAATCCCGCCATTGAAGAGCTCCCATTGAATCGCTACGTTGAAAATTTCCCTTTGCTGTCAACCTGCCTTAGTACGGAGTAATACTCCGCCGGATGATTCAACTTATAACAGGCCTTGTTCCGGTTAAATAGAAAAACACCGCTATTTTACCACCCTTACGTGGACTGCCCCGATACTACGCTTATGAAAACCAACTCCGAGGTAAGTACGAGCATCAGATTTTAAGGAGCGCTACCAAGAGTCCGGCCGGCCTGTCACCTTCGCTGGCCTATCTTCGAAACAAAACAAGGTCGCGATGGACGACTTCTATCTGCTCTTCCTTGTGTCCGATGCTGGCCACTGCGAGCCCAACGCTTAACAGATTTTACTTCGACCAGGAAACGAACGACGTCCTACAAGTCCCGGATTTGTGGGATAGGCCACATGTGAATAGCGACTAATCGCTTCATTTTCATTTAACCTGCATTAGTGTCATAACGAGAGCCAGGGTTTAGGGGAAAGAAACGACTAGTTTGGTACGATCTTAACAAGCTTTGTCTTTCTTCTAAAAGTCCTCAACTACTTCTCTACCCGAACATCACCATGTCCTAAATTTTTCTATCGAGGCGCCGTGACTGGTGGAAAAATCGGTCCCCCTGGGATCGTAGACATGCATTTGTCTGTCCTGAGAGCTTAGTCTACTTGCTTAGACTATAGAAGCTATGTGTCGATCCACCTGAGATAGTACGGCGTATCGCGGTCGGCGATCCGGCTTTGGTCCCGTACAAAAGAAATGAACCGTGAGGTGGGAGATATTGTAGCCGGTTCAGAGAACGCTGTGTAATAGTTCGGAGTACATAAGAAGTCCAAGCACCAGGAGCTAGGCCGGCCACTTGCTTCTAGCCCAACTACCTTCCCCTCCACAGCTCAACATCCTTCTCTAACTACAGCCAAAATGTCTGCATCGGTTCTGCGTAGAATCTTCTTCCTGGTATTGGCCGCTAGGGAGTGTTCTGCATTGGGACGCCGAACTGGCTCACTACCATCGGCTAGAATATCGGTAGATACGACCATCAAGTACCAGGAAGTCGACGGCCTCGGTGCGTCCCAAGCTTTCCAGCGAGCTGAAGATGTATTCGGCAAGTATGGACTGTCTCCGGCCCACCAGGCAGATGTGCTGGACTTGCTCTACAGTCTCGAGAATGGTGCAGGCTTTGCTATTCTGCGCAACGGCATCGGTTCGAGCAACTCGTCGGCCAGTAACTTTATGAACTCGATCGAGCCCTTTAGCCCTGGGTCGCCGAGCGCTAGGCCCAACTACACATGGGATGGTTACGACAGCGGTCAGTTTCCATTGGCCCATCAGGCGCAGGCACGCGGCCTGTCGACCATCTACGGCAATGCCTGGTCGGCGCCAGGCTATATGAAATCCAATGACGACGAGAACAATGGCGGATTCTTGTGCGGGGTTACCGACGAAACCTGCGCCTCGGGAGACTGGAAGCAAGCCTATGCGAACTACTTGGTTCAATGGGTTCAGTTCTACCAAGCACACGGCGTGACAGTCAGCAACCTGGGTTTTCTCAATGAACCTCAGTTCGCCGGTAAGATGTTGCCAATCCCCTCAAACATGCCTACTTTGTTGTCTATACTGTTTCCCTTTTTCGAAACGAGAAACTAACAGCTTCTACTCGTCTTGTTAGCCACATACGCTGGCATGCTATCTAATGGAACGCAGGCGGCTGATTTCATCCGCGTGCTTGCCAAGACTATCAAAGACGAGCGTCTAGACGTAGCAATTAACTGCTGCGACGGCATCGGCTGGGACGACCAGGAATCCATGTTGGCAGGTCTCCAAGCTGGCCCGGACCCCGCTGAACACTACCTCGACGTCGTAACAGGCCATGGCTACAACTCGGCGCCAACCTACCCGCTCTCTACGACAAAGAAGACGTGGCTGAGCGAGTGGGCCGACCTTGATGGCGACTTTACTCCATATACATTCTACGACGTCAACGGGCCCGGCGAGGGCTTGCGATGGGCCCGCAACGTCCAGATCGCCTTTGTCAACGCCAACGTGAGCGGCTTCCTGTACTGGATCGGCGCCGAGAACTCAACCACAAACAGCGCTCTCATCAACTTGATCAACGACGAGATCGTGCCTTCCAAGAGGTTCTGGTCGATGGCCCAGTTCAGCAAATTCGCCCGTCCGGGAGCTCGCCGTGTCGACGTTACCTCTTCGGTAGACTTGCTATACGCCAGCTCTTTTCTCAACAAGGACGGTAAAATCGCCACCCAGGTTATTAACAACGATACAACGGCTTACGACCTCACCCTAGCACTTCAAGGGTGCAAGTTACGTAGTAACAGAGTGCTGCCCTACCTAACCGACAATGCCAACAATTTGACAGCACTCGATGCGGTGGTTATGGCTCGCGACGGAACTTTTAAAACGACGATTCCTGCTCGATCTTTGGTCACTTTCCTCTCTTTTTAGGCTATATGAAGGGAGAGAGAGACATAAAAAAAACATCATCATTTCAATAAGTATGTTTCTGGTTGAGCAGTGAGGAGGGGCTGAGGTGTACCCTTACGAGTGTTTTCAGTTTTCTTTTGTTTTGTTTTCTTTCTTTTACCCCTTTTCCTGTCGTCTGTGGCTGTTCTTTTTATGGATATGTTACTCTTACGGGCTGGTCCCACAGCAATTTCCTAGGCAGGCCTGCTCCCTCTTTTCTGTTTTCCTTCGCGTTGCGCTTTTGCTTTTTAGTTTTTAAAAGAGAGAATCATCGTCTCTAGAATAGAGAATCAACGAGTTCCTGATATAAGAAGAAGTATCTACTAGTGATTAATAAGAAAACACTAAGAATTGAACTCTACTCTGAATCAGCGCACATCCCCTGTAGTGTTCAATTTCCCATCCCCATACCGCTCCCGTGCGGGCCCCCGGTAGGAAGCACTCTAGATTGAGGATGATCGAGGACGACTTACAGAGACGCCCTCCGTAAGCTTCAGCAGTTCTCCGTTCTTCGTCGTCCTGTGGAGATCGAGCAGGTACGCTTGCATCCGTGTTCGCCGCCGTCACGTCGACCGGAATGTCCTGGCTGTTGGTTCCTCGCGCGCACAGTGGTTCGGCCATTGTACATTTTATTTAGCATACAAGATGAACATAGAAATTCCTACTCTCCACTCCCGTTCCATATGTTTTACTTGAATAGCAAGCTCACCTGAGCTAGGCCTGTAGGATTTGATTCATCCTTGGGTCTTTTCCCGGGCCTAACTCTTGACTGAGTATGAACGGCCGTCACTATTTTGGACCTGGAAAATAAAAAGCAAGAACATCCATGATATACGGAAAACATTTGAGCAGTTTTGTATATTTATGTTTTATTGGGTTTGAGGCAGATTGATTTTTTCATTTATCTGTGGGCCGGGTTGATGGCCTCGGGCCATCATTCTGGTGACCATCGACACCATATCAAGACATTAGCCCCGCCAGCAACGCTGTGAATTTTTTATAGTTGTAGGCGCCTAACTTGTTTATTTTTTTATTTTTTTTAAAAAAAACCAATGCCTACTAACATCATTTTGAAACAACCTGGAACTAACAAACATTCCCCGTTGTGTGAACATAAGCCGGAATAGAGACCAGGAGGTGAAACGAAGTACAATGCCATGTGCCGTGTTCCGAGAAACAAAAAGACAAAACAGTAAAAGTAAAAATAGTTATTGTTGACTAGGCCTCACTTCTAACCATTCCTTGTTTGTTGGCCAGTTCGTTGATGTCTTCCTTTGTGAGCCGTGCCGTTCGTTCGCATCCATATTTGTTGGAAACAAATGCCTTTGTTTTACAGACCTTCGAGAAGGGCTCTCGAACTGTAGAAAAGTTTGCATAAAAGTAATATGTCAGAGGAGAAAACATCCGGGGACGAGTGTTGCCCCTGCGACGGCGTGCCGCCCTGGCCGACAGTTGCGAGGAAGAGGAGAAATGGGGGAAGGAGAGAATCCCAGCCATCGGCCCTCTTTGATTTCAATATGTTGCGGCTGCCTCAGAGCTGCTGCTTGGATTGGCAGAGGTACACTATTTCTGTGTGTTGCCAATAAACATTTCATTTATAGACTGTGCAGTTTGTTCTCTGTCTCTCTTGTCTTTCTCTCAGCTGAACAAATGAATGCTGTTTGAGAGTTGATAGCATCTTCATGTCAGCCCAGAATTAGTACTAGTATGGACGCGATTCTTTCTCTCGTTGTACGGCATCTGCCGACGCCCATTGTCGTTGGCCTCGTCGTAGGCGGCGGCTATACCTGGCCGAGGATGATCGACCGCTTGCGCTATGCTAAGTTTCCCGTTCCCAACAAGACCTATAACGGCAAACCGGAACACTTCATGTTCCACTTAGCCAGCATCTATGAGGAGGACTACTGTACGCGCCGTAACGATGTGCACCGTATCACGACGCCCGATGGCGAGCACATTGTCGTGCCTAACTGCTACCTCGATGAGCTGCGTCAGCGGCCCGACGACGAGGCGACGTGCTCACAGCATTCATGAATGCCATGGAGAATGACTACATCCACCTGTTTCCTTGCCACCACAATACGTACAACGTCAACAGCGTCGTCAAAAAGGAGCTGACGCGCAGCCTCACCAAGATCAACCCGGCCCTGTCACGCACTGTCGCCGAGACAGTCGCCTCAGAGCTCCCCGCCTTTGACAACTGAAAACCTATAAACATTAACCAGGTGCTGCTGCGCATGATGGTCTGTGCCGGCGGCCCGAGTACCTAGACGTGGCCGTGAATTTTACCACTGACATTACCATAGCAATGCCCGTCCTAGAAAGCTGGTCGCGGCAGATCCGGCCGCTGGCCAAGGTGCGGGCGCACCGCAAGCGCATACGTACGTTTCAGGCGCCCGTAATTAAGGAGCGGCGGGCGATAAAGGCGCGTGGCGACACAATATCCGAGGATATACTGTAGTGGATGCTAGATAAGACGGACGGGGGCATCACGAACGTGACGGAGCTGAGCAACATGCAGCTGCTGCTGACTATGGCAGCCATCCAAACGACGACCTTAACAACGACTTTTGTGTATGTAACCTCTCCTCTTATGGTATAGTTAAAGTATCCTTTCTAATATCCCTTTTCTCAGAATGTATGATATGGTCTCTCGCCCCGACGTTGTTGAGGCCTGACGCCAGGAAATCAAAGACGTCTTTGCCACGTCCGGTGACAACGAGACCATGTCCACCAGCACCCTCTTCAACATGAAGCTTGTCGACAGCGTTATGCGCGAGTCCCAGAGCATGAACCCACCCTCCCTAGACTCCTTCCGCCGCTACACCCTTAAGCACATCACGCTCCACGACGGCACCCGCATCCCCGCCGGTTGCCTCACTGAGGCTGCCAATAAGGCCGTGCTCATGGACCCGGAGCTGTACCCGAACCCCAAGACGTTCGATCCCTACCGCTTCGTGCCCTTGCGCACCACTGACGCGCCCGACCCCATCGCCTGCCAGAACCGGGAGCAGCACGAGTTTATTAGCTTCACGCGTGGATAAAAGCAAATATCATGATCTTTTTTGTATTTTGGCAATTGAGGCGATACGGCAATTAGGCCGATGAGCACCACCTTAGGTGGTGTGCGCCATGCGTGTTCCAGATAAGTGGAGCGCTGCACGAGTACTCGTATTACGAGTAAGATACGAGTGATACGAGGACGAAGAAGGATACCGGCCGAGATGGGACACCGAGATATCTCCATTAACAATACGAGGTATGTGCCAGGAAACAATATAGAGAGACATGATATTTTTCTAACATTTTCTTCGATGCCCGACCCCTGTCTAGTCGCGTAAGTATTCACAATAACACGAGAAGTGAGACATTTGTATCGAGTCAACAAATTAGATCCTCGGATTTTGTAAATTGAAGGTATTTGGTCTCCAGTTAAATAAGACTCAGCAAAACGAAGTTTTCCACCGATGTCGCGAACTGATCCTAAGATAGCGGGCAATTGGTACTAAAAAGGCTGTATTAGACGAAAGAAGGGCCCTAGCGAGCACCGAGAAGAAATACTCACGTTATTCCCTTGTAGGACGGCGGGCTTTTTCCGTCCGTTGTCGGCACCAATACTCCATAGAGTGAGAGAAAAACGTGAAGACGGGGGAGATATTTCTACCGGCGAGGATATTCTGGACCCGTATAAAAAGGCGCCTGGGTGCCCAAGTTATCTGATCGATCTGATAAGATGCTCAGCATCAGAGGCAATATACTACCATCAGTAGCATCGATCTCCGATCCTAAAGGTGTCTTCCCATCCAGCTAACTCAGACAGTCAAGCCGGTCTAACTTGGTGACGAACTTATTACGGAAGTTCTTTAGCTTCGTGAGCGTGCTTCCTGTTGCCAAGATGGTTCGCTTTCTTGGCCCCAAGAACTATGGTCTCAGCCCCATGCTGATACTCACTACTGCCCTCCTTGTTATCTCGGCCTTCAACTATGGCTTCAGCGACCAGGCCTTCGCATCGTGCCAGGCTATGGACCCTTTCGTCAAGCAGTTTGGTAGATTCGAGAAGAAGACCCAGACCTACGTGATCGATCCGCTATTCAAATCTCTGTATAACAGTCTCAAGTCTGGGGCACAGGCTGTCGGTATGGTTCTTGTGTTCTAGTTTTAAATATACGGGAAATCTGATGCTGACTGACTCTTCTTCCCCCTAAGGTGTGTTCGTTGGCAGTTGGATTAGTGACAGATGGGGTCGGCGAATGTGCATCTTTGCTATGAGCGTCTACGCCTTAGCTAGTGCATCCATAGTCGTTAGCTCCAAGAATGACGCTCAGATTCTTACCGGAAGGGCACTGCATTGTGAGATAGCAAACTCCTTAACACAAAGAACACTATGCTATCCCAAAAGGTAAAACTGACGAAATACTCTAGATGTATACCTCGGGATGGCCATGACTGTAATCCCCACGACCCTGGCTGAGCTGGCTCCGGCCAAGATCCGCGGCTCCATGGGCGTCCTCTACTGGCTCACAATTAAGGTTGGGGGGCTCGTGGTGACTTGCATCACTCGGGGAACGTCCACAATTCCCAGCAATGCCTCCTGGCAGATTCCCTTCGGGCTCATCCTCATCATCCCCACCGTCGTCATCGCCATGGTGTGGTTCATGCCCGAATCTCCACGGTGGCTACTTCTTCACGACCGGCAGGAGGATGCTATCAAATCTCTTACCCGCCTCAAGAATAAGAACACCCCAGCCGAGGAGATCAGGCTCGAATTTGACGAATTATCGCAGCGCGTTGCTACCCAGTTGAAGCACAACAGCTTCCGGCACCTATTCACATCGCAGAACCGTATGCGTACGTTTGTTGTGGTCATGGTCAATTTCTTCCAGGTAAGTACCCGAACTGATACGAGACTTGATGATTATTCCTAACCCGTATCTAGCAAGCCAGCGGCCAGGCATTTGCCTCCCAATACGGAACCCTCTTCGTACAGGCTCTCAAGACCGTCAACCCCTTTAGTGTGACAGTCGGTACCAACGCTACTGACATTGGGGCCCTTATTATCTGCTTCTTAACCGTCGATGTCCTAGGTCGGCGGACGTTGATGCTCATCAGCTCGACGTTGCAGGTCGCAGCACTGATGACCATGGGTGGGCTGGGGACGGCTAGGAACTATACTAATATCAAGGAAGGCATTGTTGCCATGCTCATCCTGTACAGTTTCGCATGGTCCCTAGGCTCGGCACCTCTCACATATGTTATCGCTACCGAGCTCCCGTCTTCGCCGCTACGGGAGGCCACTCTGCAGATTGCTTATACGTTAAAACTCGCTACAGAGTATGTATTTCCTGCGTTATCTTGAACTTACACTACGATATATTTCTAGTTTGACTAATAGATGGTGCAGATTCGCCGTGACCTTCTCATACCCTTACATAGAAACGGCCGACGACCCGGGCCACATAAACCTCGGCGGCCGATTAGGCTTTATCTATGGCTCCCTGGCCGTCTTAGCAGTTGCCTTCTACTATTTCTTTATCCCCGAGACGCAACAGGTAAAGCTCGAGGATATAGGCGACAAATTTTACTCTGAAAGCAACGAAAAGGATATCGAGACCAAGGTAGCGTAGGTGATATAATAGGGAGACTAATAAGGTAATAAAAATTGTTAAGATTTCATATTTTTCCTAGTTAATTAGTTCTTCCTGTAAGCTTATATAATTATTACTATTAAATTCGTCGTAAAAAGACGATTAAAATAGTACTGTCTATTAAGTGCAGTTATGTACTCTTATAAAGATATGGCATAAAATAAGTAGATAAGTAGATAGAAGGGCTGCGTACCCTCGAGTGGGCGGCGTACCCTCGAGCGGATGTTACAGTGTCCTGATCAGAAGTCCCCAGGCGGTCCGACTACTAAAATATTCATAGCTTAGCGGTTATTAACCCTATAGCTTAGCGGTCTGGACAGGTAATAGCGGTCATTGACCGCTAACGCCGGAAAAACGGGTGGACTGCGTAGGAGGTCTCCCTGCGCCGTGAGTCGTAGTCGCGCACGCACCCGCTATTATTTTTGCGGGACTAACGAAACTGACGCCTCTTGGTGGCTCTCCGTACAAGTTATCGTACGGTGAGTGCGTAGGGACTATGGAGGAAGTAAAATAGTCCTCCTCCAGACACGTGTACGAGACCCTGTCCTTATAGAGCTAAAATACACCTATTTCTATCTATTATAATACTTGTTCTATTAAAGCTTAGTTAATTTCACCCGTTGTACGTGTTACTTTATAGCGTTATATACCCTGTATTTTAATAAAAATATATAAAATAGTTAATAATTCTAGCCCCTATAAGGCCTAAGACGGGACTTAATACGGTTAAGAACGTGTTAGGTTTAGCGTAGGATTAAAGGATAGAGAACCTTTGACGTTAGGAATAGAATAACGAATATAATAGTGTAACTCTAAAGGATAGATTAAAAGGTAGGTTTAATATTAAATATAGAATAACTCTTACTTCCTATTCCTTAAAAGGGAAGTGGGAAGTCTAAGCTATATAGTGAGGAGGGGCTAGAGTGCGCCCTTTAGGGCCTGTAGTGTTTTCTTTTATTTTCTTTTATTTTCCCCTTTTCCTATCGTTTATGGCTGCTCTTTTTTTATGGCTACGCCGCAACCTGGGCTGGTCCCACAGTAATTTCCCAAGCAAGCCTGTGCCCCTTTTCTGTTTTCTTTTACGTCTTGCTTTTTCTTTTAGTTTAAGAAGAGACATTATCGTCTCCGGAATAGAGAATCAACGAGTTTCCATCACAAGAAGAAGCACCCATTAGTGATCAGTACAAAAACACTCGTAAGTAACAAGAAATAAAGAGTACATAATTTCTAGAGTAGATTTACGCAACCTGGGCTGTCGCCCAGGGGGCGTATCCCGATACGACGACCACAACAACTTCCCGCCGATAACGACACATCCTCCGATGCGTAAAGAACCGATTAGAACGGATATCCTACCGACATTCCCTTCCCTCCCTTTCCTGCGACGATAAAATCAAATGTGACAGTTGCGTCTGTACAGCTGGGGACGTGTCACGTGACTACAAGATGTGTTCTTTGAGTTGTGTGTTGTTGTGTGTTGTGTGTGTTGGGAGGCGTGTGCCCGGAGCCCTGCTCTACGTACGCCCTTACTACTTATCTACTTATTTTATGCTATATCTTTATAAGATTATATAACTACGCTTAATAGACAGTACTATTTTAATCGTCTTTTTACGATAAATTTAATAGTAGTGATTATATAAGCTTATAGGAAGAACTAATTAACTAGGTAATAAATATGAAATCTTAACACTTATATTAACGTCCGTA
Source organism: Sporothrix inflata (assembly GCA_021396225.1). Classification (NCBI taxonomy): domain Eukaryota; kingdom Fungi; phylum Ascomycota; class Sordariomycetes; order Ophiostomatales; family Ophiostomataceae; genus Sporothrix; species Sporothrix inflata. The sequence goes on along the minus strand of WNYF01000047.1, from coordinate 14,241 downwards.
CGTTAATCGGCTAACGCGTCCTTAACGTACCCTTTCTCCTCCCCCCTTTTTTTATCCCCTTTCCTTTTTTTTTTTTTTTTCTTTATCCGTCCTTCTTTAACTCTCTTTATTTTTTTCTTCTTCCGTCTTCTTACCCTTTTCTTATCTTTTTTTCATCTTTTTATATTTTATTTATTTTATTTATCGTTTACTCGTAGCTAGATCGCCGTCTTATCCGTTTAAGTAAACATCGTCTCGCCCGCTCTCGACGCGCCGACCCTCGATACGGTCCGACACGACGCCGCCTCGTTAATACGGTATAGCGCCTATCGCGTCCGCGGGACGGTGATAGGATAAGCGAGACGAGGAGGTTATCTACGACGGGCGAAAAAGCCGTATAAGACGATCGAGTGGCGCTCTCGTTCCACGCGTAGTTAACGAGCTTAGTTTAATTAAGCTCGTACTATACGGGCCTAGTTTATAGTTAAATCAGGCTCGGTAATTTATTACCTAGGCCTAATCAAACTTTTAATCGCGGTCTTACTAGGCTTAATTAAATTTTTAATCGAGCTAGGCCGGATCAAACTTTAATCGCGGTCTAGGTCTAATTAAACATTTACTCAAGGTCGTACTGGGCCCGATCAAACTTTGATCGCGCTATTCGTGGTGTAAATATTGTAAACCTTAAACCTAATAGCCCAGTAACAAAATGCCTAACCCACACTTCTTCAACCAACAGCTTGACAACTGACGTTCTTGCCTCGGCGCTTAATCCATTTTGTTCTTTTTTAACTTCCCTTTGACGGCGACTCAAGCCCACGCTAACATTAAGCTTAACGTGGAGCGAGCAACCTTGGGAAAGTACCCGTCCGCGAGCCGACCAACCCCTGCATTCACACACCCATGGGAAAAGAAAATGGATTTTCATAAATGTCGCTGTGATGTCATTGTTATCTGCCAAGACTGATCTATACCACTCGTAAAATGTTTTTAAAAAGTTTATCTAAGAAGTGACAAGTTAAAATCCTACGACCCAAGGTAACTATATATCGTCCACTATCTATTCGTTTATTAAAATACGGCGTTTTTAATAAATGTAACACGGGGCTTCTCTACAGAGTATACGAAAAGAGATAGAAAAATAAGAAGAAAGTGTAACAGAGAAAGTGTGCGAGTGAGAGAGTAAGAGCCATAGTAATCATCAACGCCCACCAGGTGATCCCCCCTAGCTGTTTTATAATTAGACAACGTTAGAAAAAGCCTTGTGAGTAAAACTACGAGAGGAGCAAGGAAGCCCCCGGTCTAGGCTTAAAGGGGCGACAGCCGCATTGTGCTAGATATAGGAGGTGATAAGGTGGAGGAAAGAATAAAGTAGCACACAGGTCCTGGCTAACCATAAGGTAATCAATCGTATGCCCGTCGGTGTAAGACGCAGCGTAGACTAGAACGGTGCACAGAGTCTAGAGTACGCTGCCGTACGCCCTTGCGAGTTCAACCGCAACAAAGCCTGTAAGCACCCTACTCCCAAATAATTACTTCTCGTACCGACGCCAGCAGATCCCATCTTCCCGAGCTGCCCATACCATAAGATCAACCGGGCTATAGCCGTGATTAGACACCCTATCGCCATCTTCAGCATCCTACTCCCATGCTGGCCAGATCTGAAGAACGGTCGTGCTTTGTTAAGCATGTGGAGAGGGAATTGCTCGTGTATCCCTCCCTTTTACACGTCAGCAATCCGGTCAATCTCGGCCCTTTTACACAAGAGCTTTCCATGGCTACAGGCCGAACCCTCGCGACTAGAAAAGACACAGCGTCGGAGCCCACCTGGTCCGCCCCCCGAGGAAACTAATAAGATCAGCTGGGCAACCGTCCTACGCCGTATTTTCCATAGTCTTTAGCACAAGAAAATGCTCGTATTTTGTAGCAAGACCTATTGTCCTGCCATTCACCGAGTCACAGATGACGTACCTGCAATACAAAACACACAACCGCCGCAAGAGCCAGAAATCCGCTTTTACAAGTCTTATTTATTTAGCTATACTGTTCTCTTTTTTACTTTTTGTACGAGCCGGCATCCTTGAGGCCCAGGCTGTCGGAGATCAGCTGCACCGCCTTGACGACACGCTCGTCGTTGTACTTGCGCGAGATCAGCTGCACGGAGATCGGCGCGCCCTCGTAGATCTGCGGGTCGTAGTTGTTCCAGTTGTAGGCGTCGAACTCGTTGTCGCGCGGCACGTAAGCCTCGTCCTTGGGATGCAGGGAGGGATCGACAAAGTCGCCCGTCGGGAACGAATAGGCCGGCCAGTCGAGGATGTTCCAGACGGCCGTGTAGCCCCAGTACCGCGACGTGTCATGGCGAGGCGCGGCGCTCGGGCCGACGGGGCTGATGATGAAGTCGACGTCCTTTGTGTTCCAGTTCTTGAACGATTCGGCTGGGGGGATGTTAGTGGCCAGAAGAAGAAGAAGAAGAAGAAAAAAAAAAGAAAACAAACTCACCGATAAACTCGTCTCTCACCACATTCAGCTTGGCCAGCTCCTCCATATTCAGGTTTGCCACCGGCGGGCTCTTCATAACCCATTCGGTCAGGGCCAGGGCCGGCTCGCCCGACTCGGTAAACACCTTGCGGTAGACGGCGGAGCCGTCGGGGAAGTACAGCTTGCGCAGGACCTCGTAGCCCTCGACGTGCTTGAACGGCTCCCACTCGACGACGGAGAACTGGGGCAGCGCCTCGAGGCGCTGCTTCAGGCGCTGCATGGCGGCCGTCACCGGCGGGTGCGGCTTCACCACGCCGTCGTCCCAGAGGAAGCCGATCTTGATGACCTCGGGCAGGGCCACCTGCTCTGGCGCCTTCCACGGCAGCGGAACTACCACGTGCGACTTCTTCCAGGGCTCCGCGCCGAGCACGACCTTGAAGAAATACTCGTTGTCGCGGGCCGACCGGCAGACGGGGCCGACGCTGACTGCGGTCGTGCTGTAGCCGCGCACGGCATGGACGAATCCCGCCGTGGGCACGCGGCCGCTGGTGATCTTGGCGCCGAACAGGCCGTTGTTGGCCGCCGGCGAGCGGATACTGCCGCCGACGTCGGCAGCCAGCCCGATGGGCGACCCGCGGAAGGCTACCAGGGCGCCCTCGCCGCCGCTGGACCCGCCACAGGTGAGGCGCCGGTTGAACGGGTTCAAGGTGCGTCCGTAGACTAGAGACTGTCAATGACTGGTGTGTGGGGGGGTTTCTTTTCTCCCAGGATGGAGACCTACCATTGGATACCGTCTCAAGATGCATTCCGGCTGTTCGGGGGGCAGTCAGCAGTCTGAAAGTCTTGTCGTGATTTCATTGTGGCGTGTCTCTTACATTGGGGCTGCGTGGTCTTGCAGTAGAGCACTGTTGGAAACCCCTGTCAGCGGCCAGCGAGAACAGGGAAAGAGAGAGAGAGCACCCTCCACTCGGATCACATACCGCAGCCGGCCTCGCGGAGGATCTTGACCACCAGGCAGTCCTCCTTGGACACGTTGCCAATGCAGGCGACGATGCCAGTGTTTGCTTCCTTGCCCTTGATTGCCCATTGGTCTTTGATGGAGAAGGGCAGGCCGTGGTAGGGCCCGACCACCTGGCCCGTCTTTGCAAAGTGCTCGTCGAGCTCCTTGGCACGCTCGAGGGCTTCCTCCACGAACATGAGGGTGAGACAGTTGAGCTGCCAGCGGTCAGCGGATGGCGAGAAAGGGGCAATGGGCCGCGCGGGCAACTCACCAACTGCTGCGCAATGGCCGCACGCTTGCAAAAGGCCAGCGTAATGTCGTAGCTCTTGGCCTTGCCGCTGGCCATGAGCTCGAGCAGCTCGGTGGCCTCCAGCTCGGTGAGGCGAAGCTCCTCCTCCGTCATGATGCCACACGTGTACGGAACGTCCATGACGTTGGCGACGTCAGTGCTCGGCAGCGCCGCGAGCAGCCATTCCTTGGGGATGGTGGCATCTCTCTCGGCCTGCACCTGCGCACAGCGTTCTTGCCAAGTGGCTGCCATTGTGATGACCGGGCTATGTAAGGCGAGAACAGGGGGGTTTACAAACGGGTGATGTAATGTTAAAATCGAGGAGGAAGCAGATCGCTGTCGCTAGTCTGAGCTTTGGGGCAGATATATGCACAATACCGTCTGCACGGCCTGCAATCGGCGGGATGCCGGGCCAGGCAGACAGCTGCCGGGCAGTAGTCTCTCGACCCTGGCAAACCAAGGGTGGAGATAACCGCGCTTCAGCACCGCACCGCGCGTAGATAAGTATGCCCCCCCTCTCGAAGCGCGCTAAAAGATAAAGCAGAGGGCGTTGAAGGCGAAAGCATCGTCCATCTCGCTATTCCGTGTTATATCTGACCGGTATCTGCTGTATCTGCTGTCAACGTAACGTCTTATCAGCAAAAAGGCCAGAACAGCTTCGTTTCGGTGGCGGATGATGATATAGAGCTCGAGCGTGGCAAGATAGAGAGGGTCGTTGGTTCGGTGCGGGTTCTGTATATAGAGGCGTCCTGCGGAGTCCCTTGTGCCCACAGCTAGACCCCCCCCGTGTCCACAGTTTGAGTCTGGAGCTGTCTTGCATCTCGAAACTCTGAATCTCGCTTCATCTGTACAACCTTTCCCCAGACACTTACAAGTTTGCCCGGCGAGATGGATTCTGCACCTCTGTCGAAATGGCGGCTGAACAGCCCCTTCAACCAGAACCTCATCATGGGAGTGTGAGCCCCCCCCCCCGGCCCCCGGATCTCCGTCCGATACTGTCGTATGTGATTGATCGTTTTCTTAATGCCTGTCGGCAGGATCCTGTTCTGTCTTCCAGGCATCTACCTCGCCCTGACCGGCCTCGGTGCTGGTGGAGGCGGTCCGAATAGTACGGTGGTTGCCGTCCAATCCAATGCGTGCGCACCCTTCCCCCCCTTTTTGTTTAGTAGGAAAGACTGCCACTGACGTCATGTAGAATTCTCTACGGCATTTTCACCCTCTCTGGCTGGCTTGCCGGGCCCGTTCTCAACGTCCTGAAGCCGCGCTTTACAATGTAAGATGGGAAGGAAAGGAAAAAAAAAAAGGTCCAATACGGACAAGCGTGCTGACAGTCTTTCAAGCTTCATCGGTGCCATCGGCTACCCCCTGTATGTCGGCAGTCTGTGGTACTTTGACAAGATCGGCCACCCCTGGTTCCCGTACTTTGGAGGTGCGTTCCTGGGCGTCACGGCCGGCTGCCTGTGGACCGGTGCCGGCTACATTGCGTATGCCTATGCCGAGGAGAAGGACAAGGGAAAGGTGTGTACAAGGTCTCTGTCTCTCTCTCCCCCTCTGTCTATATCTGTCTAACACAACCAAGTTCATCGCCATCCAGTGGGCCCTGACCTCCCTCGGCGGCACCGTCGGCGCGGCCATTGCGTTCGGGCTAAGCGTGCACGAGACGGGCGACGTCAGCGTGCCCAGCGCCGTGTACACGACGTTTGTTGTGATCATGTGCGTGGCCACGGTGGCGTCGCTGTTCCTGATCCGCAACCCCGAGTCGATTGTGCGCGACGACGGCACGTACATTGCCGAGTTCAAGCCGACCAACATCCGCCACGAGATGGGCCACCTGCGCGTGCTGGTGACGGACTGGCGCGTGGCTGCGCTGGTGCCGGCGTTCTTTGTGGCCGAGTTCTGCCTGGCGACGGTGTCGAGCATCAACAGCTACTACTTTGCGCTGCGCGCGCGCAGCCTCAACAACGTGCTCTTCCAGTTCATCATGATCGTCGGCTCGCTGGGCCTGAGCTACATCCTGGACCACCCCAAGCTGCGGCGCCGCCAGCGCGGCCTCATCGCCAGCCTGGTCATCACCATCATCACCGCCGGCTCGTGCATCGGCATTGTTATTTATATGAAGATCAACAACCTCAGCGGCCGCCTGGGCACGTCGCCCGACGTCGACTGGACGGACCACCGCTTCGCCGGCGGCGTCGTGCTGTACCTGCTCTGGGGCATCGTCTACGCCAGCTACCTGACCTGCACGCAGTGGGTGATTGCGTCGCTGAGCAACGACCCCGCCCGCTGCGCCATGTACTCTGGGTTCGGCAAGGGAACGTCGAGTCTGGGGCTGTGCGTGTGCTTCGTCATGGACTCGCAGTCGGTCACGTACATGACGCAGGTCATTGTCGAGTTTGTGCTCTACATTGTGGGCGGCCTGATAATGGCGTACATTGCCGGCTTCCACATCCCGGAGACCAACTACTTTACTGAGGAGAATGTCATTGCGCCGACATACATCATGGACAAGCACAACAAGGTGGAGGCGGAAGTGCAGGAGGTGTCGTCCGAGTAGGGCAGCGGCGGCGTGGGAGTAGTCTGCGGGGTTATTATTGTTTGCAGTCGACCAGCTGTCCTCGTTACTCGGTAGTTGTTTGGCCAGGCCGTCCATCCATGTCAAGAAAGTTGGGCTGTTTTTTTATATATAAATAAACTGCGTTTTCCATTATTACTCTTACTATTTCCGTGCATTTTCTTTGACATCCTGCAGTTTAAAACCTAATGGACTACAGACTGAATACACAACACCCACTACCATGGGATGACTTCGCCACTGTATGTCATACTCTTCCCGGACGACGTCTCTTTCGAAGCACTGTCAAACTGCCGGGGATTAGTATGCGTCGTGGAGTTGTGCATAGGCAAGGACTGTAGCTTACGACTGTCATCATGCCCCCAATGCTCTGCTCTAGAGTCAGGGGGGGCTCCTTCACTCCGATGTATCTAGCGTAGTTGTATCCCATGTCCGTTTTGACCCAGCTATAAGAGGTCAGACGAGGAGAGGAGAAGAAGAAGAAGAAGAAGAAGAAGAAGAAGAAGAAGAAGAAGAAGAAGAAGGAGAAGAAAAAGGAGAAGAAAAGAATACTCACCCTGGATGGACTGCAACCGACACGCAGGTCGGGTGCTCCAGGTGAATCTTGTGGCTCACAAAGTTCAGCGCCACCTTGGACACGCCGTACGCCAGGTACGGGTCCGTCGTCGCCTTTTCGATGCTGCCCATGGTGGACGTCACCACAAAGAAGCGCGGCGTGGCCGCCTTGGACAGCAGCGACGGCCAGGCGGCCTGGAACAGCCGCAGTGGCCCCAGCACGTTGGTCTCAAAGGACTCGCGCATGCTCTCGCTGCTCGTGTCCATCAGGGTGCGGTAGCGGCTGACGGCGGCGTTGGCCACGATGATGTCGATGCGCGGCACCACGCCGGCCAGCTCCTGGGCGAGCTCGGCCGGCCGCTCCTCGGAGGCGCCGTCCAGCTGGACGACCAGCAGCTGGCTGCCGGGGCCGGCCTTGGCCTTGAGGGCCTCGAGCGACGGCGCCGAGACGTCGCGCACGGCGGCGATGACGGTGGTCTGGGGCCGTGCCAGGTAGGCCTCGGCCAGGCCCAGGCCAATGCCTGTGACGTCAGCTACTATAGACGGGACGGGGGAGATACTGCTTGGAGAGGTATCTTACCTCTGTTAGACCCAGTAATAAGGACAATCGTTTGGTCGGCCATGTTGATCTTAGTCGGTGGGAATAAGAGAAATTGGATGGTATAGTCCCGCAAGCTAGACGAGACGAGCTGCGTCCATGACTGCAATGCTGGGCGGAGTTATATGCATCTACGCCGATGCCGGTTGGTAAGCGGCCGGAGATGCGGCGGAGGCAAATGCAACCTCCCCCTGCTGGGTGGCCGCCCGATAAGAGAGGGTGCGCGCTTAAGACGGGGGTCCTTTATCTTTGTGTTATCTGGTACTATACTATCATGATTGATGCATTCTCTCTCCTCTCTGCATTACAAATTCGCCTGGTGGCTCGTCTGGATCATTTCCTTGGCCGTCGCCTGGCCGCTGGCAACGGCGCCCTCCATGTGACCCCTGCCCGTAGACGCCATCCAAGAGCCGCAGAAGTAGATATTCCGGAAAGGCTGCTGCTGCTGCTGCAGGAGGACGGGGCCTATACTCTGGACGCCCTCGTCTGCAGCCCAGCTCGCACAGTTCACCTCGAGCACGTCCCGGGCCTGCAGGGCCAGCGCCCGCGAGACGCCGCCGACGGTGGCCGCCAGATGCTCAATCACCTTGTTTTCCAGGGCCACGCGACTCAGCAGCGCCCAGGCCTCGGCCTCTGGCCCGGCGACGCAGAGGGCGAGGCTGTGATGCTTGTCGTCCTGGTCGCCGCTGCCGCCGCCGCTCGCGCTCACGCTGACATCCCACGCCGACAGGAGCGGCCCGCCCAGAAAGAGAAACTGGCCGTTCAAGCCGGCCTCTCGCCACCACGGCGCGCTGTATGTCAGGACCATGCGGATCTGGCGGCAGCTCGGCCGCGTATGGGGCGGCAGCAGTAGGTGTCGCCTGGTGGCCGGCGGCAGCGTCGGCGAGAACGAGATCTGCGCGCAGCTGCTGGCTGGGACGGCCAGGATGACCTTTCGCGCGACCAGGGCCTCGCCAGAGGCCGTCGTCACCGTGACGGTGCCGCTGCCGGCGTGCTGGACTATGGAGTCCACTGCGCTGTTGAGCTGAATGCTGTCCGGTGCCAGAGACGCGGCGAGCTCTTCGACGAGGGCCGAAGTGCCTGTTTTCAGCGGGATGTCAGCGCGGGTGAGAGTGCTGTAGACTGCGACAGCAGAAGAGCTCACCTTTCGTCAGCCTCACAAAGGCTCCTCCATCGGATCTACCAAAGGATGTCGTTGCAAACGGGCTGCAGCCGGACGCGATGCAGTCGAGAAGAGAACCAAAGTCCGCTTCCTCTGCAGCGCGTCCGGTCAGAGCAGACGTCAAATGCCGGCCGAAGCTCTGCGCCGCCGCGTCCTGCCCGAAGCCGTTCTGGGCCATCCACTGGGCAACCGTGGTGGGCTTTCCGGGGGAGCTGCTGCTGCGCTGCTCGAGGGCGTCGCCGATCTGCGCGAGCAGCTTCTCGGGGATCTTAAGCTGGGTAGTATAGCAACTCAAGTTAGACACACACAGATATGCACAGACACACTGCAGACATAGAGAAGACCTACGCATGACAGCTCGCTCCAGGCTCCCTTTTCCACAGCCACCCGGTGCGCTTGGCCACCCTGGTCCTGCACAACCATGCTGCCGGCAGCAGCATCCAGGCCGACAGTCTCCAGGCCCAGCTGCTGCACCAGGTGCCAGACGTTGGGCTGTCGCAGCTTGTCGATCCAGACCGCGCCCAGATCGACGGCGGCGCTGCTGGCGGAGTTGCCGCACTGCTGCAGCGGCACCGTCCAGATGCTGCCGCCAATGCGGTGCTGTTCTTCCAGGACGACGGTCCGCAGCCCGGCAACCTGGCATTCCCGTGCGGCCACCAGGCCGGCCAGTCCGCCGCCGACTACAACGACGTCGGCCTGCACAGCGTCCGCGGGAGGGGGAGGACGCAAGAGGCGCAGCGCAGTGTCCGTGGAGGCTCTCCAGGGCCGGCCCAGGCCGCTGACGGCCGCGACGGCCTCGATCTCGAACAGCGCCTCCGGAAACGCCAGGCTGGGCACGGGCACCAGCGTCGTTAGCGGCCGGTGCTGCACGCCGTACTTTTCCGTCATGAAGGCGATGACGGGCTCGACGAGATCACCCCCCGTGGCCAGGTCCCAGCCCACGCAGTAGAAGCGCAGCTGCACGACATGGCGGATGGACGCGCCCGCTGCCTCCAGGCTCCTGCTCAGGTTCTCGATGGCCTGGACCACCTGCTCGCGGAACGTGGCCGGCCAGCTGCCGTCGGCGGCCTGGCCGACGTGGCCGGACGTCAGGATATGCCGGCCGGCGCCGTCGATGCTGACCGCGTATGAGTAGAACCCGGGGTCCGGCAGCGAGGGCGGGTTGACGAAGCCGGTGTGGCCGGCTCGCTTTCTGTTGGCCATGTTTGTGTTTATAGGAGCAAATCTAGTCTGGATAGTTGCGAAAGAGTGTATGCCTGATCCAGGAATGCAATACAGCCTATGCAAGAATCATATTTTCGGTTTATATCTACGTCTACGCCCCTACCCTGCTCGCCTTGCTCAGACTGCCTCGCTTGATTTTTATCTGTCAAACACAACCTGGATGCAACTGACTGACTTGCTCTACACGTGCCACGAATCTCGCCGCCCCCGGCCCCGTCAACTAACCGCGGTGCGCGCTAAGTCCATATCTTCGTATTCCCGTTACCCCCCCCTCTTATCGCCCTCTCCTCTGCTTCCGGTCCATTTTCCCAACCGCTGCGTTATGCTTCTTTCTTTTCAACCTCGTCCCTTCGTTTCCTGCTCTAGCACGTCGCTCCACCGCTACCTCACGTAGAGATAAGCGCCCCAGCCATGGCCCCACAGCAGAGAACGGCGCGCGCTCCTGCTCAGGATGCCCAGACTGCTCGGACTGCTCAGACTGCCCAGCGGCCTCGCCAGCGCTTCTCCAGGACAAAGACTGGCTGTCTGACCTGCCGGGAGCGGCGCAAGAAGTGCGACGAGACGCGCCCAGAGTGCGCTGGCTGCCGCCGCAACTACCTGGCCTGCCGCTGGCCGCCTGTGCCATCTCACGCGTCGCAGGCGTCGCGGGTTTCGCACGCCTCGTATGCCGCGCATGCCTCGCAGGCCTCCCACCCCCCTGACGCAGAACTCTCTCCGCGCCTGCTGCTGGAGGGGCTGCGTAGTGCCCATGACCCCGGCGCCCAGGACGCCGTCGCCAGACCGCCGATCCGCGCCATGTCGGATCTCGTGGAGCTGTTCCAGCTCGATGCATTTCCGGACATGATCGCGCACCTCGGCGCCGGCTCGCCCCCGAACCTCTTGTCCTTTCCGGCGGGCTTCGCCGCATCGGAGCCAGGCGGACTCGTCCACGTCGACAGTCTGGGCTGGGGCAACCTCGCGTTTGACAACACCACGTCCACGACGGCAGCCACTGCCACGGCCGCGTCCGCGTCCCCGTCCCCGTCCGCATCCCCATCATCTTCGTCTCCGTCTCTGCCTCGGTCTCCGTCTCCGCCGCCATCCCCGCGGGTCCCACGCCAAGACTCTGCCCTGCCACCACTCGAATGGCCCTTATCCACGCCGCCGGACCGCCCCTGTGCGCTAACGGCCGCGTCTCCGATGCTGCTGAGCCACTACCTGGCCTACACGGCGCCGGCGCTGGCCCCCGTGCGGGCCGAGAGCAACCCGTTTGTCACCGTTGTCATGCCCGTGGCCTGCGTTAACGACCTGCTGATGCACGGCCTGCTGGCGCTGAGCGGCACGCACCTGGCCTTTAAGCGGGCGTCGGATACGGAGGTGCAGCGGGCCACGCAGATGCACTACAGCGCGCTCGTCCACGGCCTGCGGGCCGAGCTGTCCGGGTTTGACAAGACGGACCGATCACGGGCGCAGGTGCTGCTGTTGATCTTGATCATTGCGTATCACTACGAGGTACTTGACGCTTGTCTACCTATTTCCTTTTCTCCTTCACCCCCGCACTGCATACTGATCACATCTCAGGCCATCTCGGGCGAGGCCAGCGGCGCAGCATTCCGGCTGCTGCGCGCCAGCCGCACGCTGGTCATGAGTCTGCTCCCGCCGCCGTCGCCGTCGGTGTCGCCGTCGCCGCCGCGAGAGTCGCTGCTCACGGACAGGCGCGGTGCCAGAAGCAGCAGCGGCGGCGGCGGGGGCGGCGCCAACACGAACAGCAACAGCAATACCACCAACACCGCCACCACCAGCGCGACGGCCAGCCTGGCCCTGGACAATAACATCCTCGGCCTCAGCCTCGAGCTGTATGCCTACCTGGTTTTTGTCAACTCCATCACGCCATCCGGCTGCGACGCGCGGCGTACGCTGCAGTACGACGGCTTCATCCTGTCGCTCGACAACATCAGCTCCTACACGACGTTTGGCACCATGTTTGCGGGCGGCCACGGCCTGTTTGAGCTGATCCCGCAGGTCAACCTGCTGGCGTCGCAGTGCCTGGCCGAGCAGGCCAGCACGGGCACGCGCGAGCCGTCGCAGGACTCGCTGGCGCGGTTCTACCTGCTGAAGCGTCTGATCGACGCTTGGAAGATGCCGCTGCCGCCGCCGTCGGAAGACCCCGACGACTGGAACCATCGGCGCCTGGCCGCCGAGATCTACCGGCACGGGCTCACCATCTACCTCAACACGGCGCTGCGCGGCTCGCAGCGGCCGGGCGCCAGCACCATGGCCGCAGTCGAGCGCGAGATCGACGCCATGATGGCGCACGCCGAGGTGCTCAAGACGTCCATCTACCGCTGCACGCTGCTGTGGCCGTACGTGGTCGCCGGCTCGTGCATCCGCAAGACGGAGCAGCGCACCTTTCTGTTTCGCGAGCTGGCCTACGGCACGTACCAGATGAAGCACCTGCTGATCATCTCCGAGGCCCTGCAGTTCATGTGGAACGACAAGAACGAGAACCTCTACGGGCCCTACGGCTTCTACCTGACGCTGGAAAAGCACGGCCTGTGCATAGGCATGACGTGAGCGACGGCAGGGGAGTAGTAGTAGTAGTAGTAGAATAGACTTAAAAATACCATGAAGGATATGAATGTGTGCGAGACCTCCCTTTTGAACTCCCCGTGACACACCGTCCGCCTATAGGTTGCTCGTGGCCACGGCTGCCGGGCTCTCCAGGCTCTTGACCACCTCGTGCGCTCCCCGCATGCCCGACCGCACCGCGCCCTCCATGTAGCCCTTCCACACGAGCGCCGTCTCGGTCCCCACAAAGTGGATGTGCTCAAACGGCTGCCGCAGCGCACGCCCGCCGGCGTCCGGCCCCTCCGTCAGCGTGCCGGGCATCATCACCGGCGACGGCGCGCCGCGCGCCCACGTGTCCTTGACCCACTCCTTCTCGATCACGGCAATCGGCGCCAGCGGCTGCACGCCACGCTCGCGGGCGGCGGCGCCAAGGACGGCATCAAAGTGCGCGCTGACCTGGCGGCGGCGCTCGGCCGCCGACCACTTGGACCAGCGGCGGCCGCTGTCGCCGACGTGGAAGCAGGTGATGCTGTACTGGCCGTCGGCCTCGACGCAGGTGTCGCGCGTCAGCGTGATGGGCGTGCCGCGCTGCGACTCGATGGCGCCGCTCAGGTCGGCGTCGCGCCACCAGGGGTGGGCGAAGACGAAGATGGTCTTGGCATAGTAGCCCAGCGCCGTCTCCGTGGCCAGGGCGCGCTTGGCCGGCGGCAGCGGCGGGTCGAACTCGATATTTGCATAGTGCGTGGTCGGGACGGACACGATGACGCGCCGGCAGGCAAAGATGGTCGCGCCGGCGGCACCGGTCGTGCGAACGATACACTTACCGTCGGGCCGCCGCGGCGTCTGGCTAATGCTCACGACGGGCGTCGACAGGCGTACGGAGCCGCTGGGTAAGAGAGCGGCGAGCCGCTTCGAGAAAGTCTGGTTGCCTGCGATCGGTTAGCCTCCAGGAGCAGCCGGTGATAATCAATAACAACAACAACAATAACAGCAACACCACTTACCCTGTCTGTTTCGGAGGTACTGGCCGCCGTCCTTGCTGTCAGACACCATGTTGGCCAGGCCCGTGCCGCTCTGGATGTAGTCGATCATGTACAGCGCGCTCATCTCCTCGGCTTGCACACCCAGGAAGCCGAGGCTGATGGTCTCGGCGAAGAGGGCGGCGTCCGGGCCCGTCTGCTCCGCATAGGCGCGGAACGTGACGGCGTCCAGCTCCTTGGCGCGCGGGCTCAGGTGCGGCTTGCTGGGATGCGCGGCGGCAATGTCCCGCTCCAGGCGGTCGATGAAGATCTTAACGTCGCGGGCCGAGACCTTGTCGTCGCCGTGGTCCGAGCCAAACGGCACCGCCACTACGGTGCCGTCCTTGTCCTCGAACAGCGTGGACCCGACGCAGCGCTGCTGCACCAGGTCGATGCCAAAGGCGCGCGCCAGGGCGTACATCTCGCTCTGGTTGGTGTCGTTGATCCACGCGGCCCCCAGGTCGACCTTGCCCCGGCCCGGCGTCGATGCGTCCACGCTGAGCGTCTTGCCGCCCACGCGGTCGGCCGCCTCGAGAACGACAACGGACAGCCCGGCTCGGTGGATGCCGACGGCTGCTCTCAGCCCCGACAGCCCGGCACCGACGACGACAACATCGGCGTGGATGGTCTGCGGCCGAGGCTCGCTCGGAGCAGTGCGTACAAGTGTCATTTTCGTTTTATGTGTGCGCGACCGGGGGGGGGGGGGGGGGGGGGGGGGGGGGGGGGGGGGGGGGGGGGGGTGGGGGCGGGGGGGGGGGGGGGGGGGGGGGGGGGGGGGGGGGGGGGGGGGGGGGGGGGGGGGGGGGGGGGGGGGGGGG